>OY755246.1:18700496-19300496 GCA_963576725.1 Azorinus chamasolen | reverse complement strand
ACAGAGCAGACCTAGATCATACCGCTCCTACAAGATCTGCCTGATCTGGGTCTACTCTGTTTGCAAAGGTGTAGAAAGGCATATTTATGGAGTAGCGAGATAAAAATCCAGAATTAGACTTCTTTTGAATGGTCATCTTAGTGAGACCTTTACTTAACCCATTCCCTCATAGGCTATTTTTAGATCCTACCTCTTTGAATAAATCTACCAAAAAGGAGTATTAATTAGAGAAAAGGAAAATTTCAGAATTGTGTAGATTTGAATCCATTGTGACAAAGAGCATTTGCTCCTATAGGAGCAAATGCTCTATTTATCACAATGGTTTCATTAAGTGACTTTTACAGAGGCGTAGAAAGGCGTATTTACGGAAGAAAGGGTTAAAAGATTACTGTACTCTCTGCAGTATTTGTTGGCTGTAAGACTTTGAGACGACAATCTGATACATGTACAATACAATTTTCTCTGCAGCAGCTAGTAATTTTTTTTTCTGGTTCAGCTTGACAACTTCTGCTGATTTATATTTCATCAACTTCTCGAACAGTTTGAACTCAGATCTGATTTCCTTTCACTTTCAATTAGTATAGAACTGCTTAGTCTTTCTTAAAATCTAATAAATGCCTCTATAATGGGTAAAGCAGGCCTGGAAAACTCCACTCGTCCGCTTGCCATTACGAGTAACTTTCTTGCAGGACAAGTAGAATTTAAGAAATTTTAACAATGAATTTAAGTAAAATAAGACAAAAGCAGCTGGCAGGACGAGTAAAAGTTTTAGGATTTTTCCAGCCCTGTAAAGTGGTTGTAACTGAAATAATTCGAGCTATCATAAAACTTAACCCTTTCAACGCTGAATTATTTACAGGACTATTCTAAAATTCAAACAGGCCAAGCTAACAGTTATACCATGAATATTCAGGGACTTTTCAAAACGGAAAGTGTTACATAACAAATAGGACAGACCCTGATGAGAGGGCTTCTCTAGGACTCCTCTGATCTAGGTCTACACTGTTTGCAAAGGACAATTAAGTGACCCGTTTCCAACACTGAATGGGTTAACCCAAATCCTGTTGAAATAAGTTATACCTGTTTACACTGAGGTCTCAAGCAGTTTTTACTTACGGTACATGCACTTGAAGTTGCGCGATCCTATTTGTTTCAGGAATTATTAATTGAGTTTCAAACATCCTAGATCCTGATGAGACACCAATTTATTCAGCATCTCAGCTACAGATAAAGGTGCGTACCCAAATACACCACCAAACCCTACATGTATACTGTAACCACTAACCACTCTTTAGAATCGTCTCTCTCTTTGAGACGATTCTAAAGAGTGGTCACAGTATAGGGTTTGGTGGAGAAATAAAGGAGCTATTATTGAAAATGTTTAAATTTACGCATCTTATCTGGAGCTCTGGCATCTCATTTAGATCCAAGCTGTTTGCAAATGCAAGTTTGACATCTTGAAGCATGATAAGGAATAACCCTTACAGTGCTGAACACAAGTCACTAATGTCCTTTGCAAACAGTGTAGACCCAGATGAGAGGGCTCCTAGGTCGTGTTACATTTTTCTTTAAAAAATCCCTAAACATCCATTGTAAGCTTGACCTGTTTGAATTTAGAATAGTGACTAGTCCATTTGAAAAGTCAGCTTTGTAAGGGTTAATGTCTCTTTGATAACAAAGTAACTTTCATCTGTAAAAATTGTCACTGGCTTCAGGTTTTAGAACCTGGATTTAACCCATTCCCACTTACTATTTAGACCTAACCTCTTTGATTAAATCTACCAAAATGGAGCATGAACAAGAGAAAAGGAATTTTTCAGAATTGTGTAGTTTTGAAACCATTGTGATAAATAAAGCATTTGCTCCTGTGGAGCAAATGCTCTATTTATCACAATGGTTTCACAGAGTGACTTTTACAGAAGCGTCAAAAGGCGTCAACATGCGGGAATGGGTTAACTACCGGTATATAGAGTCCACTCACTATAAAAAATAAATACTAGCTAGAAGATTTTGAACGGCAAGCAGGACAGACTCTGAACAGACTTAGGCTCCTCTAGAAGCCCTCTGATCTAGGTCTACACTTTTGTGCAGACCCTGAACAGAGGGCTCCTCTAGGTCTAAGCCTTCTTGCCTGGTTTGCAAATGCCAACTACACAAGTGTGTGGGTGTCCTGCATCCATGATTATAAAGCTTTTTAGTTGAGTCTGGGTTTGTTCTCAAGCTTTTGATTGGTCAGATTTGAGCCAAAGCCTCAAATCTGACCAATCAATAACTTGAGAACGAACCCAGACTCAATTAAAAAGTTTTATAAGTATGGAACCTATATTCCAAATTTTAATGTTGAAGACATCAGGAAGGAAATTGTGCTAAAGTCCAGAATGATAATAATCACTGATGATCTGATCTGTGTCAACACTGTTTACAACATTACAACAATGATAAGACCCAGAGTCACTCAGTGTCTGACAGAGGCCCAGATAAGAAGCATAAATTAAAACATTTTCAAGAATGGCTCCTTCAGTTCCGCCACAAAACCCTACGTTGTGACCACTCTTTTAAGAATCATCTCGAAGAGACGATTCTAAAGAGTGGTGACAACATAGGGTTTCGTTGAGAAATGACGATTTTAGTACTTGAATGCGTATCCTCTATCTATTGGTACAATCTCATCTGGATCCAACTCAACAATGTCAGTCAGATTGAGCTTGACAGGATAAGGGTTAATGAGAGACAAATATTTACACTGATATGATCAACCAGTAATATCACCATAGGCTGGGCTTGCCTTGTAATTAAAGGGACAGTTTTATGACACTATCTTGCCCAGGTCCTATAACACATAGCTAACAAAATTCCGCCCAAAGTTTACACTTTGTTAACCCTTTCCCTGTTGAATATTCATGTAAGAAATAATGATTTCAGGAATATCAACAAGCTGAATTTTTGGTACTGTTGAAACTGTAGTCAGATCTGTTATGATTTTATCAGCAAACAGAGCAGACCCTGATCAGACAGCTTCTAAAGGAGACGTCTGACCTGCCTCTGGATCTACTCTATTTGCAAAAGTGTGAAAAGGTGTTTATATGAGGAAAATGGACATATTACCTTTATTTAAGACTTGCTATAAAATGGACATGTTAAGATTTATTAATTGAGACTTGCTATACAAAAACTATAGAAACTTTTGGCTCTGTCAAATCATTTTAAGTACAGATGGAAAAAAAAATCATGTGGGAGCTGTCTGATAAGGGTCTGCTGTCTTTGCTTACAATACTGAATACTGAATACAGTTGAACTTCTGTTATCTCGAACTTCAAGGGACTATATAAATTAGTTCGAGATAACAGAAGTTCGAGTTATCCGATTTGTAATCTGATAATTTCTCAAGTTCATAGCCTAATGCAGGTCTACAGTAATGCTGAAAGCTCCTGCAGGAGCTTTCAGCATTACTGTAGAACTGCATTAACCTGTGAAATGTGTTTCTAGATAATCGTAGTGATACATTTTGGAGCAATTCTGAATGTAAGATTCTGGAAGGACAAAACTTTTAGTTCTCGTTATACCGAAGTTCGAGTTATCCGAGTTTGAGATATCGAAGTTCAACTGTATTACAGAACTCATTCAATAATCTAATTCTATATGGTTTCATTCATGACAGTAAATGAATACATGTATTTATATAATAAATGAAATGATACAATGTTACATACATACACTCATCTGATCAACACCCTTTGTTCACAACTAATCAAAATACAAACATTTTCTGAGCTGGGTCTACTCTGTTTGCAGTAAAAAGGTATTAAGTATTTAAGTTACTACATGCCTAGGTTGGGTGACTATTACTGAAAATACTGACAAGTGTCAATTAGCATAAGACTGTATAATAAGATGTGGCATCATGAATATTTATCATAATAGAAACTTCTCAAGGAATTGTTTTGCTTTGCCATGTCAATATTTAGCAAACAGAGCAGATTAACCTGATATAGAAGCCGTCTGAACTGGGTTTACTCTGTTTGCAAATCCTGACAAGTGACAAGTGGCGGCTTAATGCAGGGTGGGTGGCATGCAGAAAGTTCCTCTAGAAGTTTTCTACATGATTTTAACCCTGCAATAAGCAGCCAACTGCCTTAAAGCACTCAATTCTTTACTGAGGTTTAACTGTATATATATTCATGGCACTAATAAAAGTATAAAGAGCGTACAGAGGTCCTGATAAGATGCGTAAATTAAAACATTTTCAAGAATAACTACTTTTTTGTTCCACCAAACCCTATACTGTGACCACTCTTAGAATCGTCTCGAAGAGTGGTCACAGTAATGACAGTATAGGGTTTAGTGGAGAAATTATGATTCTAGTATTTGGGTACGCACCCTTATCTGTAGCTCTGAGAGTACCCAGATTTTAAAGCATGTATTTGCATGAAACACTGTGTCAATACTCAATAGTTGTTCTAACAAATTATTTTGTGCCACCTTTCTAAATGTTCACATCTGGCAACAATGGCATTAGGCAGAAGAGACTTTTAAGAGATTTTCATAATGGCATTTGAACACATGTATCTGGGGCCATGACAGAAACTGTAAAATCAGATGATCTACTATTTCAAAATCAAACAGGGCAGACTCCTACATGAGCCAGGCCCATCTGATCTGCCTCTACTCTGTTTGCAAATATAAATGTACATTAAAAGGCATATCTATGGCGTAAAGGGTTAAAATTACCTGTGATCAGTGTGATGCTTGTAAATACATCTTACTTTTTTGTTAATCATGTACTGACACGGATATATTGAAGTTCAATGATATAGCAGCTAGAGGCTTTGAAACACTTGACTCCCATGTTCAAACATTTCCCATGTGGCCACTCAATTTGTAGGTTTTCTGTAAATACTCAAGTTACTCAAACATATTGACAAAACTTGACAGATGACACTTTCCAAATACTTTCAGTTTGACACATCAAGGTAATATTGGATATGACATCCACAGAAGAATCTTAACCCTTTATTCCATGAATATTCATATCTATAATAAGAAACATGTAATGTACATGTATGTATCATGAATATCATTTTTAACCCTTTCCTTCATATAAACGGGTTTTCATGCATTTGCAAACAGAGTAGACCCA
The DNA here is from genome assembly GCA_963576725.1 of Azorinus chamasolen. Taxonomy (NCBI): domain Eukaryota; kingdom Metazoa; phylum Mollusca; class Bivalvia; order Cardiida; family Solecurtidae; genus Azorinus; species Azorinus chamasolen. The sequence goes on along the minus strand of OY755246.1, from coordinate 19,295,359 downwards.
GATCAGAGAGCTCCTAGAGGAGCTGTCTGATCAGGATTTGCTCTATTTGCTAATGGAATTTGAAAGATATGCTTTTTTACTTTCTAAATTGATTACTACCGGTATGTTTCACCTTCTATATTTCATTGTAACTATTTTTCCATGATAAATTAGCACATGTAGGTATTGAAATTTGGAATAAACATAGAACATGGAAGGGTTAATGGCATATGAACAGAGCAAGTTTTAGGCATGGCAGAAACAGTTTAACTGTAGAATGATCTGAATCAGATATATCTTTAAAAGCAAACGGTGCAGACATTGATCAAATGGCTCAGGACTACCTACTGGAGCCATCTGACCTGGGTCTGCTTTGTTTACAAAGGTGTCGAACGAGAAGTCGCAACAACGATTGTCGCTCGACCCCCTTGTAAAACGGCCATAATCGCGATGGCTCGGGATAAAACAATTGTGCAATCAATTCATATGACAAAAAGCTATTGTTTACCTCTCAAGCTCTGTGCAGACACTGATGCAGATCCGAAATGCAGACGAATTTTCGTGCAATTAGCAGATTTAAAAGCTCTTTCAGGCCACTACGAGAGTCACGTGACCCGCTTCCTTTACAATAACAACATCCAGGTGCATGTTATCTTGCTTACCCTATAAGCATTAACGAGAACACAGGGCACCATCGCTCAGTCAATCAGGTGCCGTGTTACTAAGTAGGAAGTGGGTCATGTTGTTGCGATTTCTCGTCCGAGTAAGAAAAATCAGCGTATTTTGTAGGAATTTCATGTCAGCACTGGCTACGGCTTAGTCGGGAATGTATCAAAAGTTATATTAATTGAAAAGTACAATGTCTCTGCTTCATGTTCATACCAAACATTAGTGGTTATTCCACCTTGGCTGTCTGAAACCGGGTGTTATTTCGAATGGGTCAGGAAATCTGCAAATCGGTAGTTGGAACCCTTGTATATAATAATTTAATATAACACTAAATCGACCAAATCATTTTTTTTTTACTTTTTAGACCATCTAGACCCACGAAATGATCTCCTGTGATTAGACTTAGCTATTATAAATTATGGAATAAGTAAATGGTTGTATTTGAGCTTCTTATAGCTAAATTGGCCATATTAACATGCTAACTAAGATATTAACACAAATAGGTTATAAATACATCATTCTTTGAAAAAAAATCCTCTTTAGACTCGTCCACACTACAACTTTCCCCCGGCTATTGGCCCAGACCACTTTCCTTCAAGAACTGGGGGAAAAAACCTGGGTAGTACCATTTTGCACCCGCTGACGGTATGCGCCTTTGATAATTGTTATGACTAACATTAGATTTTCGCACCTTTCTTTAAAGGTAGTCATAAGAATAATAGTTTGATCTATACGCAACTTGCACTCAGATGATATCACACTGAGCTACTCAGTGGTCCAAACCTCCAACACCACGATAAAACGCATGAATGGAAGGTGTGACATACTTGTGTAGATAATTACTATATACAATCACCTTTTTACCGAAATGTCAATTCTGTTTACTATATAAATTCAATTTACTGAACTGGTCATTTACCGAAAAGTGGGTAAATCGTCTTGATAGTTCTCATTGATAAGTTTGTTTATTTCATAATAATATTAGTATTCAATGAAAATTCATTATTATAATTGCTTCTTCATCTAAACAGGAAAAATACTACTGTGTGGACTTTATAAAGTTTTGACAATTTTGTCTACAGACACAATATATTGTAAATTCTTTTTCATACAGAAATACAACAATAGCATTGTACTAGTCAAGTTGTTGAACAAAACGTGGATTTAAATATTAACTAGAAATTAACTAAATAAATGTTTGAGACTACATTTCAAATATTGGTTATTCATTTGCTGCATGTTATTTTACATAAGTGAATTGTGCCAATCTTCTGCAATACAAATGGTAAAACTTTATTTGGTGCGTTCGTCCAAAATTAAGCAAAGCTTGAAAATGTCAACATGAAAAGAGGTCGTCAATTTAATCAAACGACAAGTTGATTTAATCACATGCAAGCTTACCTGGAACAATGGCGAGAAAATATGCACATAAAATATATCCTTTCATAATTTACAGAGGCATCATATATTCCCGAGGATTGTAAATCCAGTGATGTTTACAACTGAACATAGCAAACACAACTCTCATAGTGAATATCGAGGTCAAATCGTTAATTGGAGTGGTAGTATAAATTTTAAGAATCGGAATAAATTCAATAAACGAAAAAATAAAACAATGTACTTAAACAATTATTTTTTTCATATAAATTCATTGTATATTTCATTTTAATGTAATACACATTCTATTTCACATCTTATGAAAATTTACAAATATATGGCAACAAATAAACTTAAATAATTTCGTTTGAAAGATAAATTCTTATACGATAAGTCGGTCTGACGTGAAAAACACTTCCTCGTAATAATAAGCCGCTTGTTCTAAACATACATAATTAAGCGCACGCACATCTAGTTTCCCCGCATGAGCGGGGTGAATATATATAGAATTAAGGGGATGGGGCTGATGGGAGGAGCAGTCATTTTTGTAACGTTGAAGATTTGAAAAATTACTCTTTGAGCAATGCAAATTGTATAAGTAATGAACTAAAATAAGCATGTGTTATGTATTATCAGAGACATATATATATATATATGTGCCTATATATACCAAAGACCTATGATAACACATGTTATCATAGGTCTTTGTATAAACGTACATGTATGATTATGTCTCTGGGATTATTTAAAAGAAAATAATACGTTATTGATAATATGAAATAGGCACAGCCTATAAGCGAGCACAGCTGCCAAACGCATTCAACTAAATAAAATGAAAGCATATGGTGAATTTGATGATTTATACACCAGATACTGATGAAATTAGTAACAGCAATTACAATTATAACTCTCTAAAAGTAACAGAACAATAAACGAATACAGTACACCTTGATAAAAGTTGAAAGCACAACTTCAAATTTATACAAACTTAAACCATCAATCTCTTACTTTTCTTTAAAGAGGAAGTCCCTACAATGATCGTATATTTTCAATAATATCATAAAACTTGGTATCTGTTATGCTCAATCATTATTATGAAGGTTCCTAATTTGAACTTATATCGAAATTTGTTCTACAAAACTGAAACATCGGGGAGTAAAACCGGGATTGCCGATATGAAACACTTGGATGTTTTGTCATTATAAACGGTAATTGGATGGGGCTTTTTGTGATATACTACTTTTCAGCATATATATAAACAAATGACTTTTGTATATTTCAAGTGTTTATGAAACGCGTCAAATGTAGGGACACCCCCTTTAATACATATCCAAGTCTTAAAGTGGTTGATAGATCTACTTTTGGTCCAAAACTGTGACATCTTATTGGCTGATGTTTGTGTTTCAGACTTAGTGACTGTCCAGCTGCAATTTATTTAATGTATGTTTAATTGGTTAGTGACGATCATGTCACCCACCAATTTTTTACAAGTTGAATGTTGTAATTTATCTGTGAAATAGAACTTTGTGTATTGGTTAGCGACGATCATGTCACCCACCAATTTTTACAAGTAAAATAAGAAACTCATAATGCTGTAATATAATGTGAAATAGTTGTGTATCATGGTTAGCGACGATCAAGTCATCCACCAATTTTTTACAAGTTGAATGTTGTAATTTATCTGTGAAATAGAACTTTGTGTATTGGTTAGCGACGATCATGTCACCCACCAATTTTTACAAGTAAAATAAGAAACTCATAATGCTGCACTTTGATGTTTAAATTATTGACATAGTCTAAATCACAAGACAGTTGAAGGGTATTACATGTATAATGTAATACTGCTTAAAGCAAGCTGAAATTAAGGTTTGGTAATGCTTAAAGCAAGATGACAAGAAACCAGAAAGCTCAAGGAGCTTTCTGCGTTACTTTTATCATGATTTAAGCTGCCATCAGATCTGTATTCACCATCATCAGTAAATATTAATTGTAAAAAATATAGTAAAGGTGTCATATGGTGTTAAATATATAGAGTATTGGTTAAAATGGCAAGACAAGCTGTGTGTTAGTTGTGGTATATTTGCATGTACACCAGGTACATTTAGGTGCATTGAGATAGAAACATGCAGAAAACAGAAGATATTGAAGCTGTTGTGTTAGTAACCTAAATGACAATTGATGCTAATGATGGTGATGATAGACTTTGAAGTTACTGGATAGGTCAATAGGATAAGGACAATACTGTGTGCATGCATTTATAAACATGTATTTATTAAAACATACAACATAATGTTTAGCTATTTCCTATTTAGCATGAAGGAAAGGGTTAAACATTTGAACTATGTGTTTCACATGCATACAGTATATCATAGGGGTAGTTAAAAGCAATTTTCGTTTGAAATCCCATGAATCAGAATCATTTTCATCATTAAAATTGTAATTAATAGCATCATCATCAGCAGCAGCAGCAACATCTTGCAGCGAAGAAGGACAACTTAAGTCATTCTGAACTGTCTTGCAAACAATGGAAAACCACTTGTAGTTAGCCAGTGATCAGAATGAACTCCATCATACATATATGAACATAACTTCATATATAAGTAGATTTTCTACATTTTTTAGAATTTTGGGCATGCCTCCCTCGGTGTTTTTTTGTGCTTCTTTTCTGGATGCCTCTATCCAATATGATTGTTGGTAGATTGTGCTGAGTGTTTATGGGTGATATTTTGTATTTATATGTCTTATGTCTTCTTCTAAAGATTTTTGTTTAGTGTGTATTTCAGTGTCATGGAATTGGCTTGAATGAAATTTACTGTGCTTGTTTTTGAATTTTGTCTATTTCTGAAGTGATGCTGGTGGTATGCTCCCAACCTTTAAAGTTGTGATGTCTGTGTTAAATGATGTTGCTAAGTCTTCAAGTTGTTCAATTATGTTAAATTAACTTTCTGTGTAGAGTGGTTGTAATTATAGAGAATGTGTCTTCAAGGCTGTAGATCTATGTCTGGGATGTTAGATGTGGTTGTGTGTGAGACACAGACAGAATGATTTTTGTAAACCAGTAGGCCTATTTAAAGAAGTCAGACAGACAGGCTGATTTATGTAAAACAGTATCCATTTAAAGGAGGACAGAAAGACTACGAAACTTACTGTAAATAAACAGTACACTGACAGACAGACCTGCAGACAGACATACTATTCGGATAGAGTATTCGGAAAGAATAAGTCAGATTTCACAAACAATTTTACGTTGCCGTAGACCTAGTTCTTTATAAAATCTCAGTGATATACATTCGTTTGCATGTTTCACTCGCATATTTATTTAAGCAATCGGCATTTGTTAAAGTAGGTCAAATTTACGAAAACCGCTTACAGCGTCGAAAACACTCTACGCCGGGATAAATATCTAGATGTAGATCTAGACAAATAATGTGATGTTTTGTATTGAGAACTGATTCAAATGAAAAAAAATCAATGTCTAAATTACTCACATACAAAGTTATTGACAGTAGGAACCGGAAGAGTAACACAGCTGAGCCTTGTATGTAAACAAAATGCACTGCAGACGACCACATCATGTGACCACAACTACGTCACTTACAAGTTGTGGATAAATACGTCATCAGATTTGAAATATGGGATAAATTAACAACCAACACGTTTTTTATTTTACTGCATACATGTTTCGATTTACATCTTCATCAGTGCATAACAACTATAATATCAGATAAAATTTTTTATCAGATTTGAAACACATACACTCGGCCTTTACCGCTAACTGGATCTCGGACGGAGATGTTTACCGAACGGAAAACATTAATTTTCTGGCAAATAAACAGCGATTAAAATAGTTAAATCTAATCTATACCGAACGAAATGCAATTTTCAATTTAGTAAGTTTTAGAATATCGATTTTCTTCGTAGACAAACGTTGTTGCGATTTGTGTGGACTGTCGGGTATTCAATTAATAGGTGTGATCTAGTGGGTGAGAGACTGGTAAAGGATTCCTAGCACACTACAAAAGGAAACTATTCACTCATACTTTTCAATCTAGCTTACCGCCATAACTAGTGTAGAACTTCCGGTTAAACGTAAACAAGAACGGTACAGGTAAATGCACTCTTCCTTCCCTTTTTCTGCTTTGCTATTCATTTATTAACATGCTCATTTGTGTTGTTCATCATTAGTGCTCGTGGGTCGCACACGAGACGAAGATAAAGACCATTGAATGAGAGACTAAACCTATATGTCGTGTGTGAGTGTTGTTTTGTCTGCACTTTCATAGCTCGAGCACTCCTGTACCAAACCTAACAGTAGATATGAAATACGCATTGTCATTGCTGATAATCACAATCTCGACTACATGTTTCAAAAGTATAGAATATCATGAAACTCTATCTGCCAACCGGACAAATACAGAATCGCCGCTCTACAACTATCAGTATCATCTCTCAAATGTCAAACCCATCTATGCTAACAAAAATGTATGTGTGTTTTTCTGGTTTTACCACTACAAGAAACCCTATCTCAACAGAATATGCAACACATCACGTACAACCCGAAATTACCACCTATTGATAAAACTACTTTTGGGTAACCAAATAGATCCTAACCCAGGGCCTAAAACTCCACGATGGCCATGTGGTACTTGTGAAAAAGCTGTCACATGGAAATCTAGGGCACTGGAATGTGACACCTGCAAAACATGGTATCATATAGACTGTCAGGGTAAGATGTCTGACAGTATGTATGAGATCATGGACAGCAGTAATCTATCATGGCACTGTCTTAAATGTGGATTACCAAATTTTTCCAGTTGCTTCTTCGACCATTCGAACATATCAAGAAATACAAATTCCTTCTCCGCCCTTAGTTGTAACAGCCCTGGAGCTCCAGCCGCCACATCCTCTCCCAAGCCAAATACTTATCAAACTAGTTCAAAAGAAAAATACAGAAAAGGAAAGATTACTAAATCAAATAACAACAAACCACTAAAGATTATAAGCTTAAATTTCCAATCATTGAAGAATAAGAAACCGGAATTAGACATTCTCATTGAATCAACAAATCCTGATATATTAATTGGTACAGAAACATGGCTTGATCCAACTATCCCTTCATCTGAATATTTTCCCTCTGATTTATTCACTGTATACAGAAAAGACAGACCACCAAATGAGAAAGGCCAAAGCCATGGAGGTGTCCTTATTGCAGTCAGGAATGAGTTCCAGAGCTGTGAGGTAAAGGAACTCCAGACTGACTGCGAAATAGTATGGACTGAGATCACCATTCCAAATTCACGCAAGCTCATCATCAGTTCATTCTACAGACCACAGCCAAACGACAACACCTCGTTAGAACAGCTCAACATATCACTGAGTAGAATAAATCCATCTTCTAAATCAATTATATTAGTCAGTGGAGATTTTAATTTAGGCCATATTGATTGGGACTCCACCACTGTCATACCAGGAAAACCAAATGCCAAACATCACCGAGAACTCTTAGACATTATTGCTGACCATTCACTTACACAATTAGTAAATAAACCAACTCGACATGATAAAATACTTGACCTCTTTTTAACAAACTGTCCTTCCATCGTAGACAACTTAGAATCCATACCTCCCATCGGATCAGCTGATCATGATATACTATTAATTGAGACATCAAATTCACTCCATAGACCCAAAATTAAAGAAAGAGAAATACTGAAATATTCACAGGCAAATTGGGAAAATATCAAGCAAGACTTAGAAAAAACCTACCAAAACATCTCCAATAACGAAAATCAGAATGACATCGACCATATTTGGAACACTTTTAAAACAGATCTACAGACATCTATCTCAAAGAATATCCCTAGTAAACTGCTCAAGCAAAAGAACAGACTGCCATGGATATCAAATGATCTGCGCAAGAAAATGAACTGTTACAAACATAAATTATTAAAATTTAAACAAAAGCACCAACGAAAACCAAAAGAACTGAAAAGAATGAAAAGTGAGATACAGAAAGAACAACGACAAGCCTACTGGAAATACATAGAAAATATGATCTTTGATATAACAATACCAGAACAAGACAGCTTTAACAATTCAAAATTTCCAAAAAAGCTCTTTTCCTACATAAAAACCCAGAAAACTGATAGCCAAATCATCCCCCCTCTTAGAGACCAAGGCATTCTGAAATCAGATAGTAAAAGTAAAGCAAATACACTGAACGAACAATTTCAAAAAGCTTTCACTCCTACATCAGATCTACCAATACCGGACAAAGGCCCTAGCTCACATCCACAAATGCCAGAAATCAATGTAACTGAAAATGGAATAAGAAAATTGTTAGAAAACATAAAGCCCCACAAAGCAGCAGGTCCAGATAACATTCATGGAAGAATATTAAAAGAATGCAGCTCGTCTATCGCTCCAATCCTTACGCATATCTTTAATTTATCTTTATCGTTAGGCAAAATTCCAAAAATCTGGAAGCATGCAAATATTTGTCCAGCATATAAAAAGGGAGATAAGCATGATGCGATTAATTATAGACCAATATCACTTACATGCATTTGTTGTAAAATTTTAGAACACGTTATTTCAAGTAGTATTATGTCTCATTTGGAAAGCAACAACACTCTTTATGACTTACAACATGGTTTTAGATCCTCACGTTCATGCGAGACACAGCTCATTTCATTTCTCCAAAACCTCTCACAGTCAAATAACAATAGTATACAAACAGATGTAATCATCATGGATTTTGCAAAGGCTTTTGATAAAGTATCACATAACCATCTAATCTACAAATTACAACATTATGGAATACAAGGTAACACGCTTAACTGGATAAATGACTTTCTGACTGATCGGACCCAAACTGTTGTCTTGGAAGGTGAAATGTCCGATAAAGTACCAGTAACATCTGGAGTACCCCAAGGCACGGTATTGGGTCCAATCCTCTTTCTTATCTACATAAATGACCTTCCTAACTATCTCAAATACAGCACTCTCAGACTATTCGCAGACGACAGCATCATTTATAAAGAAATAAAATCTCAAAACGATTGCATACAACTTCAGGCAGATCTTGATGCTGCAGCACAGTGGGAACAAGACTGGCTTATGCACTTCCACCCAGACAAATGTAATGTTCTCTCAATCACACAAAAACGCAAACCGGTCGAATTTACATACACGCTCCACTCACATACGCTCGAAAAAGTTGGTGAGGCTAAATATTTAGGTATCACTCTGCAAAACAACCTTAAATGGGACAAGCATATAAACAACATTACAAATAAAGCCAACCAAACTCTTGGATTTCTAAAACGAAACTTGAAAATAAACTCTGTTAAAGCAAAAGATCATGCGTATAAAGCACTCATAAGGCCGAAATTAGAATACTCTTCAACTGTCTGGGACCCTCATACAAACTCTCATGTAAACCAAATTGAAAAAGTGCAAAGACGTGCAGCCAGGTTCGTTTCCAACCGCTACCATAATACTAGCTCTGTTTCTAACATGTTACATAACCTCAACTGGCCTACTTTAGAAATTAGAAGAACTAGAGCAAGACTTATTATGTTTTATAAAATCATCCATAATGTGGTGGCCATCAGACCACCAGAAAATCTACTTCAAACACCAGATAAAAGAACCAGACAGGGCAACACTTACTCATACAAACATATAGCAGCAACAAAAGACACCTACAAATATTCGTTTTATCCTAGAACAGTAAACCAGTGGAACCTCCTCCCAGTCTCTGTACAGTCGGCAGCCACAGTCGATGCATTTAAGTCCTTAGCTCCTGTGGCTGTCCTAATACCGATACTAAATAACTAGACCTATACAACTTGTATATAGTTTTATTTTTAACTAGTTCAGCATTCACGCTATTATTGTACAAATGTTTATTCTAAATTAGGCGCCAACACATAATTCTCAAAGTTGAGAGAGTGTTGTACTTCATAAGAAGAAGAAGAAGAAGAAGAAGAAGAATCGTAACTACTCGTCATATTCCGTCAGAGTTAGGAATATAGGAATCACTCGGAACACACCGGTTATTAAAAACTTATTTTCCTCCATGAATCACTCGGAACACACCGGTTATTTCCCTCCATGGTCCAAACCGGAAGTGAACATCAGCAGATCCGATTCCAGGTTAACAATGTACAGCCTTCAAAACCAAAATTATATCTTACGCGTTACCATAGAGCTCACTTCGTTCGCAAGAATGGCCTTCGGCCATTCTTGCGAGCTGTGCTCGCTATTAAATAGCTGATCCTTTCGAATTTCCGATGCAATAGTCTTTCATCTAAGTGCCTTAAGTGTTTGTGAAAGTATTACAGTAAATGCACATTCCAGTGTATTGTTTTGGTTTATGCCGATTAAATGCTAGTTTAGATATAACGTATATTTTGTTTTGTAAAATTTGACCCAATTAAGAGTAATAATCCTACAAATCACGATGTATAAATTAATGTTTTAGTTGATTATCGACTTGAAGCCAGACAATTTCTGTGAATCACTCGATTAATGAAACTATGGCAATCATGCCCGCTTATATGAATTGCACATAATTGAAATAAACCACACCACTAAATTAAAGCATTAATGTGTTTTATCGAGCAGATTGACTACTATCCTCTTTTTTAAAACCCTTTCCTTCATTGAACTAAACTAAAACAATACAGTGTTCATATGCAGTTATAATCGGGTGTGATTTTATAGATATGTGGGAGATAAAATCGGCTATAACTACAACCCTCACGCTGAATAAAAGATAAACTTTTTAATGCAGTCATAGGAATTGGATGTTGCAAAATTACTCTTAAAATTATGTTTCCAAAACGCATTTTAGCACGATAAAATACTAATATGCTTTAATTTGATTATACATGTATTGCAACCTACATTATAATTGTCTGCAATATTTATAAGTGACTCCCTATTCAAAACTTATCTAGGCCAAAACTTCAAGAGCGCAACAATCTGACCCACGGTCTATATAGTCAACTGTAAGTTTACATACACAATGTTAAATTGTGAAGTCATATTCTTCTTCGAAACAGACACGGCGTTTCATATCCATGGGGGTTAAAATTGGTTATACATGTAATTGCAAATCCGGATGAAATAATAGTCATGCTGTATACAAGCAGATATGTAATTTATACAAAGTTATGCCTTTGCGGTCATATTTCTACATAATAACCAGTATGAACTTCTTCAAATTGTTTAGTTATATTCAATATTTCTCAATCATAATGGATATGACTTTTATTATTTATATCCGTGGGAGTTATAAAGATTTACCACGCACGGGAAAACTGAATATATTTTCATTATAACTTAATTCTCATTCATAACGGATAGAACGTTCACATCGTTGGGAGATAAAATCTGTTTAGAAATATATGTATTCTGCACGGGCAAATGAATATTTTGATGATATCCATGCAGAATTTCTCATTCATAACAGACAGAACTTTCATATCTGTTAGATATTTAAAATCTATTCATTTATAACATTTCCACCACGGAAAATGGATTATAATAAAAGCCATGCACTATCAGTAAGCATACGTTATTAGTAATATTGTTCAATAAACTAGTAAACGACGCTTCTGTCATTATATACTATTCATTAATAGACGCCCCATTGATGCTTTACACCAATGTTTTTCTTGTTCACTGTCTTACAGAACATACGGGTACCAAACAGTATAGCTATTGATGGTGACAAGATGATGTGTGTAATGTGTCATGTATTTGCCAACAAAGTTTCTGTTGTCCATGTTAAAGCATTGTTTGGTGCGAGAAAGCGAATAAAGATTAATTTCTGTGACAAGCCATATAGCAAAGCCCGAGATTGTAAAACGTTTGGCCTGGGCTTGGATCTGAATTCATTCTTAACCCTTTTCTCCATAAATACGCCTTTCTACGCCTCTGTGAAAATCCCATTTTGAAACCATTGTGATAAATATAGCGCAAGTGCTCCTATAGAAGCAAATACTCTATTTATCACAATGGTTTCAAACTACAAAATTCTAAAAAAAAATCCTTTTCTCTAGTTATGTCTCCCCCATATTTATATGGGGGAAACATATTATTTTCGTGAGAGTTGTCTGTCTGTCTGTCTGTCTGTCCGTCTGTCTGTCTGTCTGTATGTATGTCTGTCCGTCTGTCCGTCACACGCACTTTCTTGTCCGGACGATAACATCAATATGCCTGATGCCACTTGATTGAAACTTTATATATGGAAAGATCATATTGAGAGGAAATGTCATGCACAAGGTCCATAACTCTGGCTTCACTAATATAGGATTTATTGCCCCTTGTAAAAAAATCACATTTTTTTGTCCGGATGATAACTCCTATATGGCTCATGCCATTGGATTGAAACTTCATACATGAAAATATCATGATAAGAGGAAGAGTCATGCTTAAGGTCCATAATTGTGGCTTCGCTAATATTGGAGTTATTGCCAATTGTATTTTTTTTTCACATTTTTTTTTGTCTGGACGATAACTTCTATATGGCTCATGCCATTGGATTGAAACTTCATACATGGAAAGATCATTATAAGAGGAAGTGGTATGCCCAATGTCCATAACTCTGGCTTCACTTATATTGGAGTTATTGTCCCTTGTAAAAAAAATCCACACTTTTTTGTCCGGACGATAACTGATATGGCTCATGCCATTGGATTGAAACTTCATACATAGAAATATCATGATAAGAGAAAGTGTCATGCACAAGGTCCATAACTCTGGCTTCAATAAATTGATAGTTATTGCCCCTTGTACATTAGTTTTAACACTTTCTTTTCCGGACGATAACTCCTACATGGCTCATCCCATTGGATTTAAACTTCATACATGGAAAGAGCATGATGAGAGAAAGTGTCATGCTGAAGGTTCATAACTATGGTTTCACTTCTTTTGGAGTTATTGCTCTTTGTTACATTTTTGTCTGATCAATAGCTCTACTGATGCTATTGGAATGACAATCCATTTATGGAAAGAGCACGATGAAAGGAAGTATCATATATCAAGTCCATAATATTTTTAGTTATTTCCCATTCCATATTGTTTTTGTTAGAGTTGTTTGTCTGTCTGTCTGTCTGTCTGTCATACATCTCGTCCGGTTGAGTTCTCCTGTTCAGAAATGTGACAATATGTCGAAGTAAGCATGTGAGGATGCGAGGGGTAAGGGGGGGGGGGGCAATCCGTATTTGTGACAACAATCTCTAGTTAATGCTCCAAAAATAGCCTTTGAGGTATTGGGTTAATCATCTGTTTAGTTGGATTTTGAGTTTCATTCACATTCTTACCAATCAGATGCTTGAGAATGAACCCAGAACTCAGACGTTTTATAACCTCAGAACATGTACAGGGATACTGAACGGTCAAACGTATTGAGCTGACCAATATAATGTTTTCCGATGATGTTAAAAAGTTCAGAACACACTTGAGCTGATCATACAGAATTTAATAACAGTCACAGTTTACATCGTCTTGACCTAAAAGGCGTGAACAAATTATGTTCTGTTTTTCCTAAGTAGTACTGGTTAATAAAATAATACTTGACAAATTTATGAAAGCTATAAAATGCGGACAGTGGTAAACACACACTTTTTAAACGTTCAGTGTGGATATTCGTCATTGGTAGTTAGCGGACAAAAATTAAACTCTACAGCTGTCATGGACGAAGTCCGCAAACAGTTTGGATCCAGATGAGTTGCCGATTAACACGGTCTCTTTTTATTGAAATGAAAATCTCTATTTAAATCATATTAGAAATAATACGGAGGCTGTCGTCTTAATAGTGTGTCTAATTGTTCTATGTCTTTCAGGTACGGGGTAGTGAAATATAGAAGGATAAATGTGCATCTTTGCGCTAGTTTCGTTCTGCATTATGCGATCACCTGTTTACACATCTTAACCCATTTGCAAGCAGAGCAGACAACTGATCAGGGGTTGCCAATACTGCATGTGTTCATATGCCATATAAAATCAGCTACATGTAATTTATATTCACGAGGCCATTATATATCTTACATGAATATTCATTGAGTAAATGGTTGAACTCTTTCGCTTCCAATGTCGCATCTGTAATTACCTATGCAGACAGTTTGGATCCAGATGAGACGCCGAGTAACTCGGCGTCTAATCAGGATCCAAAATGTTTGTTACTGTGACTATTTTATGAAACAAAAAATGTAGAAAAATAAAAACTGAAAATTGTAGCAGACGACAATGTTTTCAGATGACAAAATCTGGCATCGAAAAGAGTTAAAAGATAACCCTATTTCCTATACTTCAACACTGGAAGACAGTTTTATATGTTCCAGTTATTAGCCCGTTCAACCCTAAATTATCACAGTGGAATAGCCCATCAGTGGCTTGCTGTAGAGTTTAAACCTGCTAGAGGATTATGAATAGCAAACAATTCAGACCCTGATCAGAGTGCTCTTCTGGGAGCCTTCTGATCTGGGTCTACACTGTTTGCAATTGACAGTGGATGCGTGCCCCATATTGAAAGGGTTAGAATATATAATTTAACAACAAGCTTAACCCTCACTCAGCTGTAAAAATAACGTCTGCTCAAACTTGATTCGGGTACACTTTTGACTACTTTTGATTCGCTCTAGTTATTAACCCATTCCCGCATATAGACGCCCTTTGACGTCTCTATAAAAAGTCACTTTTTGAAACCATCATGATAAATAGGGCATTTGCTCCTATGGAGCAAATGCTCTATTTATCAAAATGGTTTCCGAGCTACACTATTCTAAAATTAACATTTTTGCAAGTAAATGGTCCTTTTTGGTAGACTCATTCAAAGATGTTATGTCTAAAACAAACCTATTGACCGAGTATTGATTCTGATGAGATGCCGAGGCAGGTCGGAGTAAGCAGGATAAGAATTATCCCATCAGAAAGTCAGACATGACAAAACAAAACAATACAATGACGCGTGATGTTTTGAAAGAGTTGTTGCTTATATTCGTTATCAATGTCTCTTGCATTACTATCAAAACCAGAATGAACCGCTTGAACGCGGTGTACGCACGCACTGTCACTGGCATTGCAAACAGTGTAGATCCGGATCAGAGAGTTCCTAGAGGAATCCTCAAACCAGAGTCTATATTATTTGTCATTCAGAATCCTATTGTATATTTTCAAAGCCTTTCATACTGAGTGGGCTCTTTTCTTCTTTTAAACGCATTTTCACGCATTTGCAAACAGAGTAGACCCAGATTAGACGGTTCCGAGAGGAGCCGTCTGATCAAGGTCTGCTCGGTTTGTTGAACGTATGATATAGATCTGATTCTACAGTTTCTTCCTGAGCCAAAACAACCACTGTAGGCTACATATACCATCCTAAGATTACAGCTAACAAATATTCATGATATCATTATTCCATATATGAATATTAAACAGAGAAAGGTTTAAAGCCCATTCTAAGTGATATAATTAATCCTTAAAATGTTTTTATTATATTTTACAAAGACAAAAGTTGTTTTCGAGATAAATAAAATCCTTGCAAATGGGTTTATTACAGATTACACAGACAAACGTTTTCAATACTTTTAGGCAGATGGCTGCTTAATACAGGATGGAAGTCATGCAGAAAGCTTCTAGAAGACATAATTCCCGAAAAAAACGTGTATTAACGCTATTCTTGCATAAATAGAGAATAATAGGTTAGTGCCGTAGATGGGACGCTTTATCCGACGAGGGGAGAAAACGTTGAGGCGAGGCTTGCCGAGCCTCAACTGTTTTCTCTCCGAGTCGGATAAAGACGTCCCATCTACGGCACTAACCTATTATTCGATTTATCCAGTCAATATAGTTAAATGTATTTTTATAGACTCATAACTCTTGAAATAATTTACATTGAAAATGCAGTTTTTCGATCAACGGATCCCTCCCTTTTCACTTCCATTTAGACGTAAATAGATCTAATGAGCTACCGCAGAGGAATATAGTTTCGATACTTGTATTACTAGAAGGGAAACGTGGTTGAATTTGAAAAATAAGATGATTTGAATCGAGGGTCGATAAGTTATTTCAAACAGACATGATCTATATTCTTTGGTCAAATTCGAGTTACGTAGTCTCGGTTTCTATTTTTAGATTCTACCTAACGTCACTCAGAAATCGATGGAACTGAACAGGCTATATTTAGGTTTATGACTATCACCGCCCCTGTAAGAGTTTATCAATGAAATAATCATGAGAGTGAAAAGAAAACATTTACTATTTATCTGTCAATCTTTGCTTCGAGGTTTGATTTTATCAAAAACGGGTTTTGCCAGCGGTGGATTAAATTAATAAAAGTGATAAATCAACGTCATTTTGTATGTGGCCTCAGTGGCGTAATCGGTAAGGGCGACGTCTCTAGAGAGATTAGAATTAGTTTTTGTAGGATCAGGCGCGGGTTCGAATCCAGCTGTAGCCAATTATTTTTATTTTTTCCCATTTGAATAATTCTTCTGGTGACCAAATAGATCTGTTAGATCTATTCCATCAACATGTTTATGAATATTTACAGAAAACTAAAATAGTTCCATGGTTATAGAATCATTACGCCTATCTACTAACCTAATAAACCTTCCACTACCGGAAGTAACCAAATAAACCTAAGTTTATTTGCACCCCCTTTATTATGTCACTAGAGAAGCCTGGTGACTGGATAAATAGAGAATAATAGGTTAGTGCCGTAGATGGGACGCTTTATCCGACGAGGGGAGAAAACGTTGAGGCGAGGCTTGCCGAGCCTCAACTGTTTTCTCTCCGAGTCGGATAAAGGCGTCCCATCTACGGCACTAACCTATTATTCGATTTATCCAGTCAATATAGTTAAATGTCTTTTTTATAGACTCATAACACTCTTGAAATAATTTACATTGAAAATGCAGTTTTTCGATCAACGGATCCCTCCCTTTTCACTTCCATTTAGACGTAAATAGATCTAATGAGCTACCGCAGAGGAATATAGTTTCGATACTTGTATTACTAGAAGGGAAACGTGGTTGAATTTGAAAAATAAGATGATTTGAATCGAGGGTCGATAAGTTATTTAAAACAGACATGATCTATATTCTTTGGTCAAATTCGAGTTACGTAGTCTCGGTTTCTATTTTTAGATTCTACCTAACGTCACTCAGAAATCGATGGAACTGAACAGGCTATATTTAGGTTTATGACTATCACCGCCCCTGTAAGAGTTTATCAATCAAATAATCATGAGAGTGAAAAGAAAACATTTACTATTTATCTGTCAATCTTTGCTTCCAGGTTTGATTTTATCAAAAACGGGTTTTACCAGCGGTGGATTAAATTAATAAAAGTGATAAATCAACATCATTTTGTATGTGGCCTCAGTGGCGTAATCGGTAAGGGCGACGTCTCTAGAGAGATTAGAATTAGTTTTTGTAGGATCAGGCGCGGGTTCGAATCCAGCTGTAGCCAATTATTTTTATTTTTTTCTCATTTGAATAATTCTTCTGGTGACCAAATAGATCTGTTAGATCTATTCCATCAACATGTTTATGAATGTTTACAGAAAACTAAAATAGTTCCATGGTTATAGAATCATTACGCTTATCTACTAACCTAATAAACCTTCCACTACCGGAAGTAACCAAATAAACCTAAGTTTATTTGCACCCCCTTTATTATGTCACTAGAGAAGCCTGGTGACTGGATAAAATCCATTTTCTTCTTTCCTGCATCAATTTAATTCTTCCAAATACAAGCAAAACTACAGCAGCAAAACTATACATATCTTTGACACTTCGTTTGATTTATGCTGTTTCCGGGCCACTGTGTTTTCTTTCTCACATCAATTCATGATTGTATGTAATACCGTTTACACGTTTATCTCGATATCTAGATGATATATTTTATACTGATAGTCCATTTTTTTATGCCATGTTTTCTTCTATACTCGTGTACCCAAAATAACCTCAGTTAACCCTTTCCTTCATATAAACGCGTTTTCACGCATTTGCAAACATAGTAGACCCAGACCAAACGGCTCCTATAGGGTCTGCTCTGTTTGCAAACGGAATTTCGAAAATGTGTTTTTTTAATTTCTTAAATGACTACAATGTTCCACCTTCCATTTTTCATCATATAACTATTTTGTCCATGAATATTCAGTAGGTATTGAACTTTGGAATAAACATAGAACAGGGAAAGAGTTATTTAAAATAAGTCGGTCAGACACATAAACATCTTTTTAAGACTTAGACTTAAAATCTATGACAAGCGGGATAACTGACTTTAATATAGTTAAAACTATGACAATCATGAAACTTAGTCAATCGGGGTTTCCACCATTATTTATAGTTCAGCTATTATTCCTAACTATAAATATATTCAAGTGTAAAGATTTGATTTTATCATTTTTGCCGTCAATGCCATTCCACGTCATAAACTAGAACACGCAGCAAGGGTCATTGTGGAAACAGGTCAGAGGTCAAGATAAGATATATAAATTTAAAAAACATCAAGAATAACTCCTTTATTTCTACACCAAATCCTATGTTGTGGCAACCCTTTACACTCGTCTCACGGACACGATTTTAAAGAGTGGACACAGCATAGGGTTTGGTAGAGAAATGACGATTTTAGAATCTGAGTACGCACAATTATCTATTGCTCAGCAAGAGCTTGCTCTTTATTGTTATCATTGGCCATGGGAAGCATTTTAAGGTTTACATGTGCATTGTCTAGTATATCATAATTCTTATTATTCTTATTATCTGATTCTGTAAAATATGTGAACCACTGTTTTATTTATTATTCTATGCCGAAATACATCCATCTAGAGCTATGCCGGTGCCATAATATGGCTTCGATGTTTGGTCTTACCATACAGGGCGTTTGGTCTTACCATACAGGACGAATAGATATAAACCAGAGTCAAACGTTCTCTTAACTCTTTCCTATTTTTTGTCGCAATAAAATGTCGTCTTGTTTTTATTTTAATATTTATTTTTCTCCATTTCTTGAACAAATTCACAGTAGCAAATAGTTTAGATTAAAATTGCTAGCATCGGATACTATAGATTTGCCAATGTGCAGCGACAGTTGACATTGTATCAGGGTGTGTTTACAGTACTACCTCATGGCGTGCTATTTCAGAATGTAAAACTTTAAAACTGAAGTGTACCTTGTAACAAAGCATGACATTGATCTTCAGATAAAATATTAATTATTTTGAGGGACATGAATTTTAGCGAAATTCTACAGCTGACGTGAAGATTGCACGTTGACAAACCAGGCCCCTTTGTTCACACTGGTGTCTCGGAGACTGTACGTCGACAAACCACACCCCTTTGTGAACAGCCAACAAACCAGGACGCTTTGTTCACACTGGTGTCTCGGAGACTGTGCGTCAACAAACCACACCCCTTTGTGAACAGCCAACAAACCAGGACACTTTGTTCACACTGGTGTCCCGGAGACTGTGTCGACAAACCACACCCCTTTGTGAACAGCCAACAAACCAGGACACTTTTTGATTGGGTCAACGTAGTTGTCCCAATCTATAGCTATACCTGGATTTCCACACAGGCATTCGGCTCATGAAACAAAGCTGAAATTTTGTATATTTTCACACTGGTGTCTCGGAGACTGTGCGTCGACAAACCACGCCCCTTTGTGAACAGTCAACAAACCAGGACACTTTGTTCACACTGGTTTCTCGGAAACTGTATATGAAACCTTTCTCCATAGGTTATTTTTAGACCAAACCTCTTTGAATGCATCTACCGAAAAGGAGCATTTACTTGAGAAAAGGAAAAGGTTATAATTGTGTAGTATAGAAACCATTGTGGTAAATATCACAATTTATCACAATGGTTTCAAGAAGTGACTATTACAGAGGCGTGGCGTGGAAAGGCGTATTTATGGAGGAAAGTTAACACACCAGACCCGTGTGTTCACACTGGTGTCTCGGACATTAACAAAGCAGGCCCTCTATTTATCAAGAACAGAACAGAATAGAATTGTCGGACACTAGGTCAATAGCTTTTCTTAAAAAGCTTAACCATTTCCTTGGTATAACCGTGCTTTCACGCATTTGCAAACATAGTATACCCAGATCAGACGGCTCCGATTAGGACCTGTTCTGTTTGCTAATTTATTCTGACGGATCTGTTTCTTTACTTTCAAAAATGGTTGCAAAGTTCCATCCTCCATATTTTGTTGTACGTATTTTTCCCATGAATATTCAGCAGGTATTGAAATTTGGAAAAAATCAACTTAGAACAGGGAAAAGCTTATACGAATCGGAAGTGAGTAAAAATAATAATTCAATAGAACGGAGTTTAAGCAAGCATCATTGTTATACCCGCACACGGATTATATATATATTGGTAACTTCCAAAGACATGGATCAACAGTGGGTCGACGTCATACGAAGTGGGCACTCCGGCTTATCATAAACATCTAGCAGACCCAAATCAGCTAGGAGATGCGTCTGGTTGCGCAGCATGAGCAGGATCTACACTGCACTATTTGGAAACACTCACATTTTGTCCACTTCCATTACAGCGTGCTGATCCTAATCGACGATAAATCATCTGGGTTTTCACTGTTTTCAAAATTTAATATCCGATCGATTTCATTTTCATAATTTTTAAAGAGAAAGTAACGACGAAAGGTTTTCAAAACAAAAATAGTTTATTGTCATTACATTTACTTATTCAAATTCACATAATATTATAACGTTTAAAAGTGGTTCATTAATGCATACAAAAATGGTAGTTCTTACCATGTTTTATTTACCCTTCTGTTTTGATACTCGATATGTCAGTGGGAAAATCTGAAAGTAACTAACTCCCTGCATGCTAATTTATTACGGGTTTTAATAACTTAATGCAAACAGGTTGGGACCAAGTGAGACGCTTACAAATTCATCATCTGATTTGGAACCAAACCGTTTGACACTCTGACTGCATTCTGAAGAGACATAAACAAATATGGCAGCAAAGGACACTTTCCGTTGAGGAAAACTACAGTAAACCCCTCCAAACCGGATTTCTAGTAGAGAAGAATTTATATACTTTAACCCTTCGCTTGCTATTCACGTCAATATACCTACCTGTAAATAGTATAGACCCAGATGAGACAGCTCCTGCAGGAGCTGTCTCGTCAGGGTCTGCACTATTTACAAATTGATTGTGCAACCAGTGCACTCCACAGCAGCGATTGCACAGCGAAATACTTGTACACGGTGAAGATATATGTAATTATACAACAGGGCATGGGTAAAGAAGGAGAAATGTATTTTAAAATTCAGCAAGAGAAGGGTTAAAGCCCATGAGGACAAACATATATCTAAACATGACTGACAGTATGATAGAACCATTATTAACAATACAACAAAAACAATGTAACAAAACATCGCGGAGAAGGTTTTACAGCTATACGAAAGAACGTGATATTATCCCATTCCCTTATATTGACGACTTTTGACGACTCTGTAAAAGTCACTTTGTGAAACCATTGTGATAAATAGAGCATTTGCTCCTATAGGAGCAAATGCTCTATTTATCACAATGGTTTCAAACTACAAAATTCTAAAAATTTCCTTTTTTCTAGTTAATGCTCCTTTTGGGTAGATTCATTCAAAGAGGTTGTATCTAAAACTAGTCTATGAGATAATGGGTTAAACCTCATAAGTCTCTTGTATAAGACAGTTAAGATATAAGATACAAGCGCAAGTTCTGGGCAGTTATCCCTTTAAACTATACAGATCTGACTCTGCACTGTTGTTATGAAATCAAAATTATTCACCAGTAAGACTCAATTTGTTAAAGCAAATGTGACGTCAAAATAGTAATACATGGCTTCCGATCTGGATCTTAGTTGTTTGCAAATGTTAAAGTTGTCGAACCTGACACCGAAGGAAATAACATGTTGATCAATATTATTCAAGAGGCGAAACAGTTCAGCACTACATAAACCTATTAGATCAACATAACGTCATGTAGAAATATTGATAACGTCATGTAGAAATATTGATAATTCTAATATGACTCTGAACCTACGGCAAATGAATAAAGAATGCCGAGAAACGTGCTTTAATCCGCGATAAGGAACTGCATGTGCGGCTGTTCCATTTTCCCCACACGCGAAATTTAAGAATAAAATTCCTTATATCACGTGATGTACACAGTCGAATGTAATTTCACATTTCTAAATGGCTCTGGCATAGAGGTGTGCAGACATGATTTAAATGGTATAGATGTTCCCTTCAATGTGCAAGATTAAGCATTTTTGACTACTTGGAATTGTTGTTTTCTGTTGAGATTTGACCCTTTACACGAACAATATCATGGGTGAAAGTTGTGTAGAGTAAAATGTAACAGCAGAAATGGCGTAACCACTGACAACGCTTCCGGTTTTGCTGTATTCTCCAGGAAAAGTATCTTTATTGATAAAGTCGTGTTAGAATCGAAATAACAAATTCGTAGCTGTGCATTATCGTGTATCAGATCACAGTTAGTCGTTGAGATGTGGGTAATTAGATCGTTCGGCCTAAAGTCCATATCTCAACTACTAACTGTGATCTAATGCGCGATAATGCACAGCTACGAAATTATTATTGCTTAAATAATTATACAACCATGTAGGACCTGTAAACAAGAGGGCCAGAATGGCCCTGAAGCGCTCACCAGACAATCAGAGGAGAAGATTTTCAAAGTTTTCACTTTATGTTTCTATTGAAAGCTGGCTACTCCTGGGGCAGGGCCAATTTTGACCACAGGGGTATAATTTATATAACATTTGTAGAGGACCTGAACATGAAGCTATGTGCCAAATATGAAAGTTATGAACCTTCCAGTTTCAAAGAAGATTTTCAATGTTTTTACTATATATTTTTATTGAAAACTGACCACCCCTCGGGTGGGGCCAATTTTAATCCCAGGGGCATAATTTAAACAAGGCCATACAAAGTTCTGACTAAAGGCGATCAACTGTTCTTCTGAACGGGTATGTGTACCCTTGCATTCCAAACTGATTTTTTGCATTTGAATATTATTATAAATTATTACATAATAATTGCATAATCATAAGTATAAATTAATAGTTTAAAGTAATACAATTTCATGTTAAAAAATATTTCATAATTTATTTGAAATCTTTAATTTGGCATTCTGGAGTCTTTACATGATTTACCCTTCTTCTGAACTGCAGGGCAGGTTATAATAATATCATAATGCCAATCACTATTATTAATTAACCCTTCCCTCATACAATTTTTGAAAACAGTAGACCCAGATTGGATGCCTCCTATAGGAGCCATCTGATCAGGGCCTGCTGTGTTTATACATCTGTTCCTTAAGTTTCTAAAATGGCTACAATGTTCCACCTACTATATTTCATTATAACTATTTTGTAGATGAATATTCAGTAGGTTGTGAACTTTGGGAAAAAATGACTACAATGTTCCACCTTCCATACTTCATTTTAACTATTTTGTTCATGAATATGCAGTAGGCATTCAAATTAATAATAAACATAGAACAGGCAAAGGGTTAAGGCACAGAGCTCCAGCACCAGATACAGGTGACCTAAAAATAGCCACTGGTCATCTATCCCACTGCTTGACTGGATGACCTATTTATGAGCAAAGAGAAGATGCTTAAAATGGCAGTCAGCTATAAGTTTGCTAGAAAACTGTCCACCTTGTTGTGTAGCCAATTTTGACCACAGGAGCATAATTTATATAACTTTTGTAGAGAACCTGAACATGATGCTATGTGCCAAATATGAAGGCTGAGAACCTTCCAGTTACAGAGGAGATGATATTCAAAGTTTTCACTATATGTTTCTATAGAAAACAATGCACCCCTGGGGTGGGGCCAATTTTGACCCTAGGGACATAATTTATATAACTTTTGTAGAGGACCTACAGATGATGCTATGTGCCAAAGATGAAAGCTGAGACCCCTGTAGATTCAGAGGAGAAGAATTTTAAAGGTTCAAATTGTTGACGACCGACGACGGACGACGGACGACGCACGACGCACGCCGACGGACGACAGACATCAGGCTATCACAAAAGCTCACCCTGAGCACTTTGTGCTCTGGTGAGCTAAACAAGAGGGCCAGAATGACCCTGAAGCGCTCACCTGACAATCAGAGGCGAAGATTTTCAAAGTTTTCACTATATGTTTCTATAGAAAACTAGCCTGCCCTGGGGCGTGGCTAATTTTGACCCAAGCGGCACAATTTACATAACTTTTGTAGAGGACCTGAACATGATACTATGTGCCAATTATGAAAGCTGAGAACCTTCCAGTTTCAGACGAGAAGATTTTCAAAGTTTTCACAATATGTATTGAAAACTGGCTCCCCTTGGGGCGGGGCCAATTTTGACTCCAGGGGCATAATTTATATAACTTTTGTAGAGGACCTGAACATGATGCTATTTGCCAAATACGAAAGCTGAGAACCTTCCAGTTTCAGAGAAGAAGATATTCAAATATTTCACTACTAATTGTTTCAATTGAAAACTGCCCACCCCTGGGGGAGGGCCAATTTTGACCCCGAGGCCATAATTTATATAAAATTTGTAGAGGACCTGAACATGCTGCTATGTGCCAACTATGAAAGCTAAGAACCTTCAAGCTTCAGAGGAGAAGGTTTTCAAAGTTTTCACTATTTGTTTCTATTGAAAACTGCCCATCCCTAGGACGGACCAATTTTGACCCCAGGACCATAATTTATATAACTTTTGTAGAGGACCTGAACACTATGCTATGTGCCAAATTTGAAAGCTGAGAACCTTCCAGTTTCAGAGGAGAAAATTTTCAAAGTTTTCACTAGATGTTTCTATTGAAAACTGGACACCCATGAGGCAGGGCCAATTTTGACCCCAGGGGCATAATCTATATAACTTTTGTAAAGGACCTGAACACGATGATCTGTGTCAAATATGAAAGATGAGAGACTCCCAGTTTCAGGAGAAGATTTTCAAAGATTTCCCTATATGTTTTTTATTGAAAACTGCCCGACCCTGGGGCGTGGCCAATTTTGACCCTAGGGTCATAATTTATATAACTTTTGTAGAGGACCTCAACATGATGCTCTGTGCAAAATATGAAAGCTAAGAGCCTTCCAGTTTCAGAGAAGAATATTTTCAAAGATTTCACTATTTGTTTCTATTGAAAATGGCCCACCCCTGGGGCGAGGCCAATTTTGACCCCAGGGGAATAATTTATCTAAATTTTGTAGAGGACCTGAACACGATGCTATATACCAAATTTGAAAGCTGAGCACCTTCCAGTTTCAGAGAAGATTTTCAAAATTGTCACTATATGTTTCTATCGAAAACTGGACACCCTTAGGCGGGGCCAATTTTGACCCCAGGGTCATAATTTATATAACTTTTGTAGAGGACCTGAACATGATGATATGTGCCAAATTTGAAAGCTGAGAACCTTCCCGTTTCAGGAGAAGATTTTCAAAATTTTCACTATATGTTTCTATTGAAAACTGCCCACCCCTGGGGCGGGGCCAATTTTGACCCCAGGGCCATAATTTATATAACTTTTGTAGAGGACCTGAACATGATGCTAAGTGCCAAATTTGAAAGCTGAGAACCTTCCCGTTTCAGGAGAAGATTTTCAAAATTTTCACTATATGTTTCTATTGAAAACTGCCCACCCCTGGGGCGGGGCCAATTTTGACCCCAGGGGCAAACTTTATATAACTTTTGTAGAGGACCTGAACATGATGCTATGTGCCAAATATGAAAGCTGAGAACCTTCTGGTTTCAGAGGAGAAGATTTTCAAAGTTTTACTATATGTTTCTATTGAAAACAAGGCACCCCTGGGGCGGGGCCAATTTTGACCCCAGGGCCATAATTTATATAACTTTTATAGAGGACCTAAAGATGATACTATGTGCCAAAAATGAAAGCTGAGAACCCTGTAGATTCAGAGGAGAAGATTTTTAAAGGTTCGAATTGTTGACGACTGACGACGCACGACGACGGTCGACGCAAGCCGACGGACGACCGACATCAGGCAATCACAAAAGCTCACCCTGAGTACCTTGTGCTCTGGTGAGCTAAAAATAAGATCATTTGAAATGTCGATATTTTAATTCAAATAGACATGACTACACGTGTATTTTATCCCAGACGTTCTATGAACAAAATGCATTTTTTATTCCGTACAAAATTCGAGTAACGGTCGTCTCAGTTTCTATTTTTAGATAGGCCTACTCATAAATGCGACCACCAAAAAGGGACATAATTCACAGTAGCAAAGACAGGTGGTAAAGGGGATGTCCCTACATTTGACGCGTTTCAGAAACACTTAAAATATACACACCTCATTTGTTTATATGCTGAAAAGTAGTGTATCACAAAAAGCCCCATCCATTTACCGTTTATAATGACAAAACATCCATGTGTTTGATATCGCCGATCCCGGTTTTACTCCCCGATGTTTCAGTTTTATTCGGGTTGAGTTTTAGTTTCGTAACTGTTCGCCCTATTCGCGATTCTCCGACCACTTCCGAGAAAGCTTTTACGTAAACAATGGAGGGATCGGGTGATCATCGGCAAAACGCGGAAGAATTTACGGAAAAGGCCGATAAAATTGTGTTGTAGAACAAAAATTATCAATCATTGATGAAATTGGTTTATTTGTATCACATGGGCATTTTTCGATATAAGTTCAAATTGGGAACCTTCATAATAATGATAGAGCATAACAAATACCATGTTTTATGATATTATTGAAAATATGCGATCATTGTAGGGACCTCCTCTTTAATGCAGGACGAAAGTTATGCAGAAAACTCCTATAGGAGCTTTCTGCATAACTTTCGTCCTGCAGTAAGCAACCACCTGCTTATGAAGACAGCCATGTTTGTTCCTTAAGTGGTCGCATTATATTAGAGGGGTTTTACTATATTTCCTAGGCAGTGGCACTTGATATAGACATTGTCTTTATTCTATTTATAGCGCACACGTACTATTTGATACATGTACAATAGTTATTTATAGAAACCTATTTACGATCCGGTGCCAAACCCTTGTCAAACGGCCCCTGTATATAGTAACTGTTTGATAAAAAACTGATACAGACCTCTCCTTGGCTTCTTTTTAAAAGGAAGCCAATTTGTTTGAGCTTGAGTTGAGTAGAAAGTTGAGATTGCTCGTGAAACCGGGGTCTGTGTTCATGCACAATTATAAAACGTAACATTGATATGCATGATGTCGGTATTTCTTACATGAATATTCATAAAGTAAAGTACTGAATTAGTCATCTGGGTCTATGCTTATAAAGCTTTTAGTTGAGTCTGAGTTTCGTTCTCAAGCTTTTGATTGGTCAGATTTGAGTTCTCAAGGTTTTGATTGGTCAGATTTGAGCCAAAGGCTCAAATCTGACCAATCAAAACCTTGAGAACGATCTCAGACTCAACTAAACGTTTTATAAGTATGGACCCAGAAGTCTCTATGGTTTAACCCTTACCTCGCTATTCGTGGCCTGAATTGTATTTGCAAACAGGAGCCGTTTGATCTGGGTCTACTCTGTGTGCAAAGGCGTAGCTAGGCTATTCATGGATTAAATAATTAAACGATAGAGTTAATCGCAAGTACAATAAAACATCTCTAAGCCTGTAAATGAATTTGGTACAAATATTGGTACTGGAGAAGGTGGCTGCTTAATGCAGGGTGAAAGTCTTGCAGAAAACCCCCCTTTCTGCAAGACTTTCACCCTGCATTAAGCAACCAACTGCTTAAAAGTTTCTAAACTCTTCTCTACTAGAATTCCTGTTTAGAGGATGCTTTGCTGATGTCGAAATTGTATCAGATTTCAATCTAAGGACGCGATATTTTTTTTTTTTTGGGGGGGGGGGGGGGGGGGGGTTCACTGCGGGATACAGATTAAGACCAAAAAAGTGTATACCATTACACTATAGTTTTACTTTTGAAAATATAGACGAAAACTAACTCTAATAATTCAAATTCAGGTCGCACCAATTTTGTAGATGCCTACCTAGCTTACAAAATTAAACCCTTTCTCTCATATACAAACGTCTTTGACGTATTTGCAAAGTAGATCCAGATCAGATGCCTCTTGAAGAAGCCATCTGACCAGGGTTTGCTCTGTTTGCTTATGAAATAATATAATTCTGACTATAATTTCTGGCATGGTAAAGCATTCCTATGTTCATGGTGCACTATAAAATTCAGCTAATTAATATTCATACATTAATTATTTCTTACATGAATATTTATGATAGAAATCAAATGGTTAAACTACACCAAACACTTCTACAAACATTTCTACTACGAAACTCTATTATGGTCATTCGCAAAACCATCGTGAGAGTTAACCGTTATATTTTCTCATTTTATTTTGGCTAGATTATTCAGAATATTTGTTGTAAAGCAATGGGGGTGGGGGGGGGAGTGAATTGGTATATGTACTTTTATTAGAACAATATTACCAAAAGAAAACATGTGAGAGTGACATGTAACGGTGAACTCTCGCATTTTCCTTATGTTGATCATGATTATCTAGATTTAAGCCCTCACTCCATGAATGCTCACGAAAAACATAATGACATCATGAATATTAATTAGATTAATTTTTCAAATGGCATAATAACACATGAATTTTTTGCTAAAATAGAAACTCGAGAATCTGTATCCATGCTTATAAAACTTTTAGTCGAGTCTGAGTTCGTTCTCGAGTTTTTGATTGGTCAGATTTGAGCCTTTGGCTGACCAATCAAAAGCTTGAGAACTCAAATCTGACCAATCAAAAGCTTGAGAACGAACTCAGACTCAACTAAAAAGTTTTATAAGCATGGACCCTGCATATCTTTATTATTTCAAAAACAAACCCTGATCAGACAGCTCCTAGCAGCCATCTGACCTGGGTCTACTCTGTTTGAAAATGTGTATTCATGGAGATAAAGGTTAATATAAAGCGCCAATGCACAGACAGACATAATATTTCCATTATTATTAGGTTAAATGCAGGGCGAAAGGTATGCACAAAACTCTCATGTACATCTAGTATAAGGACAATGTGCCCGGGTGCTGAATAACTTCTCTCCATATAATGTGTACAAGGGCTTCATACAGGTAGACATATCATTGAAGGAGCCAAAGTGGATTTTTTAAGTCAATGTAGTTCCTCAAGATATCGGTAAAACACACACATGATCACAATCGTAACTACTCGCCGTATTCCGTCATAGTTCGGAATATAGTCTTATTTCGATAGAAATAGCCGAGGTTTTCCGAGTGACATGATCAAACACAAAAAGAAGTATACTCGTTATGACTTAGAACTTCTCTAAAGCAACCGTATCATGAATAAACATAATAAAAGTCTTTAAAAACAGGTGGTTGCTTAATGCAGGGAGAACACAACGCATACAGCTCCTGCAGTCCAAGTGCTTTCTGCAAAACCTTTGTCCTGCATTCAGCTATCACCTGCATTTAAGACCCAAAATTAAACCTCTTTTTGGTGGTCAATTTGGATGGGGTTTACTGTATTCTACTTATATATACGTCTTTAACATAGGTGGCAGCTTAATGCAGGGTGAAAGTCATGCAGAAAGCTCCCATTGGAGCTTTCTGCATGACTTTCACCCTGCATTAAGCAGCCACCTGAATCTAAATTCTTCTTTACTAAATTTTTGGTTTTGAGAAGTTTTTTCTTTATGTAGATATAAAACACTTACATATCAACTAATATTTTATTAACCCTTTACCTCATAGGCTATTTTTAGATCCAACCACTTTGAATAAATCTACCGAAAAGGAGCATTAACTAGAGAAAAGGATTTTTAAACGCTCTATTTACCACAATGGTTTTGACAGGTGATTTTTGCAGAGGCGTCAGTATGAGGGAATGAGTTAATGTGATAACTTACAAAAAAGAAAAGGTATACATGTTTATAAAATATGGAATAAAATGTTTTTGTAGTCAGTTGTGGTTAAATACTGTATATAACAAACTGAACTTATTTGAGACAGAATCGGTGACCAGCAAGGCGTAACTCTGTTAGAAGATACCACAAGCCACAAATGTTACTGTTGTTAATGATGATGGTGAATACTATGATGATGATGATAGTGATTATAATGAAGAAGATAATTATGGTTTCAATAATGACATCAATGATGATGATGATGATGATTATGATAATGAGCTTGATAGTGATGTTGATGATGTTAATGTTGATGGTTTTCTGAAATGAGTTATTTTAATACATGTATGTGCCTTTCTGTTACCCATGTATACAGTTTGTTGTTGTTCTATTTTTATGCCCCCGTTGATGATAGTCAGGGGGCATTTTGTTTTGCACCTGTCCGTCCGTCTGTCCGTCACGTTTTTTTTACGTGCAGCTGGTACGTGCAGTTGGTTGTCACAGTTTTTTTCATTGTCTTAAATCTCACTAACCCCCATAGCTATTGGCATGGACACATAAACCACCATCCATGTTTTCATTGCTTAATACAGGGCAAAAGTAATACAGAAAGTAGGAGCTTTCTGCATTACTTTTGCCCTGCATTAAGCTACCACCTGCCTTACAGATCCATACTTTGACCTCTCGTTGATGGCCACTTATGACAGTTTCTACTATACAGCTGGTACTTGTAAATACAGTAAAACCTCTCTAATTTGACCACAAAAATAGAAGTCAAATACTAGACCCAAAAGAACAAAAACTATGCAGAAGCTCCTACAGGAGTATTTTGCCATACTCTTATCCTGCATTAAGCAACCACTTGATTTAATCCTTTCCTCCATAGGCTATTTTTAGACCCAACCCCTTTCAATGGATCTACCCAAAAGGAGCATTTACTAGAGAAAAGGAAACTTTTAGAATTTTGTAGTTTGAAACCATTGTGATAAATGGAGCATTTGCTCCTTAGGAGCAAATGCTCTATTTATCACAATGGTTTCAAGAAGTGACTATTACAGAGGCGTAGAAAGGTGTGGAGGAAAGGGTTAAATGGTGCCAATGTGTGTATCTACATAGTGGTCACTTCAGCGGGTTCTACTGTAAATGTAATTTAAAACCAGATCCGCCACCATGTTAGCAAAGCAGTAACTGATCAGACCCTACATAACTCTACCTCTGTTATATCTCATTAGCCAGCTTGACAAACAGGTAGACCCTGTTCAGATGCTGCATATATGTGACGTCTGGTCTGCATCTCCAAGGGCTGCATGCTATGTCCCAAAATATGCCCTTGTTTTGATTGGCTGTCATGTGCTTTTAGCCCAGGGAATGTCATTTTTTTTATTGCAAGGACAGAAAACAAATGAACTGAACATGACCCCTGGTCTATTTTTCAGCTAACTCTTTCCCTCATATAAACACTTTTTTCACACATTTGAAAACAAGAGTAGGCCCAGGTCAGACAGCTCCTGTAGTCTGATCAGGGTCTGCTCTGTTTGCTTATGATAATATAATAGATCTGACTCTACAGTTTATACAAATACAAAAAAATCCTGTGTACATATACCATTGTAAAAAATCAGCTGATACATATTCATGAATTCATTAAGTCATTACTTCTAACATATAAACCCTTATAAAGCAGAACATGAGTCACTAATGTCCTTTGCAAACAGTGTATACCATATAGAGAGGGCTCCTAGAGAAACCCTCTCATTAGTGTCTTCACTGTTTGTCATGTAACACTTTTAGAAAAATCCCTAACTTGAATATTCTTCATAAGCTTGACCTGTTTGACTATTTGAATAGTCAGTGTTGTAAGGGTTAAACAGAGAACAAAGGGTTTATCATAAGGAAGTAAATGAATGGTCATTATCAAGTATAGCCATAAAGCATCTGCTTTTTTAGTATAAGTCAAGTATTTCCGATGACCTACAAGTCAAGAAATACTTGACTTTCATCCCATTGTATTGATATAACAATGTTCATGATGTTATTAATTTCAAAAACTATTATGGAGTAAAGGGTTAACCCATTCCCATATAGGCTTATTTTAGGTCAAGCCACTTTGAATAAATCTACCGAAAAGGAGCATTAACTAGAGAAAAATAAAAATTTAGAATTTTGTAGTTTGAAACCATTGTGATAAATAGAGCATTTGCTCCCATAGGAGCAAATGCTCTATTTATCACAACGGTTTCAACAGATGACTTTTACCGAGGCGTAGAAAAGCGCATTTATTGAGGAAAGGGTTGAATTATTATTTCCATGTACAAGGCTTTATTGTGAAAGTACTGACATACTGGTAAAACTTCTTCAATCATGATCATATGCCAAGTTATCATTTTACATCTAACACCTTTTGCAAACAAAGTAGACTCTGATCAAGCGGCCCCTACAGGATCCCTCTGATAAGGGTCTGCTCTGTTGGCTTAACCCTTTATGCCATAAATATACCTTTCTACACCTTTGCAAACAGAGTAGAACCTGATCAGATAGGTCCTGTAGGAGCCAACTGATCAGGATCTGCTCTCAGATAGTTCATGTAGGAGCCATCTGATCAGGATCTGCTCTCAGATAGCTCATGTAAGAGCCATCTGATCAGGATCTGCTCTCAGATAGTTCATGCAGGAGCAATCTGATCAAGATCTGCTCTCAGATAGTTCATGTAAGAGCCATCTGATCAGGATCTGCTGTCAGATAGTTCATGTAAGAGCCATCTGATCAGGATCTGATCTCAGATAGTTCATGTAAGAGCCATCTGATCAGGATCTGCTCTCAGAGAGTTCATGTAAGAGCCATCTGATCAGGGTCTGCTCTGTTTGCTCATGAAATAAAATAGTTATGATTCTACAGTTTCTTGCATGGCCAAACTTTACATGTATCGATCGTCATAAAATAATTAATATTCACCTATATGGTCATGGAGTAAAGGGTGATTACCTGGTTAATATCTTTTTTGGATCCGATCTGACTACAAAAGCCAACCCGGACAAGTTATGCAGGATACAGGGCAGATGATCAAGGGTCAAGAGGACAAATAAATGTATAAGTACACCTAAGTGATATTTTGATGACTGCATGTATCTACTTGATCATTGTCATACTGTTTAACCCTTTCCTCCATAAATACGCCTTGCTATGCCTCTATAAAAGTCACTGTATGAAATCATTGGGATAAATAGAGCATTTGCTCCTATAGGAGCAAATGCTCTATTTATCACAATGTTTACAAACTACAAAATTCTAAATATTTCCTATTCTCTAGTTATGCTCCTTTTCAGTAGATTCATTAAAAAAGGTTGGGTCTAAAAATAGCATATGGAGGAATGGGTTAACCCTTTACCTGATAGATACACCTTTTGACACCTTTTCAAACTGATCTTCATTTACTTACAAGAGGGCCATTATGGCCCTGAAAGCGCTCACCAGAGGGAAAGATTTTTAAAGTTTCAACTACATGTATGTTTCTAAACAAAACTGGACACCTGTTTTGTGGGGTGTTATTTGACCCTTTCTCTGTATAATTATAATGGCAAGCTTTCTGGGATGATTTGCTTTATTATAAATATTTTCTAAGTCCAATACCGAACGTTTACCAACCGTTAACTTGGAAAGCATATATCGCACAAAAAATATGTGGAAAAGTTTCATTTTCCATTACATTTTACTACGCATAACCTAACAACTCCTTGATATATTGCGTATTTAGAAACGAACGACAACCCTTGTAGAGCACGTTTCGTAACAAAACCAGTTCACACCTGAACGTTTCGAACCCCTTCAGAATTAGAGTACTGATGATTGTTTCAAAGCAGAAATTGTATAAAAATCGCGATTTCAACAATTTATACAAACGGAATTGTTATGGAAATGGAAAATTAAAACTTGTTAAGAATAACTGGTGATAATAACCATTGTGATAAATAGAGCATTTGCCTTAGTGATAAATAGAGCATTTGCTC
This sequence comes from Azorinus chamasolen, assembly GCA_963576725.1. Lineage (NCBI taxonomy): Eukaryota > Metazoa > Mollusca > Bivalvia > Cardiida > Solecurtidae > Azorinus > Azorinus chamasolen. The sequence goes on along the minus strand of OY755246.1, from coordinate 19,261,390 downwards.
CATAAGAGTAAATGCACTATTTATCACAATGGTTTCAAATCTACACGATTCTGAAATTTTCCTTTTCTCTAATTAACCCTTTTCCTCATATAAACATGTTTTCACGCATTTGCAAACAGAGTAGACCCAGATTTACCTCTTTGAATAAGCAGACGACATTTCTAACATATGACAACCCTATCACAGCTTAGCAGGACTTAACCAAAATTAGCACATAGTTTGAACTCAGATCTGACACATACCGGTATGTAACTTTATATGTGGTTTGTATATGAGTTAATTTACTCCTATGGAGCAAATGCTCTATTTATCACAATGGTTTGAAATCTACACAATTCTGAAATTTTCATCTTCTCTAATTAATGCTCCTTATCAGTAGATTTATTCAAAGAGGTAGGATCTGAAAAAAGCCTTTGTGATAAATAGAGCATTTGCTAATCATTGTGATAAATAGAGCAAAAGCTCCATAGGAGTAAATGTTCTATTTATCACAAAAGTTTCAAATCTACACAATTCTGAAATTTTCCTTTTCTATAATTAATGCTCCTTATCAGTAGATTTATTCAAAGCGGTAGGATCTGAAAAAAGCCTTTGTGATAAATGGAGCATTTGCTCCATAGGAGTAAATGCTCTATTTATCACAATGGTTTCAAATCTACACAATTCTGAAATTTTCCTTTTCTCTAATTAATGCTCCTTATCAGTAGATTTATTCAAAGAGGTATAATGTCACTTTATGAAACCATTGTGATAAATAGAGCATTTGCCTTTGTGATAAATAGAGCATTTGCTCCATAAGAGTAAATGCACTATTTATCACAATGGTTTCAAATCTAAACAATTCTGAAATTTTCCTTTTCTCTAATTAACCCTTTTCCTCATATAAACATGTTTTCACGCATTTGCAAATAAGAGTAGACCCAGATTTACCTCTTTGAATAAGCAGACAACATTTCTAACAGATGACAACCCTATCACTGCTTAGCATGACTTGACCAAAATTAGCACACAGTTTGGATTCTGATCTGACACAGACCGGTATGTAACTTTATATGTGGTTTGTATATGAGTTAATTTACTCCTATAGAGCAAATGCTCTATTTATCACAATGGTTTGAAATCTATACAATTCTGAAATTTTCCTTATCAGTAGATTTATTCAAAGAGGTAGGATCTGAAAAAAGCCTTTGTGATAAATAGAGCATTTGCTAACCATTGTGATAAATAGAGCAAAAGCTCCATAGGAGTAAGTGTTCTATTTGTCACAATGGTGTCAAATCTACACAATTCTGAAATTTTCCTTTTCTATAATTAATGCTCCTTATCAGTAGATTTATTCAAAGAGGTAGGATCTGAAAAAAGGCCTTTGTGATAAATAGAGCATTTGCTCCATAGGTGTAAATGCTCTATTTATCACCATGGTTTCAAATCTACACAATTCTGAAATTTTCCTTTTCTCTAATTAATGCTCCTTATCAGTAGATTTATTCAAAGAGGTAAAATAGTCACTTTATGAAACCATTGTGATAAATAGAGCATTTTCTCCATAGGAGTAAATGCTCTATTTATCACAATGGTTTCAAATCTACACAATTCTGAAATTTTTCAAGAGGCAGATTCTGAAAATATCCTATGAGGGAATGGGTTAAAAAACAGTGTGAGCAAACAGAGACTAATTCTGAAGCAGACAACTTGATAGAGTTTTGACCAGGAACTTGACCTATTCAGTGATTATGCAACACAGATGGAGTGACCTCAATCCCTCTAGTTCAGAGGAACCTTTATAGTGTAAAATAATATTTTAAAGTATAACCAACTGGGCAGGGCCAATTTTAACCTCAGAACTATGATATTTACCAATGTCAATAAGGAATACTAAGTAAATCTATACACCAAATATCTAAGCTCTGTGACATGTAGTTTTTGACAAAAAGATTTTTGAAGTTTTCCCCATGCCTAACCTAAGTGAGGCCAGCATTCTGCTACTTGTACAGAAAACAACAGTCAGCTAGAAAAAACTGGCCACCCCTCGGGCCGTGGCGGGGCCAATTTTGACCCCAGGGGCATTATTTATATAACTTTTGTAGAGGACCTATAGGTGATGCTATGTGCCAAAGATGAAAGCTGAGAACCCTGTAGATTCAGAGGAGAAGACTTTTAAAGTTCAAATTGTTGACGCCGGACGACGGACGACAGACATCAGGCGATCACAAAAGCTCACCCTGAGCACTTTGTGCTCTGGTGAGCTAAAAACGGAATTTTATTTGAAATAAGTTACGTGATAAAAAGAATATGATGCTCGTACATTTACAGTTATTTTGTACAAACTGATATAAAAATCAAACGGAAAATGTTATTAAGCTCGACAGAGGCTCACTTCCAAACATTCTCCAAAACCCGTTTAATATCAGTTTGCATTAAATGACTACTCGCAACATATCCTATATATAGGTAAAACATGTACATGTATATGTGTCTTATATAATAATATCCATCCATTTCTTCTAAAAACTTTGACCACAATGTCAAACAGTGTGTATTCTATTTACACGTCCTATCTGGATCGTATCTATGGTTATAATGGCTATAATGGTTATCACAGAGTGTCACCCATAGTGTTGAAAGACATGAGTTCGTCCTGTTGACAGCAACAGTTTATTATTGAGCCGAGATCCACTTCTTTGGTGCATTTTGTTACAAAGAGTTCATGTGTTCAGCCAGTAACGGAAAATAACACCCGGCTATTTGCAAGTAGTATAGACCCCATCGTCTGTGATCTGGATATGTACTGTTTGTTAGTCAGCATGTATACTATAGAGTGTGTGTTAGTGTTACCAATGGAACGATACAAACTCAAATCAGTCATCCAGTTCCAAACACAGGCATTTTGCCTATGCAGCCTCTCTCCTCTCCCTTCTAACAAATACTATTAGGCTACTTAACACTTTATGGAATAGAACCAATAGCCTTCCACTATTATACCACGTGTCAGTCCCTTAGAAGAAGCCCAACTGGACCCTATCATCGAACTACATCTAGTCTCTTCTTCTTAATTCAGAATATCCGTATCAGATCCATATTGTATGACATATCATACCACACGGAGTTCGTGCGTAATAACTCTTCTGTCAAACATTCATAAAGTTCCACGCATTATCTCTCCTTACATTGTTTTTCAACACTTTATGTCATGACTATTCATGTCGGAAATAATGCCATCATGAATATTAACTTGACTATATTAGCAGCTGGACACAGGAAGGTTTCACCACGGCACTAACTGTAGACTCATATCTATATAATCTCATATCTAGCCTCTTTTATCCTCATTCACGTACAAACCTTGTTAAATAATGAAGTCATTAAACTGTCATATATTATTGCACAATATATTGAATTATATTTAGTACACACATGTTAAAACTATACCGACTCCGAAATTTCGAAATCTGAAATCATTCTCAAGGACCTGATTGGCTAAGTTTTGAGCTTGCTCAAATTCCGACCAATCAGATGCTCGCGAACCAACTCAGACTCCAGGGAAAATGTTTTATAAGTTAACCACGGGTCTGTGCCCATGTGCTGTTATAACAATTAATAAAATTAAAAGTTATGATCTCTATTTTTTCTTAAAAGGATAGTCATGTAGAAAAGGGTTACACCCACATGCACTTGTACAGTCTTACAAGTCAGTCGGAACCCCGGCGATGTCGGCTAATGCTACATCAGACTGGACTGACTGGAGTTCGACGAGTCTTTTTATGATTGTCTTTCATCCACTACTCTCCGGTGATTGAGGAGAAACTTTAAACATTCCGGCGAACGGATTATTCGCGGGAGTTTGTATTGCATACCGGAAATAGCAGGATTCAGAGTCAGATAATACCGTCGGAAAGCGTCGAATGTTCCTGATTCAACTTCAACGATGCGGATAGCCTGCATCCGATTGCTGGATCTAAACATGGAATACATCTCGTGCAACCGACGAAGTTCTTCATCCACCTAGAAAAATCAATAAGGTCGTGTTTTATATTTCGTTGACATAGCATACTAAAATTATTGAATCCTACTGGGGCTCATGAAAAGGGCACCATGGAACTTTCAGAACCAGACCAACTTCCAAACTTTCCCTGTTTAATATTTATTGTGAGAAACCATGACATTATGAATATTTATTAGCTGAACTTTTATAATGCAAACTTTTCAAGGACAATGCGTACTTTGTCAAAAGCTGTAGAATCAGATTTATATATAATACCAAAAGCAAACAGAGCAGACCCTGATCAGACGACTCATATAGGAGCCCTCTGATATGGGTCAACTCTGTTTGCAAATGTTACAATCTTCTTCAGAGTATTTGAACATTCACGGCAAAATTTGCCTGTTTGAATTTTGGAATAGTCCGTTTGAAAATGCATTGCTGAAAGAGTTAAGAAATACTATTCGTTCAAACGGTCGTTTTGGGATCATAAACGAAGCTTTGCAGTTATGAGGGGCACAATTTAATCACATATACCGAATTACTGACTGCGCATCAGAACGACAGATCAGGTGCGGATCCAGGATTTCAGGTTGGGGTTGGGGGGGGGGGGGGGGGGAGGGGGTAGATTTTTAAGGGGGTATGTTAGTATGTTAACTTTGTAGTACATGTTGAAAAAGATCGTAATTGGGTGAGGGAAATAAAAAAAAGTCATTAAACCACTGTTTTATTCATTTTTAGTAGGTCTAGATCTAAAATATTACTAAAAAAATTTAGTGTGTGTGTGTGGGGGGGGGGGGGGGGGGGGGGCTCCGCCCCTCTAAATCCGCGCCTGCAGATCGTAGTTTATTAACCGATAAAACAAGAAGGAAGATTATTTGGACACCAACAGACATGACCAATTTAAATTATAAAGTAAAAAAGAAATATCTTTTAAAAAGATATTCAGCGGCATTCAAATATTGACACAATGTACAAAACAATCTCTGCAATATTTATTTCAATGTTTGGAGATTCTACTAGTACAGAGAACTAGATCTATGAAGGGTTGCTTGTTATTATACTAGCAGAGAAGTATGCAAAGAAAATGACTTGGACTAGAAGAAGCAGTTATTGAAATAGTTCAAGTTGGTTTTATAGGAAATCACTTTTAAAATGTACGATGTCAAAGTAATGTTTTAAAACTATCTCAAACATTCTGAAGGGAGGTGATCCCCGAGAGCAAAAATTGCAACACAAAAAGAGAAAATTGCAGACTCGGTTTTATTAAGTCTGTTCATGAACAGTAATATTGAAAGTGCAACACTGCTCATGCCCCCTAGCACCGGCTTAAGCGGTATTCAATTTTCAGAACAAGAAGTACTGAAATTCATGATCTCGAAGGATCAGAAGGTATAACAACCCTGAGAATGAAGTACGGGGCGGTCAAGTTAGTTCATTATTTTACCTATTATAAAATATACATGAAAGTGCGTATATTTGTATTGATATGACGATAAGAAATTGAATACACTTCAAAGCATAAAGTTTTTTGTTTGTGCAGAGTCTGTAATTCCTTTAAGAACGGTATTTATTTAGTCTAGATCAACGCTTTAATCGACTTTGTGCATCATCATTAATGACATCATTAACTGAATCTACATGTATTTTTAAAACAATATAAAGATAGCAACTTCAACCTACGTCTATGATCCCAAGCCCCATGTGATAGAGCCGTAGCAATAGCATTTAGTAAGTAGCTTTATATCAAAGAGGGCCAACAACCAGAACATCGGTGCTGTGGTGGGGGATAGTAATGAATACTATTAATACCACTACTCTAATATACTAAAAAACCCTTCTTCTTTATTTCCTATAACACTGCCTGTGAATTATGGTGGTTTCGGCAAACTACCTGTTCGTCAAAGTAAACTTTATTATCAAATGTTGTATTAATTGATAGCAAAATGATAGTAAAAGTTTGAAAGTTTAATAGTGGTTTCGACAAACTGGTAATATTGCTCAGCAACCATTACCATGAGTTGATAAATATCAGTATATCAGTACTTTGATTTTATGGGAATTTCCAGGTCTTAAAATCTATTTTAAAAAAAAGAACTTTCGACAATCGACAGTCTTCGGTCGCATGCTAAATATTTGCGTAAATAATGATTTTCTGTACTATATGGCGGTTTAATTGAACTCTAAGAAGTTTATAGAACATGTCTGTGTAACATAATGTCTTACATGTGTTGTGATTATGTTAATTATTGCATTGAATTCAATTTGCGAGGCCGAAGCAGCTAATTATCATAAAACATAGTGTTTTGAAATATCTACAATATCGTAAGGATTACCCAGAAAATTCGACACGTTAGCAGACTGTATATCAGAATTTTACATAGTTTGGCAATGTGTAGAGGCATATAAAAAGGTTGCATGCCATTCAAGGTATCTGTATCTGTATCTGTATATATACGTCGTAGAATCCTATAAGGCTTTTACACGACGGGTGAGAAGAGTCGCCTTTATTTCTGGCGATGATCTCGTAGGGCTGTCTTGAAAGCCTCTACGGAATCAGCATGCACGATGCTGTTCGGTAGTCTATTCCACTGTATCGCAGTGTCTACAAAGAATGAATTCCTGTATTGAGGGGTCTTGCTATTTGGGACTGCCAGCCCTTTTGTGTTGTTACGTACTTGATTTTCTATTATATTGCTTGCACTGTAGTCTTTAAACCTTGTTGCCTTGACGTTTCTCCTTGGTTTCGACGGTTTCGTGAAAGTGGATTTCGGTAGAGCTGGTACTAATCCCTCTATTACCTTATACATTAGTATCAGGCGAAGGCTCAGTCTCCTGTCTTCGAGGGTCTCTAAATCTAGTTGTTCTCTCATTCTTGTTACCGCTCCCGTCTCTCTGTCCTTATAGTTCCTTTTAATGAACCTGACCGCACGGTTTTGAAATTTCTCCAACCTGTCTATGTCCCCTTTGAGGTAAGGATTCCAGATGGTTGCTCCATACTCCATTATAGATCTTACTACTGATATGTATGCCGTTTTCCTGCATTTTTCGGGAACATTTCTTAAGTTCCGTCTAAGAAATCCAAGTGTGGCGTTGGCCTTTTTACATAAATTGTTTATGTGCACATTCCACTTGAGGTCTTTTGATATCTGTATGCCTAGATACGGATTATCTTGAACCTCTTGTAGGATATGGTGGCCGAGCTGGTAGAATTTGGATATCTTCTGGTTTATGGAGAGCATATAACACTTTTTCGCATTGAATCTCATACCCCATTTGTTCGCCCATGTTTCTAGGTTGAGTAGGTCTGATTGAAGTTTCTCCTGATCCGTACTGTTATTAACTAATGAAAATACCGTTTACTACTCGTAGGTCATATGCAAATTACAATGTAACATAGTTTCTCATTGGTGGAAAACTAGAACAAAAGTGAAAATAGACAGCTAGCCGCTGAAAAAGTACCTAGTTATAGTCTACTTTCAGTCCGAATGACCGCTCAGCCGACTGTACATTTACTCCCCTGGTCATTGAGTCATTGGCCTACAATATTGAGCACTGCTAACATATGGCGCAATCATGCAACCGCAGTACCGGCGAGTGACCCTCACAGGTGCCCATTTTAACCCCTGGGTGGAGAGGATGTGCGGGTGGGAGACATGGAAAGGCGTTTCCGGGTGGGACCGGACCGGGATTTGAACCCCGGACCTCCGGACTGATAGTCAAGCGCGTTACCACTAGACCACCGCCACCTATGCTATGGGAGATAAATGCAACAGGTCAGCTTAAGTACGGTCGATAACCTTTGGCAATGACGACCGATGCGATATCAAAGTACATGTATATGGCGCGCCACTTATCCGTCGTTTATTCGTCCCATAAACAAAAGTAATTCTGTTAACGGAAGCGAAATATCGGGTGTAGTTGATCGCCCTGCAAAGAACCTTTATTCTCTGGATTAAGAAAGTGAAGTACGGTGGCACTGAGGTGACATATGCAAGAATTTTTTTTCAAGTTTGTTTTCCCGAGATAATTTTTTTTATTATCTCGAGAAAACGAAACAAAGTTCGTTTTCCTGAGATAATATTTTTTATTATCTCAAGAAAACGAAGAAGTTCGTTTTGACGAGATAAATAAATTTATTATCTCGAGAAAACGAAAAAAGTTCGTTTTCATGAGATAATTTTTTTTATTATCTCAAGAAAACGAGGTAGTTCGTTTTAACGAGATAAAAAAAAATATTATCTCGAGAAAACGAAATAGTTCGTTTTAACGAGATAATTTTTTTTATTATCTCGAGAAAACGAAACAAAGTTCGTTTTCCTGAGATAATTTTTTAAGTCGTGCGCACGACTTAATAAGCCAATCAGAACCCTCCATCAGAGTCAACAGTTTTCGCAAGTATTTGAGGCCTATGAGAACATGGCCGAGACAAGGGATGAACTTATATGACGACATAATTGCGTTCATCTTACCTCCTACAAAATTCTTGTCATTCCATTGATCATAAAGGTCACGAGAAACCCCTATAGATTCCTTATGAGGGTACTAAAATCCTTATCATGGCTTTACAAGAGTTACTTCCCTTATTTAACAGCCATATGCTTTTCTGTTATTTATAATACTGTTTTATGTTTATCCACTACAGTTTTAAAAATGCATACATATAATTTATGCTTTAATTGAGTTGAAATATAAAAATTAATTAGTTTTACAGTGATAAAAAAGAAAAAAACAAATATATAAACGAGATTTTAGGCAATTACAAAATATTTTATTTAATTCTACTAAAGGGAGGTAATTCCCTTGCTTCCCTAGGGCAAGCCATACACGTAGACCTATGATGCAAACATGCGTATCAATACATGTACTTGAAATTTTCGCCTCGTTCCATATAAATATTTGCTGGCAGTGTATAGTCCATATTAGGGACACTAAGCACTGCATAACCAATAATAACGTTACCGTGACGTATCAAACATCACTATGACGCGTAGTAGTAGTAGTAGTAGTAGTAGTATGACGTTGAGTAGTTCTAAATAAGGCTTGTAATTGGTTTACTATACAAAAGCAGTGAATCAGATTGGTTAGATATGAGACCCCTATACAATTTTCAATAGACGCAAATGTTAGTCGCGTTGATACGCTAACCATTTCCTCCATACATATTAAAGAGAGTTTCTACCCTTATGAATGCATGTAAATCTATATAGGCTAACTAGATCTATACCTAAAATTAAGTTTAATAGAAACTATGAAGGAAAGGGTTAAATTGTTTATGGATAGCGTCCATCCGTTTCCCATATGTCGAATACACCTTCCCGGCTTTCAAAAGGTTTATACACAACTGCGATTCTTCATATTAACCCATGCACTCCTACATGACTATTCGTGAAAGCCTCCGTCACTATGAATATACCGATTTAATAAATATTTATTTAGGAGCAAACTGATAAGATTTTTGAGGAAGTAGATCTAGCCTATATTCTATATTTTAGTATATGTTCTAAGCAAACATAGAAGACCCTGGTTAGACAAATCCTTCAGGAGCTATCTGTTCAGGGCCTACTCTGGCGTTGAAAGTTAAAATCTTGATTTATGACATTTTCTAAGGAAACATAATAGACCCTGGTCTGGTAGCTCCTATAGGAACTGTCTGATGCGGGTCTACTTTGTTTGCAAAAGTGGTGATAAAATGCAGCAATCACGCAGCAAAAATAATTCACTTCCACATAAATTCGTAACTTCTTCTGATTCGCTTACTTTGAGAAAATTATATTGCCCGAGTATCAAACAGCTTAGATCCTGATCAGACGCTTGTTACTTGTTGTCTGATCTAGGTCAAAAGTGTTTGCAAATCTATCGAGCCTCGCTAAGCGGGAAACGAGAAACCCCATAGTTGAACAATTGACTCTGACGGAGGGTTCTGATTGGCTTATTAAGTCGTGCGCACGACTTAAAAAATTATCTCAGGAAAACGAACTTTGTTTCGTTTTCTCGAGATAATAAATTTTTTTATCTCGTTAAAACGAACTATTTCGTTTTCTCGAGATAATATTTTTTTTTATCTCGTTAAAACGAACTACTTCGTTTTCTTGAGATAATAAAAAAAATTATCTCATGAAAACGAACTTTTTTCGTTTTCTCGAGATAATAAATTTATTTATCTCGTCAAAACGAACTACTTCGTTTTCTTGAGATAATAAAAAATATTATCTCAGGGAAACGAACTTTGTTTCGTTTTCTCGAGATAATAAATTTATTTATCTCGTCAAAACGAACTACTTCGTTTTCTTGAGATAATAAAAAATATTATCTCAGGAAAACGAACTTTGTCTCGTTTTCTCGAGATAATAAAAAAATTTATCTCGTAAAAACGAACTACTTCGTTTTCTCGAGATAATAAAAAAAATTATCTCGTAAAAACGAACTTTTTTTTCGTATTCTCGAGATAATAAAAAAAATTATCTCGGGAAAACAAACTTGAAAAAAATTCTTGCATATGTCACCTCAGTGCCACCGTAGTGAAGGGCTTAATTATCATAAATTACCCTTCGCTTGCTGAATTTTAAAACACATTTCTCCTTCTTTGCCCCATGTCCTGATGTATAATTACATATATCTTCACCGTGTACAAGTATTTCGCTGTGCACTCACTGCTTTGGATTGCACTGGTTGCACAGTCAACTTGTAAATAGTGCAGACCCTGATGAGACATCTCCTGCTGGAGCTGTCTCATCTGGGTCTTCACTATTTACAGGTAGGTATATTGACGTGAGTAGCAAGCGAAGGGTTAAGCATGAGGTAACTTTGAGGTTAAGAGTTAGACAGTTTGGATTCTGATTAGGCGAGTTATGCAATGTTTGCACGCTCTTTGCCTGAGGAGGTTGAATGACAAACAGTTCAGACACTTATAAGAACGATCCTATTTTTTAGCTGATATTTTGTAATGGTACAAGGAAATATATTTGTTTTAACTTTGTAGAAATTGTAGAATCAAGTCTGTATAATTCCATACGCAATCAGAGCATACTCAACAGGAGTCATCTGATCTGGATCTACTCTGTTTGCAAAGAGGTAACAATGCGTTACGGTAAATTGTTCAGCGTATTTAATTGGCAAGAGAAGTAACTCCTGAGAGCTATAATGGATAGATAAGGGAGAGCACAAAGAGTGTAAAAACTCTAGGAATGTTCGTTTATAACATTGTTTTGACAGTTGTGGTAACTCTTTCACCGCCATAGGCAAATCCGTGCTAATCTTTTCAACCAGTTTTGATTCAGAATATCTCGTCATCTCATCAGGATCCAACTTGTAGGACGCTAATTATATATTTGTAAACAAATTGAAACTGAAGAAAACGCGATTTTGAAACCTGAAGCAGACGATCATTTCGGCAGATGAAACTTATTTGCTGGACTAACAGGGCATACATATATGTGTTCCCGTGTTCCCTACCAATGAAGTCTCGCGAGAACGAAGTGGTGTGCACTCGGCAATGTCCCACCCTTTTCTATAACCTTTCCGCACCAGAGGTAATAATGCATTTATCTGATATAGACACAATCATTTAACGCCTTTAAAAAACACAGTGTGCAATTGCTACTAGAGCTATCTGACCAGGGTCTGCTTTGTTTACTCATAAAATGATAGAAATCTTATTCTACAATGTCTGCCATGATACATGAACATTCGCCAACTAAAGGGTTACGAGGACTTTCGGGTCCTCAGATGTTACATCCGTGATTTCCATAACCCTTTCCTCCATGAATATTCAAGTAAGAAATAATGACGTCATGAATATATAGTAGATTAATTTGTTATACTAGCACACGGATACAGGATTGTTTGGCCATGGCAGATACTGTAGAACCATATCTATATCATATCGTAAACAAACAGAGTAGACCCTATACGAGTCGTCTGATATGGATCTACTCTGTTTGCAAAGGCGTAAGAGGCAGATTTGTGGAGTAAAGGGTTAAGAAGGAAAGAATACTCCGCCCCTCGAATATTCGAAGTCGGCCAAAATCAAGCGGTCGATGTACATGTATTTGGATGACATAAATATGAGTGATCCATTCATAGGGTCATAAAACAAATATGATCTACCTGGCACGAGTTCAACTGAAACTCGGGTAACATAAGATAAACCCATTCTGCATGTCAAGGTCAGTGCGGGTCAGGGTAGATCAAAGTGGGTCTGTTTTATTGTCACGTTTTATATTTTGATCATGCTTCACCTATTTGCATTAAATTACAGTCCTCTGTTATAAATTCTGAAGTATTTTCTATTTGTGTGTTTAGAAACACGACCAGAGTCAAGCAGTCAGAATGAGACAATGGTTTGCACCCTGATCGAAAATTGCTTGCATAACTTACAGGAGCTTAACCCATTCCCTCATATTGTCGACTTTTGACGACTCTGTAAAAGTCACTTCGTGAAACCATTGTGATAAATAGAACATTTGCTCCTATAGGAGCAAATGCTCTATTTATCACAATGGTTTCAAACTACAAATTCTTAAAATGTTCCTTTTCTCTAGTTAAAGCTCATTTTCGGTAGATTAATTCAAAGAAGTTGTATGTAAAAAAAATAGCCTATGATGTAATGGGTTAAACGAGCGACCGATCACAAGAGAGCGCCACGTAGAATTAGACAAATAGGACTACATGTACCAAATACAGAATACATTATAACCTGTCTTAAACGGCATTCAAAGAGGTCTAAATATGGGTATGTAATGTAGGTGGTAGCTTAATGTAGGTCAAATGCAATGCAGAAAGCTCTTACACGTTTGCCATGCATTAAGCAACAATCTGATTTTTAAGACTGCTTTGTCCAATAAATGAATGGCAGCTTAAGACATGTTCTACTGTATTTCATAAACTCGGTTGATTCAATAAATGCACAGTGCCGACCGCATTGCAGTTGTTTTGCGGTTATGACCGCAGTGCACTGATTTTGCAGACTTTAGTCTTTATACATGTACAGTAATCATTACGACTACGACAATTAAAAGGAAGACTAATGTTGTTTCGTTTTAGTTTTACACAAGTGACAGCTTAATGCAGGATGAACGTTGTGCAAAAAGCTCCATTGGGAGATATCTGCATTATATTTGTTCTACATTAAACAGCCGCCTGCTTGAAAAAAAACCCATCACAGATCTTAAAGTGTATGAGTAGAGTGTTAACCCTTTACTCCATATATACGACTTTGCAAACCGGTCAGACCCAGACCAGAGGACAACCAATGAGTGTTTGTCATTCCAAATGATTTTTAGCAAGATTTATCTTTGATATATATAATATACTAATTAGACTCCGGACTCTAATCCTAAAATGATTGACCGTCTCATTTTTTATAAAAGAAACCACATTCCACACACCCACCCACCCCATCTGCAGTCTTTACTCAATTAAGTCAATGAATGGTTTGGTTTGGTTTTGTCGGGTTTTACGACTCTTTAACAGTATTTCAGTCATATCACGACGTCTAGCTGATTACAGGTGGAGGAAGATCCCATACAGAGGTTCTTCCGTGCACGGAACAAACTGCACTGTTTCGTGCACAGGAGAATATCCGGGTAGAACCACTGACCTACCGCAAGTCAGCTGGAAGGCTTCCTCACATGACACATTCAAATGCCCAGACCGGTATTCGAACCACAGGGATGAGGGGCTAAGCGATTGTCAGTCGAAGACCATAACCACTCGGCCACGGAGGCCCCTTTACTCAGTGAACATTCATTATAAGATAATGACATGAGTATTACTTATCTGATTTTCATAATGACACTATAAACAATGACAGACACTTTCAATCGGGTTTATGTTTTCACATCAAAACGAGAAGACCCTGATAAGACGGCTCCTACCTAAGCCATCTGACATGGAACTATTCTGTCAAAAGGCGCATTTATGGAATAAAAGTTCAAACTTAACAATTCGCTTGCTGAATTTTAAAAAACACGTCTCCTTCTTTACCCACGCCCTGTTGTATAATTACATATATCTTCACTGTGTACAAGTATTTCGCTGTGCAATCACTGCTGTGGAGTGCACTGGTTGCACAATCAACTTGTAAATAGTGCAGACCCTGATGAGACAGCTCCTGCAGGAGCTGTCTCATCTGGGTCTTCACTATTTACAGGTAGGTACATTGACGCGATTAGCAAGCGAAGGGTTAAGTAATATCTGTATATGTGCATCAAGACAAGTAATTTACCATAGTGATTTGCTCCTCTGTCAAACAGGCTTTGGCACACGAGAGTTCTACGAATGTGACGTAATACTGCAACCCTGTCACCTCACCTGAAACAGTAAAACCCAGATCAGTCGTAGTGTTCAAAGGTATGGGCCCTAGAGGTCCTCCTGATAAGACGCATCAATTAAAACCCATCAAGAATAACTTCTTTATTTCTCTACCAAGCACTACAATGCAACCCCGGATTAGACGCGGTCTTGTCAATATGGCGGCTGATCAAAGCAGAGTGTGTGTTTTCTCACAAGATGTTCTTTAACCCTTTCCCTGTTTAATATTCATATAAGAAATAATGACACCATCATGTTTTTATTAGCTGGTTTTTAACCCTTCCCCTCATATTGACGACTTTTGACGACTCTGTAAAAGTCCTTTTGTGAAACCATTGTGATAAATAGAGCATTTGCTCCTCATTTGCTCCTCTAGGAGCAAATGCTCTATTTATCACAATGGTTACAAATGACAGACTTCTTAAATTTTCCTTTTCTCTAATTAATGCTTCTTTTCGGTAGATTAATTCAAAGAGGTTGTATCTAAAATAGCCTATGAGGTAATGGGTTAAATAAAGGCATATGTACACAGGGTGTTTAGGCTCAGGCAGAAACTGTATTCTAATCAGGTTGAAACTGTATTCTAATCAGGTTAGCAAACAGAGCAGACCCTGCTAAGGACCATCTGATCTAGGTCTACTCTGTGAAAAGACGTTTATATGCACCAGAGCCAACGATTTTTGAATTTCAATTTCTATTTCCCATTGCAAGCAATGCAGATCCTGATGAGAGTGATCCTACAGGAACTCACTCATCCGGGTCTACACTGCGTGTGGTAAAAATTGTGCTTAGCACATAATGGATTACACTCAGATCTGTTTATCACCAGTGCAAGGTTGGTGACTATGCAAAATTATTATGAAAGCATTACAAATTGTATATATGTAATTGTATATATGTTTTCTCTCTGTTTGAGGGCCTCATGGAAGATTGGTCATAACCAAATGAGTACTCTCGTTAAATAAAGTCTTTATTATTATTATTATTATTATTATTATATGAAGGAAAGGGTTAAATCTTTCAATACCAAACAGCTTTTGGCTGTAAATATTGTCTCGGCATCAGTTCTCACAAAACACTTTCCTTTATTTCTTCAGAGTGTCAAAAGACTTTTGTCACAAGCAGGTTCATAGTTTTAAAAAAGATAACTCTTGCAACCAATCGAACTCACCAGTTAATTGTTCCACATGAACACATTCTGTTGACGTGAACTCCATTAACGGTCGGTTCCATTTGGTTGCGACATATCTCATCGCATCTGACACAAGCATTTCGGGTACGTGCTCGTTACACGCGGAGAGAATATCTCCTGATCTATAATAGACAGAACAGACCAAAATAAGATGGATCCTGTAGCAGGGGCCTGGATAGGTTCTGCTGTTTGATTATGAGTTGATATTCATATGATTAGATAGTTTTGCCGTGGCTAAACATTATTATGTCCGTGAGCTTTTAAATCAAATAAGTTTAAATTAAATAATCTCTAATTAATATTCATGAAGTCATCATTTCGTACATGAATATTCATGGAGTAAAGAAACTACAATTTTGTTTTATTTTTACAGAATTTTAGAACGCGTCATTCATGTATAGAATGAATGAATGAATGAATGAATGAATGAACGCCACACTGACATTAACTCTTAGCCCATTCCCTCATATGGACGACTCTGTAAAAGTCACTTTGTGAAACCATTGTGATAAATAGAGTATTTGCTCCTATTTACACAATGGTTTCAACTTACAGAATTCTAAAATGCCCATTTTCTCTAGTTAATGCTCTTTTCGGTAGATTTATTCAAAGAGGTTGTATCTAAAAATAGCCTATGAGGTAATGGGTTAAACTTTCACCTCTGAAGTCGCCGGAGGGTGACTTGGGTTTGTTGCAATGGGCGAATCTGAGAACAGTTTGGATTCATGAGACGGCGAATAACTCGGCGTCTCCCAAGGGTCCAACATGTTTGACACGCCTCTTACGTTTTAGAGAAAAACTTGATGGAAAGTCCACTATGAAATTCAAAGCAGACGACGTTGTTTGCAGACGAAAAATATTTGGCGCGAAAAGAATCAATCATCAATTAACCAGGGATTGTCCATCGCACTGCGAGACTCACCGGGACATAAATTTGTACTTGGGAATGGTTCCATAGAAACCATTTATTTGCACCATGTCTTCCGTTCTATATCGGTACAGCCCTTCATACGTTGTTACCACCATTTCATACATTGCCCCATCCTCAACCTTTAACAAAAAGGAAAACATCATATATGTACAAACGACTGTTAAATTAAACGTTTTACCCTTTACTTGATAAAAACATCGTTTGATACATTTGCGAACAGAGTAGACCCAGATCAGACGGCTTCTATAGAAGCCGTCTGATCAGGGCCTACTCTCTTAGCATATGACAAAGATAAGAATCTACAGTTTCTATCCTGGTCAGATATTCTCTTGCTCATAATGCCCTTACACGAAATCAGCTCATTGATATTCATACATTAATTATATCTTGGGAATATTCATAACGTAAAGGGTTTCGGTAAAAAGTAAACTCCGTATTTTGCAATCTTGGAACACTGTAAAGTTGACGTGCTCTTCATACAACAAGCTCTCTATATATGTGAAACCAGTCTTAACGGCATGTTGATTAAACGCATTGTCATATACTAGTACATTGTGCATACTGTTTGATATGCTGCATATACAACTATTGGAGATACTGGTGTGTGTCAAACAGTGCAAACCTAGACATTGTAAGATCTCGTCGGAGAGGAGGCGGCGCACCTGGGTATACACTCTATGGATGTCACTATACTTTTAGGCTGGTTTTGTCATGGCTATACTAATATATAATTGCAAATAGCCTATTTATGTATAAGTATACCAGATCTCTTTCATTGACGCGCTTTGGTTCCAAGGTTCTAGAGAAATGGCATGAACAAACATATTAAAGTGGTGATAATTCAGATTTAATACAGAATATTTATGTCACTATACACTGCACTGGCACATATCATGCTATACATGTACTATGCTTTTAGAGGATTGCAAAACAAAACTTGACGGAGTGGCCAACGGACAAGGCGACAGAAATATGTTCACACTAGATATGTTTCTCCCTTTAATATTTTACGCCATAAATTTATACGCATTTGCAAACAGAGTAGACCTAGATCTGGCGGATCATGTAGGAGCCATCTGATCATAGCCTGCTCTATTTGCTAATGGGATAATATAGATCTAGATCTAGATCTGAATCTACAGATTCTTCCATGGCAAAACTTCACGTGTAAATATTGCATTAAGAAGCATCTAATTAATATGAATGATGTAATTATTTCTTAAGACTTTGTGGATCATGGATTTCAGGGGCCTTCCTGGTCCTATTTCTTGGATACGTACCATATGCTAGGGAATGCTTAATGCATGGACCCGCCTTCTTCCAGGAATAATTATACCCCCACTCCTAAATAACGGGGGGCTATATTGGAATCGCGCATGTCCGTGTGTCCGTCCGTCTTTCCGCCCGTCCGTCCGAATTTTTGTCCGGAGCATTACTACGAAAGGCATAACTGTGAAACTGTATATGGATAGAGGATGGTGAGAGGATGTGCAGCCAACAAGGGTTGTAACTCTTAAGTCATTTATGAGGGATTTATTCTCCTAAGTTGCTTTTCAGAAGCAATTTTTGTTCGTAGCATACCTTCTCAAGTATTGTAGGCACAATTGTGAACTTTTATATTAGGATAGAGGGTGATGTGAGGATGTGCAGTCAACAAGGGTTGTAACTCTAAATTCATTTTAAGGGGGTTATTTCCCTTAGTTACTTTTCAGAAGCAATTTTTGTCTGGATTATAACTTCTCAAGTACTGTAGGCACGACTGTGAAACTTTATATATGGACAGAGGGTGATGAAAGGATATGCATTCAACACGAATTGTAACTCTAAATTCATTTTTGAGGGATTCATTCCCATTTGTTACTTTTCATAAGCAATTTAAGTGTGGATGAAAGGATTACTGAGCTATTGCCTTTGTATTGAAGTCAATGGATCTTGTAACAAGGCGGCGAGTGGGGACATTAATCACCTTTAGTGGTAGCGCTAGTTGTTTTTAGAACCGTTGAGGTACAATCGTGAAAGTAGTTGGGCAAGTATACTGGCTAGAGCATCGATCTTAAACTCTAATGCAGGAGTGTGTTAGCAGGATAAAGGCATGAGACTCAAGAGGTTTAAATGAGAGTTGAGAGATCAGAATGATATTTAGTATGTTAAGGGTTTAAGTGCGCATGTGCATTGCACGATTTGGGAAGACAGGGACATAAGCGTGTTTGCTAGATAAATTAATCATATGTCACATGTATGTGTTCTAAGAGTTCATGGCTGACAGTCGTAGTTATCAATGTTTTCAGATATGTATAAATAGCATGGGATTTTGTGTATTGGGGGAGAGAGAAGGGTCGAGACATGTTGAGATCTGGAGAATTATACATTAAAACTATGAATTAGATTTCCAACTTGTCGTCTGTGTATTGTATTACAAAACACATACTTTCTAACATGTGTACATAGCCGGTGCCATGTCAAACGTGTGTGTTAGTAAAAGAAGAATAGATCTGTTGAGAAACATAGGCCTTAGTACTCCAGTATATGTAGCTCAAGTAGGCATATATACACATTAACCCTTCTCTTGCTGAATTTTAAAATACATTTCTCCTTCTTTACCCATGCCCTGTTGTATAATTACATATATCTTCACTGTCTACAAGTATTTCGCTGTGCAATCACTGCTGTGGAGTGCGCTGGTTGCACAATCAACTTGTAAATAGTGCAGACCCTGATGAGACAGCTTCTGCAGGAGCTGTCTCATCTGGGTCTTCACTATTTACAGGTAGGTATATTGACGCGAATAACAAGCGAAGGGTTAAAACAGCGATTCCGCTGTCCCAATGCCGACAAGGGTTTAATTACAACTAATCCAGCATCAACAAAACAAACATTAGAGGGGAAATTAATTGAATGGAAGAGATGCAGTACATGTACTAGGAGTTTAATTAAATGCATATCTTTGTTATAGCTCCAATTTGTAGATCCTACATGGGCGTGCAAATTATGAGCATGTACATTGCGCGAACGACTGGTATTAGAAAATGGCTATCACAGTAACACCCGTGTTGGCATGGTTATATATGAGGGCTTGAACACAAACATTTTGTTTTAATCTTTAGCTTTTGTGTAAAGTTTGGATCATCACCTGCTCGCAGCTGACACAAAAACTTATTGTTAATATGAAAAAGGGGAATAACTGAGTTGTGGCCCGTGTGCATCACACTTCCTCTCATCATGCTTGTTCCATGTGTGAAATGTGAAAGCTCTATAATGATTAGTTTAGAAATGACAGCCAAAAAAAGAAATAAAGCGTGACGGACACATCTTCTAAATAACCTGGGTCAACTGTGACCAAAGTTCACAGAGGCAGTACTTGTGATTTGTCTTTCATTTTTGTTCAAAACATAGATATTCATGTAGAACTCCTTTTGACCTGGCAACCTTGAGAAAAAAAACACTTTTTGCTGCCAAACTTTCAAAGCCAGGGGCATAGCTAATTAGCCTTATAAATATGGCTACTAATGTAGTGAGCTGTTACAGAAAATTCTTTTCTCTGAAACCAGTGGTCATATGTTTGTATGTCTTTTTGAGTGACCCTCTATAATTTTTTAAACCATTTTTATACGTTTTACACACTTGGCCGCTAGTGGCAGGGCTTTCATAACTAAAGTGGAAATTTAAATATATTCTCCTGTGGAATCACTGCTAAGATTTCTATACAATTATACTATTATTATTGGGGCTGTTAATTGCCAAACATGGCTATCAGGAATGGGGCAACTTTTAAAAAGAAAAGCCATGTTGGACTACTGTAAGCAATATTTGAATAATTATTAAAGGGTTGGACTTGTACTGTATGTGTTGAACTGGTAATTTTAACGAACATCATGTCATATTTATCCTTTGTCTAAAATTCAAAGCTTTTGAAAATCGCAATTTAAATTCTGGACATGACATGTGTGTGAGAATTTCCGGGACCTTACCCAAGTGAGGAAGGCCGTTTCAGCATTTTCTAAGTTTCGACTTATTCAACCATATGTACGCACGTGCGTATGTGCATATGCCCAGGCACGATCCTGGATTTACCTCATGGGCCAATAGTGTTCTTGGACAATCACTACCGATATCCTCCACTGGTATAAATTCGAAGAAATTGTAAGGCGTCATAGCCAAATACGTCACTTCCGTTTCCTCGAGGTTAACATTCACGCCATACACAGTTTCTGTCCCAGCATGAAAAGGTGAAAATATTGGCAAATGCCCCAAATACTCCTCTTTCAATAGGTTAGCCTGCAAGAAAAAGTACTCATCTTTCTAACACGAATATTCATGGAGCAAAGTGTCCACTCTGCAAAAGAACGATTTCTACAATACATAAATTTAGTTTTTTTTTCTAAAAAGAACACTGTCAAAGTATCAACATTTGTTCCAAGACGAGTCTTGATTTAAATCATGGTTTTATCTGGGTCAAAACTGTATGTAAAGATTTATTTGCAATTGAAACTAACCAAACATTCGAGACAAAAAACATTGTTTTCCGTTTCAACAAACCCATGGCTGTACCCTAAACCCACTGACTATGAGAGATATTGTTTGTATAGTTAAATCTGTTTTAACCACCTCCTCCATATATAGGCCTTTCTGTGCCTTTGTAATAATCACTTCTTGAAACCAGTGTGATAGATATAACAATGGTTTCAATACTACACAATCCTAACATTTCCCTTTTCTCTAGTAAATGCTTCTTTTCGGTAGATTTATTCAAAGAGGTTGGGTCTAAAAATAGCCTATAAGGGAATGGGTTAAGGCACTGATCACTGAAGAAATATTATGCTGGCCCATGAAAACAGTGCGGCTCCATGTTAGGATCGAAACGGTTTGACACTCTGACACTGTTTTGGAAAGTAATGGAAGAATTGTGTGTTTAGAATGGAAATAGGCGACAATATATGCGGACGACAACTGCTCAGAGTGCAGACGGTTAAAAGCACAGGGGGCCATTTCGTGGAATAGATGGTCTAAAAAGTCAAACAAATTGATTGCGTCGATTTAGTGCTATATTATATAACACTAAATCGACCCAATCAATTATTTTGACTTTTTAGACCATCTAGACCCATGAAATGGCCCCTTGTGGTTAAAAGCCGGACACTGCTTGATGCCAGACACGTAGTAATGCAGTAAGCTCCAGTGGAAGATTTCTGCAGTAGTTTAGTCATGCATTAAGCTACCGCCTGTGTTACAGATCTATACATTTAGTCTTATTTTGAGTAATCGCTCAAAGCAGGCTTTACTGTAAACTCAATATTACCATTGTCAGCGAAATTTATAAACGACTGGCATTACGCGAATCAGAGTAATTGATGTCATGTCTGGAGAAAACTCTATAGTTCTCCGGTTGTTGACCTACTTCTGAAGGTACATGTATCACGGAACTATAAATCAGGTCATTTCGAGCCTAGTGCTCATAGGTGCGTTGACTGCAATAGTGGCTGTAGGTCAGCTGGTTATGATCAATTGACCCTTTACGCCATAAATATTCATGTAAGAAATCACAAGCGAGGTTTTAGGCAAGCGTAAAATCGCTGCGTAAATCATGTTTAAGCAGTGTAGGAGATAAAACGGAGAGCAGCATTATTATTAAGTAATTTTGATTATGCAAGGACACACAAAGTTCTGACCAAAGACGATCAAATGACTTCTGAAATATAAGCAACTGTTCCTCTAAACAGGTATGAGTTTTGTTCCATCTGCTTAGGTTTTTAGCATTTATAACAACCTTTGTAAACAGTCTGGATCCAGATGAGACGACGAGTAACTTGGCACATCATCAGGGTCCAAACTGGGTTTATTTTTATTTTTAAATAGATATGGAAGGAAAAAATGCACCAGATGACACTATTTGCAGACATTAACCCCTTCAGTGCCATGAAGATTGGTCTGCAATATCATAGGCAATACAGTTTGGATCCAGATGAGACGCCGAGTAATTCGGCATCGCATCAGGATCCAAACTGTTTGACATCCTGTTTATCTTTTTATAAAGACAGTGAACCAGCATGCAGTCTAAAAACTTGAAGCAGACGAAATTATTTCTAGCACACATAATTCTGGCACTGAAAGTGTTAATAGCTCAGAGTGCAGAAGGTATTTGGAGTACATAATGCTGTACAGCAAATGACCTGCAGATGACCTGCATAATGTTAACACATCAAAAAGTTCTTGAGCATCAGTGAGGCTATTAGTGTGCACAGTGCAAATAGTGCAGCTGCATTTTTCTGGAGTGTAAATCTGGAGTGTGGTCTCGCAGTAAAACATGGTCATTTTAAATTTTCATCAAAAACATGTACGACCGCTGGGGAAAACTATACTACAATGCAGTAAATAAATAAATTAAATACTAGTAGAAATTTTCTATCACGCATTTAAATACAAACTAACATCGCAGTAAATCATGGGAACTTTAAACTCATATCAAAGAGTGGCTGCGGTTATCGCCGCAGCCAATGACGTCATGAATATTGGTTAGATTTTTTATACATTTATGGCACATGCTTTATTATGATCTCATTTAGAAAACAGAACATCCTGATCGAACGGCTCCTGTAGAAGCCGTCTGCTCTGGGTCTGCCCTGTTTGCAAAGGCATAAAAGCGTTTGTATGAGGGAAAGGGTTAAAGTGATAGTCTCTACATTAAAGGCATGTTTTCAATGAAGTCTTAAAACATGGCACTGGTTTGTTATCTTCAATTATTCTAATAAAGATTGTCAATTTGAACTTATATCGAAACATATCTCTGTGATAATAATTTAACTTGTGTTCGTCGATACTTAAAATCAAAATGCAGTAAGATCGCGATTATTCGAATTTTCTGTATAGAAGAATTTAGACCCTTTTAACCTTTCCGTGTTCTATATTTATTCCAAATTTCAATACCTACTGAATATTCATGGACAAAATAGTTATAAAGAAATATGGAAGGTGGAGCATTGTAGCCATTTTAGAAAGTATTTCGCTGTGAAATCACTGCTGTGGAGTGCACTGGTTGCACAATCATTTTGTAAATAGTGCAGATCCTGATGAGACAGCTCCTGCAGGAGCTGTCTCATCTGGGTCTTCACTATTTACAGGTAGGTATATTGACGTGAATAGCAAGCGAAGGGTTAATATGTACAGCGGTTTCGTCAATTTCTTTGTAGATATGCCTTTCTTTCACACCTTTGCAAACATAGCGGATCCAGATCAGACGATTCTTGATCAGATTCTGCTTTTGTTTTGCTTATGAAATTATGCATATCTCTTTCTACAGGTTTTACCGGAGCAAAACCTTTTCTTGTTCACATGCCATACATATTAAGCTAACTACTGTTCATACATGCATTATTTCTTGCATTCATGTTATTGAACAAAGAGTTAAACAACCTTACACAAACAGACCCCGATGATATGAAACTTTTTTCATGAGCTTGAGTTCATTGCCAAGAACGTGATTGGTCAGATAGCTCAACACACAATGTGACTAAGGAGACACTTGACCAACTCCCTCAGATGATATTTTAAGACCCAATCTCTTTGAATACATCTACTGAAAAGGTGTACTCTTGAAACGATTGTCAATGGGGGCCAACTACGTATTATTATCAAATGTTTTGCTACGACAATTTATATGGGTATTTTATTATTTTTGTTTTCCTACGAAGTCAGTGTATCAATTGGGAAATGTTTTCCTCCGATAACAAAGTTGCCTTCGTAGGAAAACAAATCTATTAAAATACTCATATAAATTGTCGTAGCAAAACATTTTGATAATAATACGTAGTTGGCCCCCAGTGATTGTGATAAATGTAATTTTCACCAAGACATGGCTGTCGTCTCAAATACATGTATAGTTAACCCTTTCGGTGCCAGCGATGTCGCCTGCTGGGCATAGTAAGTGTGTGCATTTCTTCCATTTTCTTTATAAAACAATAAACCGAGTGTCAAGCAGTTTGGATCCTGATGAGACGCTGAGTTACTCGGCGTCTCATCTGGATCCAAACTGTTTGCATGTGATATCATAAACCCTCAATGTGTGGCACGGAAGGGGTTAATCATATCAGATATTTTACCTGGGTTATGAAGGATCCTGTGGCTAAGCAGAATAGACCTGGACAAGAAGGCCATATACGAGGCACAATAGATTTCATACCGAGAGCAAATTCTCTTCTAAGGAAATTTGCTCTGACACTATCGCCACCATTCAGGTGTTTTTCTATGTTCGTCCTTTGTTCACAAGGCAAATCATTGTTTAAAGAAAATACTCCTCTTTCTATGTCATCACACAGCTGTGCCCAATTCCGCTCAAGAATTTTGAAAAACAGAAGAGCAATCTGTGAGGTAGAGAAGAATAAATTGGCAATTTCCTCCTCAAGCAAACCAAACAATAAGTTAATATATATCACAGTTTCTTCATTGCTTTCGACTGAGAGATCCTTTGGAAATACATAATAATTCATCGATAAATCGGACGCGAGGCCGGATATAGGCCCGCACCGTATGGCACTTTTTGAATAAAATATCCTTGGTTTTATTTTAATCGCTAGCCATTTCCTCAAAAAATGGTTTTTCGGGACATGTAGGAACATTTTTTGTGCAAGGCACAACCATTTCCCCATGGTTCTTTTCATTATCTTCAAACTTTTTGGAAACTTTTTTGATTTTCCCGATGTTGTACCAGATGTCAGTGCAATGTAATCTGCTTTTCCGGGAAAGAAAATATCGTTATCTCCGCTTTCTTCTACAAGTTCTGCAAAACTTTCATAGTTTGCATATGTGGTCAGAGGAACTTTTGACACAAACTCTGTAATATTGTTTATATCACACATTCCGAAAGATTTGGCACACACAGTATTCCGATTTTGATTCAATATATTTAAAAGAACGTCTTTCTGGTGACTTTCAACATTGCGGCTCATTTTTTCTAACCGGAAGTACAGGATATTTCCAATGGAGAGGAATAATTTCTGAGCAGCATATTGTACAAATAGTGTAAAGGGTGAGTGACTATTTGAAGGCTTCAGTTTGCAAATATCCACAAGAATCAATCCGATTAGGAGGGAACTTGCTGTCAAGATATCTGAAACAAAAACACAACAAGAACAAACTATTTGAGGATAAAAGTTGTCATGTGTTCAGTTTAAAGTACTTAATTAACCGTTACAATTTTATGCACCTTTTCGCAGATTTTAGACCGTAATATTGCTACTTAACAGAGCTACAGATAAAAGAGAATACTCAAATACTAAAATCGTCATTTCTCCACCAAACCCTATGATTTGACCACTCTTTAGAATCGTCTCTTAGAGAAGATTCTAACGAGTGGTCACAACATAGGATTTGGTGGAGAAATAAAGACGTTATTCTTGAAACTGTTTTAATTTACTCATCTTATCTGGATGAAAATAGTCATTCAAATAGTCATCTTATCTTAAAAGTGAAAACTCAAATACTAAACCCGCCATTTCTCCACCAAACCCTATGTATTCAAATACTAAAATCGTCATTTCTCAACCAAACCCTATGATGTGACCACTCTTTAGAATCGTCTAACGAGTGGGCACAACATAGGGCTTGGTGGAGAAATAAAGAAGTTATTCTTGAAAATGTTTTAATTTACTCATCTTATCTGGACCTCTGTAAACTACTGTTACCGCAACCTTTCGGATAAGTTGCGTTTTAAACATGTCAAGAATATCTCCTTTATTTCTCCACCAAACCCTATACTGTGACCAGTCTTTAGAATCGCCACGGTCTCGAAGAGACGATTCTAGAGAGTGGTCACAGTAAAGTGTTTGGTAGAGAAATAACGATTTTTGTGTATGTGCTTTCATCTGTATTTTTGTGTATGCACTTCCATCTGTATTTTGTGTATGTACTTTCATCTGTATTTTTGTTTATGTACTTTCATCTGTATTTTTGCGTATGCACTTTCATCTGTATTTTTGTGTATGCACTTCCATCTTTATTTTGTGTATGCACTTTCATCTGTATTTTTGTGTATGGACTTTCATCTGTAGTTTTTTGTATGCACTTCCATCTTTATTTTGTGTATGCACTTTCATCTATATTTTTGTGTATGTACATTCATCTATATTTTTCTGTATGCACTTTCATCTGTATTTTTGTGTATGTACTTTCATCTGTATTTTTGTGTATGCACTTTCTCGTAAAGTGGTAGTCATGCAACGCGTTTTTAAAAGTGCATAAAAATATATTAACTATTTGTATTACCCATTCCCTCATAGGCTATTTTTATACCCAGCCTCTTTATTCAAAGAGGTATCGTCTAAAAATAGCCTATGAGAGAATGGGTTAAACCTTATTAATCGTCTCTTACAGTCATGCAAAGGGTGTTCAGTGGTTCCAATGGTCATGCCATATAGATATGCCAGTTCTTACCTGGTATAATTCTTCCATACAAGTAGAACCTATAGCCAAACCTCAGACAAGTATGTGTGTTCACGCACAACGTCAGACAAACGATCAATTTTCGTAGTTTCATCGCTGTTATCATTTGGGCTTAGTCATCAATGACAATATCTGACATGCTGCTTCTGAAATGAATATCAAGAAGTAGTAGTCACAATGTACAGTAAACCACGTCTATAGCAACCACTAAATATGAATAACATCGGTGTTTGACTAGCAGGTGGTTGCTTAATGCGAACAACAACAACAACAAGAATATTAAATAATAATAATAATAATAATAATAATAATAATAATAATAATAATACATGTAGTTATATTAACTATAGTTCTACATAACTTTCACTCTGCATTAAGCTACCACCTGCCTTTAACGCCCATAAATATACACCTTTTTGGTGGTCTCATTAGAAGATTTTTACTGTAGTTCCGTAAAACTTGGTTCCTTTATAAGATATATATATATATATATATAATTGAAATATAGATCTATATCTTTTTACACAGTTACCAATCTCTAAAAAAGACCATGGGTTATAACAATTTCTGACTCTTTATTTTCATTCTCAAGCATCGGATTGGTCAGGTTTTGAGCAACCTCAAAATTTGACCAATCAGATGGTTCAGAATTATCTCAGACTCAAGCTACATATACACAAACATACAACCTTAAAGGGAATAATAAACAGCGACACTAAACTCCACTAACAAATATAATACCTTTATCTTATTCCTTCAACAAAATGACAAAAATGACGCCTTTCTAAATATAGTTATCGTCTGCTGTTTTCAACCAACTGCAAACTCCATCTGTACTCGATAACGACGAAACAGGGGGTTGTTTTTGCAAGGCATGACACATTAATTACAGAGAGCCACGCGCCTTTGTATGTTTAATCACATAGTTGAGTATATATATGCGTGCAGTAAAATCTGTCTTAAACAAGTCATACAAAGTGCTACGGTCGGTTTAGTTAACATATTCCTCATATAAACACCTTTACACGTATATATTTGTATTTGTACTGAAATAACCCCATGTTGTAAATCCTGGGTGAATAAAGTATTTGTCTGTCTGTCCGTATTTGCAAACAGAGAAGAAACAGATCAGACGGCTCCTATAGGAACCGTCTGATCAGAGTCTGCTCTGTTTGCTAATGGAATTTGACAGCTCTGTTTCTTTACTTTTTAAAATGGCTACACTTTTCCACTTTCCATATTTCATTATAATTGTTTCGTCCATGAATATTCAGTAGGTATTTAAATTTGTAATAAACATAGAACAGGGAAAGAGTTAAACAAGTCTTTCTAGAGGAGCCGTCTGATCAGGGTCTGCTCTGTTTGGCTAATGGAATTTTATAGATCTGTTTCTGTAGTCCCTAAACTGGGTACAATGATCCAACTTCCATATTTCGTTATAACTCGTTTGTTCATGAATATTCAGAAGGTGTTGAAGTTTGGTATAAATATAGTACAGGGAAAGGGTTAACCCTTTAATGTTTGGCCATTGTCATTGTCATGGCCATGACTGTTTGGTTCTGGTGGAAACTGTAGCAACAGACCAATACACACCAATAAGCAAACACAGTAGACCCTGACTGGAAGGCTTCTAAAGGAGCCGTCTGATCTGGGTCTACTCTGTTTGCAAATGTATAAAAGGCCGTCTATATGGAACACATGCTTAAACAACCACTGACTATTCCATTTAAAGCAGTTGGTAGCTTGGTGGGGGACAAAAGTAATGCAGAAAGTAGCGAACTGCATTACCTCCACATTTAGTAGTCACGTGATTTTGGAATTATATCTACATGCTTTTCTCCTTTATTAACCCTTTCGCTGCCAATGCCGGATCTGTAATTACCTATGCAAACAGTTTGGATCCAGATGAGACGCCGAGTAACTCGGCGTCTCATCAGAATCCAAACTGTTTGTTACTGTTACTATGTTTTGGAAACAAAAATGAAGAAAATTAAAAGTATAAAAATTTGTAGCAGACGACAAAGTTAGCAGACGACATAGTTTGGCAGCGAAAGAGTTAAACGACTTACATGTATAACCAGTAAATGAACTATTTTACTGTAGAACTTAAAGGGAATAATAAACAGCGACACTAAACTCCACTAACAAATATAATCCCTTTATCTAACTCCTGCAGCAAAATAACAAAAATGACGCCTTTCTTAATATAGATATCGTCTGCTGTTTTCAACCTACTGCAAACTTCCATTTCCTCAGAATATATTACCACTTATGAAGTAGTCCTGGTTATAAACAAATGCCAGACCTTTCGCTGTCTGCACAGAATCCGTTAGCGACGCGAAGTCGAGTAAACACGTGATCTCGAACGACATTACATAAATGGGAGCGCCCGAGTGCAGTCGTTCTTAGTTGGAAAATAGCAGTATGTTCTAATGTGTGATGGTTCAGTTCAAAATAGGTTATTATCACAGGTATAGGTATCGAAATGACTGTGTGATGTATATATAGGGCGATCGTCCGAAATGATATTTACATATAGCAGAGCAGTAGACAGTGTTCAAATATAAACATCGCCATAGACTGTATGTCTTGATTACTCCTTAGAATGGTATCGAAGAGACGAGTCTAAAGCGTGATCACAACATAATAGACTGTATGTCTTGATTACTCGTTAGAATAGTATCGAAGAGACGAGTCTAAAGCGTGATCACAACAAAATAGACTGTATGTCTTGATTACTCGTTAGAATGGTATCGAAGGGACGAGTCTAAAGCGTGACCACAACATAATAGACTGTATACCTTGAATACTCGTTAGAATAATATCGAAGAGACGAGTCTAGAGCGTGATCACAACATAATAGACTGTATGTCTTGATAACTCGTTAGAATGGTATCGAAGAGACGAGTCTAAAGCGTGATCACAACATAATATACTGTATGCCTTGATTACTCGTTAAAATGGTATCGAAGAGACGAGTCTAAAGAGTGATCATAACATAAGAGACGAGTCTAAAGAGTGACCACAACATAAAGTTTGGTGGAGAGAAGTAAAAGAATCATTCTTGAAAATCTTTAACTTACGCGCCTTACGTGTGCCTCTGCATGATATCGTTAATCGGACGACTATTTCAGAGACATCATTTATTTCAGCTCGGTCTGTATGGCTTTATTTCCAGTTCAATAGCTCATATTATAATGCTTTTCCATACTCATTGCTACCCCGATGTGAACAAGAGATGTTTGTAAAACATGTATACCCCCCAGACCCCCTGACCTTTGATCTAGTGACCTCAACTATAGAGGTCATCTAGCGGTCATGACTAATCACCACAGCAAATTTGAAGATCCTAAGCCAAACCACTGATCATTTATTGATCTGAAAAAATTTCACATATTAAGGTCATGGTGACCTTGACCTTTGACCTAGTGACCTCAACAACTATAGGGGTCATCTAGTGGTCACCACCAACTACCACAGCAAGTTTGAAGATCCCGACCCAAACCTTTGAGCAGTTATTAATTGGAAACCATTTCATCAGTTAAGGTCATGATGACCTTGACCTTTGATCTAGTGACCTCAAAATCAATAGGGGTCATCTAGTTGTCATGACCAACCACCACAGCAAGTTTGAAGATTCTAAGCCAAACCCTTGAGCAGTTATTGATCGCAAAACATTTCACCAGTTAAGGTCATGGTGACCTTGACCTTTGACCTAGTGACCTAAAATTAATAGGGGTTATCTATTGGTCATGACCAACCACCACAGCAAGTTTGAAGATCCTAAGCCAAACCCTTGAGCAGTTATTGATCGCAAACCATTTCACCAGTTAAGGTCATGGTGACCTTGACCTTTGACCTAGTGACCTAAAAACAATAGGGGTCATCCAGTTGTCATGACCAACAACCTAAGCAAATTTGAAGTTCCTAAGCCAAATTCTTGAGCAGTTATTGATCAGAAACCATTTTACCAGTTAAGGTCATGGTGACCTTTGACCTTTGACCTAGTGACCTCAAAATCAAAAGGGGTCATCAAGTGGTCATGACCAACTACCACAGCAAATTTGAAGATCCTAAGCCAAACCCTTGAACAGTTATTGATCAGAAACCATTTTACCAGTTAAGGTCATGGTGACCTTGACCTTTGACCTAGTGACCTCAAATACAATAGGGGTCATCCAGTTGTCATGACCAACTACCGCAGCAATGTTGAAGATCCTAAGCCAAACCCTTGAGCAGTTATTGATCAGAAACCATTTTACAAGTTAAGGTCATGGTGACCTTGACCTTTGACCTAGTGACCTCAAATACAATAGGGGTCATCCAGTTGTCATGACCAACTACCGCAGCAATGTTGAAGATTCTAAGCCAAACCCTTGAGCAGTTATTGATCGCAAAACATTTCACCAGTTAAGGTCATGGTGACCTTGACCTTTGACCTAGTGACCTAAAAAACAATAGGGGTCATCTAGTGGTCATTACCAACCACCAAAGCAAATTTGAAGATCCTAGGCCAAACCCTTGAGCAGTTATTGATCGCAAACCATTTCACCCTTTAAGGTCACGGTGACCTTAGCCTTTGACCTAGTGACCTAAAAAACAACAGGACTCATCTAGTTGTCATGACCAACCACCTAAGCAAATTTGATGGTCCTAAGCCAAACCCGTGAGCAGTTATTGATCAGAAACCATTTTACCAGTTAAGGTCATGGTGACCTTGACCTTTGACCTAGTGACCTCAAAATCAATAGGGGTCATCCAGTGGTCATGACCAACTACCGCAGCAAGTTTGAAGATTCTAAGCGAAATCCTTGAGCAGTTATTGATCGGAAACCATTTAACCATTTAAGGTCATGGTGACCTTGACCTTTGACCTAGTGACCTCAAAATCAATAGGGGTCATCTAGTGGTCATGACCAACCACCACAGCAAGTTTTAAGATCCCAAGCCAAACCCTTGAGCAGTTATTGATCGGAAACTATTTCACCATTTAAGGTCATGGTGACCTTGACCTTTGACCTAGTGACCTCAAAAACAATAGGGGTCATCTACTTGTCATGACCAACCACCACAGCAAGTTTGAAGATTCTAGGCCAAGTCGTTTATTAGTTATCATTCGGAAACCATCGATCTACCGACCGACCGACCGACCGACCGACCGACCGACCGACAGACCGACCGACCGACCGACCGACATGTGCAAAGCAATATACCCCCATTTTTTCAAAAGGGGGGTATAAAAATAACGTCTACTTAAATTTGGATCTGGTGCAATTTTGACAGCTTCTGATTCGATCAAGCGTTGGAGAAGCTTTTGACCGAGTGTCAAACAGCTTGGATCCTGATGAAACACCGAGTTTCTCATCTGGGTCCAAACTGTTTGCAAATGCGAGTTATGCTGCGGATAACGGGATTTAGTGGTTAGTACAGCAAAACCTGTCATAAGCGTCCATTCATTTATTGAACATATGTGTCTTAAGATCAGATGAACGCTTAATGCAGGTTAAAAGTAATGCAGAACGCTCCTATATGAGCTTTCTGCATTACTTTTGACCTGCATAAGCTACCGCCCGCCTTACAGAGCCATAATTAGACCTCTTTTTGATGGCCGCTTAAGTCAGGTTCTACTGTATACATGACACACCTCAGATCGATACGACTACCTGTGGGTTACCATCTTTACCATGTGTACGTTATTTAGTACGGCCCCACTTTCTTTTGAATAGTCATGATATATATCACAGCACAGTGGGGGACAAATCATATTTTGATTTCGAAAGATAATGTAAAGTCTGTTTCAAACGTTAAATTAGGGACTGATTCGGGTGTGCTGTTTACAAAGCCTTGTTACAGTATATCAAGATTAAGCTTGGAGTGAGGTCACCTGTAACTTGAGTGTATCATGGCGAGACGTCAATGTCCTCAAACAATGTACAGCTCGTCTATACAGAGTATCAAAATAATGAAGCTGGACGGGAAAGGAGGGGAGGGGCGAAAGGAATTGGGGTCATATATCATCGTCATCTTGTTAGAAGTAGTAGAAGTGATGGTGGTAGGGGAAGTATTAGTATTAGTACTTAGTACTTAGGATTAGTAGTAGATCTAGTAGTAGTAGTAGTAATAGTAATAGTAGTAGTAGTAGTAGTAGTAGTAGTAGTAGTAGTAGTAGTAGTAGATCTAGTAGTAGTAGTAGTAATAGTAGTAGTAGTAGTAGTAGTAGTAGTAGTAGTAGTAGATCTAGTAGTAGTAGTAGTAATAGTAGTAGTAGCAGTAGTAGTAGTAGATCTAGTAGTAGTAGTAGTAATAGTAGTAGTAGTAGTAGTAGTAGTAGTAGTAGTAGCAGTAGCAGTAGTAGTAGTAGTAGTAGTAGTAGTAGTAGTAGTAGTAGTAGTAGATCTAGTAGTAGTAGTAGTAGTAGTAGTATTAGTAGTAGATCTAGTAGTAGTAGTAGTAGTAGTAGTAGTAGTAGTAGTAGTAGTAGTAGTAGTAGTAGTAGTAGTAGTATTAGTAGTAGATCTAGCAGTAGTAGTAGTAGTAGTAATAGTAGTAGTAGTAGTAGCAGTAGCAGTAGCAGCAGCAGTAGTAGTAGTAATAGTAGTAGTAGTAGTAGCAGTAGACACATTCTCAATTAAATGGGACAATTCACCGAATGAAAACGTGAAAATATTCAACTACATTGTACGTCGTATGTCTAAAAAGTTGTGAATCTTGAAATGTTTAATGTATCTTTGACCTAATTCCGAAAAAGTTCTAATATTAAGTAACAATTAACTATGTAAAATGAGTGGTTAATGTATAAGTTATAGAAATTTACTACTTGTGTTCATAGTACCCATAACCTGATTTTTAACAGTTATATATGGAGCTCGGACAGTTATATAATTCAAAGAATCAGGTTATATGTATGAACTGAGATTATATAGCATGGATTTATCCATTTCTGATGAAACATTTTGTTATTAAGTGTGAAAATTAGGAGTTGAACACCACACTCAGCTTCATAAAAATATAGTTTCATGAAAGTTGTATTTGAACTTTTACACAGTTAAAATACGTGCAACACAAAAAAAACAAAACAATTTGAGGGTCAGGAAACGTGCCCGATGTATTATAAACTCATACATAAGTACACAAAATCGTTAAGACAATTTGTGAGAAAATTTCTTTTTTGAAAGTCACTGTCCCGTCTATTATAGGAATGTGTCTTGTAAATTAGACTGACAAATAATATGATATGCATTGCTTTATAAACAGCAGCATTCGTTAAAACTAGCATTTAGGAGTATACAAGTACACCGAAAATTTCAAATTCAACTCTGTGTGTCATGTTCAACTCTGTAATTTTACTGTCTGAGTTAAAACATCCCTTTTGACTTAACTATGCACTGACCGCTGACACATGTATGTAATGGAAATATTTTGATTCAGTCGAACAATCAATAGTTAACTGTTTGCAAGAGTTACTAATAAAATTAACAAAATGGATTACTACTTGCGTTCACATAACCCATAACCAACCATTTGCTGGGGGAAAAGTGTGTCAGGGACAGTGAACATTCTTTTCCCTTTCCCTGTAGGTACCATGACTCCTGTCTTGCGCATTATATTTTCTTTTTCAATCAATTTTATCTGCTTTTGATGACCTTAAGTTTGTTATATTTTATAGTACAGTCAAACATTGATAAGTCTATTAAGACGATTTCCTACACACTCGTAATTCAAAGTTTCCATTAGAACTAAAACTACACTTAATTGTTCACCTCTTTATTCTATAGTCTATAATATCTTTTTCAAACAGTCCAAAGTGTGAATAAATTCTCATTTTGAATCATTTGAAACAGATATGCGTCCTCCCAACTTTGATTATTTTACAGCTGTCATTGAATCTATATATTTCATATTGATGATACATCGCTATATATTTTCAATGACAGCTATACATTTATCAAAGTTTGGCTGTACTTTCTTATTTAAATTATTGCTGCTCTAAATTATCACACTGTCACTAATGTTTTGCTCACTCATGGGCCGTAACTTAAGGCGCACATGCTCAAATAATGCACGTTTCAACAGCCCGCTTCAATTAGTGTTTGAGTAATGAGTCACACAACACCTCGAGACGAATAAGCACTATCACAACATGTGAATAGACAGACATACTGAAAGACAGACGAAAGTAGGGATGGACGGGCAAACAATTCAGCCCTTTAATGGGATTCAAACCTGTTGATGTGAATAAAACTAATACTATAATTTACGGGACAAAAGAGATTGTAATTTACGGGACACTTTGGTGACTATATGTGTGACTTTGTAAATGCCTATTTGAAAGGAGACATGCTTGACTATATTTGTATGTAGATCGGGCAATATGAATAAATGCAATGAAGTGAATGTTTGCTCTGTTTGTAGAAGAAATACCAAGTAAACAGTTTCGTGAGTTAACAAAAATAAAAGTAAATATAGTAGTGAAAATAATTCTGTAAAAATTCTACATATAATTGCCATTAATATATTGCCAATCTTGTTAGCTCACCAGAGCACTTTTGTGCTCAGGGTGAGCTTTTGTGATCGCTTGATGTCCGTCGTCCGTCATCGTGCGTCGTGCGTCGTCCGTCGTCGGGCGTCAACAATTAGAACCTTTAAAAATCTTCTCCTCTGAATCTACAGGGTTCTCAGCTTTCATCTTTGGTACATAGCATCATCTTTAGGTCCTCTACAAAAGTTATATAAAGTTTGCCCCTGGGGTCAAAATTGGCCCCGCCCCAAGGGTGCCTTGTTTTCTATTGAAATATATAGTAAAACTTTGAAAATCTTCTCCTCTGAATCTACAGGGTTCTCAGCTTTCATATTTGGCACATAGCATCATGTTCAGGTCCTCTACAAAATTATATAAATTATGCCCCTGGGGTCATAATTGACCCCGCCCCAGGGGTAGCCAGTTTTCAAAAGAAACATATAGTGAAAACTTTGAAAATCTTCTACTCTGAATCTACAGGGTTCTTAGCTTTCATATTTGGCACATGGCATCATGTTCAGGTCCTCTACAAAAGTTATATAAATTATGGCCCTGGGGTCAAAATTGGCCCCGCCCCAGTGGTAGCCAGATTTCAATAGAAATATATAGTGAGAACTTTGAAAATCTTCTCCTCTGAATCTACAGCGTTCTCAGCTTTCATATTTGGCACATAGCATCATGTTCAGGTCTTCTACAAAAGTTTTATAAATTATGTCCCTGGGGTCAAAATTGGCCCCGCCCCAGGGGTAGCCAGTTTTGAATAGAAACATATAGTGACAACTTTGAAAATCTTTTATTCTGAATCTACAGAGTTCTCAGCTTTCATATTTGGCACATAGCATCATGTTCAGGTCCTCTACAAAATTTATATAAATTATGCCCCAGGGGTCAAAATTGGCCCCGCCCCAGGGGTGGGCAGTTTTCAATAGAAACATATAGTGATACTTTGAAAATCTTCTCCTCTGAAACTGGAAGGTTCTCAGCTTTCATATTTGGCACATAGTATCATGTTCAGGTCCTCTACAAAAGTTATATAATTTATGCCCCTGGGGTCAAAATTGGTCCCGCCCCAGGGGTAGCCAGTTTTCAATAGAAATATATGGTAAAACTTTGAATATATTCTTCTCTGAAACTGAAAGGTTCTCAGCTTTCATATTTGGCACATAGCATCATGTTCAGGTCCTCTACAAATGTTATATAAATTATGCCCCTGGGATCAAAATTGGCCCCGCCCCAGGGGTAGCCAGTTTTCCATAGAAATATATGGTAAAACTTTGAATATATTCTTCTCTGAAACTGAAAGGTTCTCAGCTTTCATATTTGACACATAGCATCATGTTCAGGTCCTCTACAAAAGTTATATAAATTATGCCCCAGGGGTCAAAATTGGCCCCGACCCAGTGGTAGCCATGTCTCAATAGAAACATATAGTGACAACTTTGAAAATATTCTCCTCAGAAACTGGAAGGTTCTCAGCTTTCATATTTGGCACATAGCATCATGTTCAGGTCCTCTACAAAAGTTGTATAAATTATGCCCCTTGGATCAAAATTGGCCCGCCCCAGGGGTGGCAATTTTTCTATAGAAACATATAGTGAAAACTTTGAACATCTTCTCCTCTGATTGCCTGGTGAGCGATGTCAGGGCCATTCTGGCCCTCTTGTTTTTATTTAACCATTTATTATTTCTAAATAGATTTGTATTATACCGGCATAATTTAAACTTACTTTAGGATTGAAAAATTGTATAGAAATACTTTGATATTGGCATCCTCATCTACGGGACAATTTAATCTGAGCTATCATGTGGAATATTTAAAAAATGCGAAAAGTGATATTATTCAAACGTCGATAATTCGGTATTCAAATCATAATTATGAAATAATATGTATACAAATTCAAGGAGGCAATCCTCTAAGCTATTTTTGCAAAATGTCAAATAACTCACCGCTTTCTTAGGGAATTGTGTAGACGAATTATGTAGCAAAATGACATCCTCCATGAATTACTTACATGTGACTGTGGTTTAAGTATTGAATTAGACGTAATTGAGTGGCATGCCACTCGGGAATGATGGAAGGGGCAACTGCAGAAAGATATTTGTCTCGTAAATTAGGCCTCGTAGATTAGGATTTTTCTTTTCCGCTGTATTTGATTGGCCAGCAAAATTTTATATGCTTTCTCAAAGTACCTTTTATTAGATTTTGATAAACAATGGGTTATTTGGTACACACAATTGGCAAAACAAGCATAAAATAGTTTTTCATGGGGAAACGAATATGCATATTTGTGGTGACTCGTAGATTAGAAAGCTAAATTTCCGAAATGTAATTTAGAAACTTGGCCTCTGAATCTTTTTTCCATAGATGAATTTGGTAAAAATCTTTTTTCATACACATGATGAACATTATTAAAGGGTGAATGAATAAGGCATTGCAGAATTATCGTGCAGTAAGTGATATTCTATTTACCGTTAAAGTTTAGCCTCGTAGATTAGGTCAGCTTTGGCGACATTGCATTAGCATGCCAGTGTATTTTAATGTTGGTTGCTTTAGCACCGTTTTGTCTTCGTGAAAAACATCCATTGATAATGTATAAATGCAGGGGTTTAAATCGGGCATGATTACATTCTACGTTATATTATGGGTACAATGAAAACTAAAAATATCCATGGCGACATGCAAATTTCACCACCCCTTGCAGATTTAAAGGCCTGGAAAGCCATTTAGAACAACATTTTATACCGTAAAAATGTTTATGAAATAATCCTAATATAATGAATCAAAGTACTGACAGTACTGAAGGTTTCGGACCATATATATGTCGATTGTGACTATACAATACGAAAAAGCTTGGAAGGGAAGGACTGGTACCATTGATACATAGTTAGTTGACCTCTAAAGCATTATTTCCTGAACTAAAATGGTGTTTAATGGAACTGTTTGTTAAAATTGACTGGTCATCTGAACATAATTGCTGTGAACTTTTCTGAAAATCCTGTCTGTGTTTAAGGTATTGTTTAAAGAAATAAATTGATGACCAGTAGCACACAGTGCAGTTCCAATAGTTCAATTTACCTGAAGTTTACTTAAATTTATATTTGAATTTAGTAAAGGGCCATTACTATATTATTATTTGGCCGACGTTGGCGTCATATATTGTGCCTCATGCACCTATCCATGTAAATACCCCGTCAAATTAAAATGAAATCTGAGCAAGCTGTTCCAAGACATGACTTCTAACAGTCATATTTCCTATATGGCTATCTGAAAGCAACAAAGGGTCATATTTCTGCTACTAACTGGTGGATTGTAACAGTATTTGGCGTGCACCAATCACCTATCCATCTATACACTACAACCACGTTTGGATAAATTATATATACCATGTGAATCTAGATATCATACAGTTGACAAGATCTAATTGTAACAGAATATGTTGCAGAATGTCCCCTAAACGAAACTTACAACTGTTATTGGTGAGGTTAATATCTAAATTTCAACGAATAACAGGCCATTAGTGAGCACTTGGTTACATGGCAACAAGCACTTTTAAAACAACTGCATATACATGTATATCCCTACTGACCAAATTTTCCGAAAAATCTAATATGTAAATTGTGACCCATTCAGAGGACACTACTCCATTACCATGGCAACCAAGTATTTCAAAACAACTTGACTGAGTTTGGGATACCCAAATACCCCTAAATGCCAATTTTCAGCAAATTTGAATATCTAAATTTTTGACCAATCAGATCTCACCATTCAGTTTCCATACCAACAAATCATTTCGAAAGACATACCAATCAATTCTGAGTGTCAAAATATCCAGACATACCAATTTTCGGCAAAATCGAACGATATCTGAATTTGCCGAAAAATATCTAAATTTTCGACCAATCAGAGCCACCACTCAGTTACTATGGCAACCAATTCTTTAAAAAGACCTATAAATTAGTCCCGAGTGCCAAAATATACCGTAATACCAATTTTTAGCAAAATCAACCAATATAAATTATGTACTTTCGAAACACAAACCAATTGATTTGGAGTACTCAAATATCCCATGATACCAATTCTCCAGGCTGTTGCTACTTATTATGCAATGAATGTTAAATTTACGTATTTCAAATAATAAATATGGACAATATTATGATTTTTTAACTTTCTTCAACTTCAACTATAACTACAGAAAATTAAAGTAAATAAATTAAATTATATTGAATTTATTTATTATTTTATTTTATTTATTTTTTAATTTATTTTTATTATAATAATAAATTATTAATAATGATAAAAATAATAATAAATAAATTATTAAATTTTATTTATCTTTATAACATAACACGTGGCTTCAGCGTGACGTAACACTATCATTTATTTTTTGATAATCATGGGCATATAATCACTAGTGAATAACATTCGAACGACCGAATGACATTCGAACGATTCATACGCGCTGTCAAAACAAACAAACTGGCGGACGGTGGTCGACCTACCTGTCCACGATTGAGTCACGATAGATGGCAAAGGAGTGTTGGCACTTGCGCCTTAATTTCGATAAAATAATACAAATTGTAATCGCTGTCAGGAATCATATACAAAATGTATGCCAAAAAAGACCTACCAGCTACTCTGACCCATACAATCAATTCTACATTTAAATTAAAATGCCTCCTCAACTTTGCATTTTCTTCACCGCATGTCCTTTTGTTTATGCAGATTTCTACTCATACAAATATCTCATCAATCAACAACAATAGTCATCTGAATCCAGCACAGCACAAACATATTTCAAATATGCTATACTCACTAACTCAGCTGATCGCGAAAATCTTCCTCCTGTTCCAACACATTTTATGCAGCAGTTCGTACTGAATCTTTTGTCCATTTCAAACATTTTCACTGAACTTGAATCGAGATTTTTTTTCTCGGTGGAAATGTCCATGTCCATGTGTATACATACAACACTAATGAAGGGCTTAAATATACCAAAACGAAGGCGCATTTCGAATCCCATTGACAGTGAGTGTCGGACGTGTTGGCGACTACATATGTAGGTCTTCATGTAAATGGCGCGCTTAACATAGACACATGTTGTGTACAATGACGTCATAATGTGACGTGATTGTAACTATGTATGTCAAAACTGTAACTCAAAAATTATTTTGACGTGTTTCTGTATGTTTTTGTATCATAAACTATCACA
Source organism: Azorinus chamasolen (assembly GCA_963576725.1). Lineage (NCBI taxonomy): Eukaryota > Metazoa > Mollusca > Bivalvia > Cardiida > Solecurtidae > Azorinus > Azorinus chamasolen. The sequence goes on along the minus strand of OY755246.1, from coordinate 19,220,815 downwards.
GTTAAATTGAATACCAGAGAGGTCTGAATTAGATCCTGGTTGATATGACAGTAAGTAGAAAATAAAGTTGGAAAATTTGGACCTACTTTGTCCCAGTTACCTAGCGAACCTAATAACACCTTTCATTCATCATTTCTATATGTAAGGAGAATTTATAACAATCCACATTATTGCTGAAATATTGGCTGCAAATAACATTTGTGTGTGTTATGTTATAAATAGGATCTTGCATTCGTGTTCATGATTATTGGATTTATTAAATTCGTCTTTTTAAAACGATAAAAAACTCGCTAAAGCTCGTTTTTTATCTTTTAAAAAGACTCATTTAATAAATCCAATAATCAAGAACACTCATGTAAGATCCTCTATATAAACTAAATTACATAGAGGATCTTACATGAGTGTTCTTGATTATTGGATTTATTAAATGAGTCTTTTTAAAAGATAAAAAACGAGCTTTAGCGAGTTTTTTATCGTTTTAAAAAGACGAATTTAATAAATCCAATAATCATGAACACGAATGCAAGATCCTATTTATAACATAACACACACAAATGTTATTTGCAGCCAATATTTCAGCAATAATGTGGATTGTTATAAATTCTCCTTACATATAGAAATGATGAATGAAAGGTGTTATTAGGTTCGCTAGGTAACTGGGACAAAGTAGGTCCAAATTTTCCAACTTTATTTTCTACTTACTGTCATATCAACCAGGATCTAATTCAGACCTCTCTGGTATTCAATTTAACTGTGATAGTTTATGATACAAAAACATACAGAAACACGTCAAAATAATTTTTGAGTTACAGTTTTGACATACATAGTTACAATCACGTCACATTATGACGTCATTGTACACAACATGTGTCTATGTTAAGCGCGCCATTTACATGAAGACCTACATATGTAGTCGCCAACACGTCCGACACTCACTGTCAATGGGATTCGAAATGCGCCTTCGTTTTGGTATATTTAAGCCCTTCATTAGTGTTGTATGTATACACATGGACATGGACATTTCCACCGAGAAAAAAAATCTCGATTCAAGTTCAGTGAAAATGTTTGAAATGGACAAAAGATTCAGTACGAACTGCTGCATAAAATGTGTTGGAACAGGAGGAAGATTTTCGCGATCAGCTGAGTTAGTGAGTATAGCATATTTGAAATATGTTTGTGCTGTGCTGGATTCAGATGACTATTGTTGTTGATTGATGAGATATTTGTATGAGTAGAAATCTGCATAAACAAAAGGACATGCGGTGAAGAAAATGCAAAGTTGAGGAGGCATTTTAATTTAAATGTAGAATTGATTGTATGGGTCAGAGTAGCTGGTAGGTCTTTTTTGGCATACATTTTGTATATGATTCCTGACAGCGATTACAATTTGTATTATTTTATCGAAATTAAGGCGCAAGTGCCAACACTCCTTTGCCATCTATCGTGACTCAATCGTGGACAGGTAGGTCGACCACCGTCCGCCAGTTTGTTTGTTTTGACAGCGCGTATGAATCGTTCGAATGTCATTCGGTCGTTCGAATGTTATTCACTAGTGATTATATGCCCATGATTATCAAAAAATAAATGATAGTGTTACGTCACGCTGAAGCCACGTGTTATGTTATAAAGTAAATTAAATAATAATTTATTTATTTTATATTTATTATTTTTTTATTTTACTCGTCATAGCGAGCGGACGAGTAGAATTCTCCAGGCTGTTGCTACTTATTATGCAATGAATATTAAATTTACGTATTTCAAATAATAAATATGGACAATATTAGCCAATAAGCTCGATGAAAGGTTTTTCTAATAAGAAAAATAATGCTTAAATTGTGGCCGATTTTAGGCTGCGAAATTCATATCCGCGGATATGAGTCATATTCGTCATACCGGGTGTTTATACTGTATCCTGCAATTTCCAGTCGTTATCTTCATTCCCATAGTTTGTGTGTATTATGTAGAGATTGACGACGTTCCGACCATTATTCATTACTGTTTTCTCCGTAACGTTGTCTGTACCAATCCGACAAATTCAAGAAATGCTTGTAGATTTCAAATAAACGCCCGACTTTTAGATGTCGATTACTTTCTGGTTCATTTTTACCGGCACTCTGTGGTATATATTCGCACGCGACCAAATTTATCATATAACGTAGCATTTTACACGGCAAAATTATTGGTAATTGCAACAGTTGCATCCGCATTTTAATAATTGACACAAATACCAAATGAAGAATTATCGATATCGTTTATCAAATGCATTGCACTTGGAACTATATTTTTGTCAAGGGTTGTTATCAAAATCACATTTTTGGCAAAATGAAAGTAGAAATACGGGTGAAATACACCCGTAGCTAACTAAATCGCTTAATCGGCGCTATGTGATAAACATTCTGTCAACGTTAAACCATTCAAAATGTCTGCATTTGGGTTAATGAACGTATGCATTCTAAGCATAAATTGATATTTCGTAGTATAACAGTGGTCTGATTGCGCATTATGGGATATGAATTTCTTTATAAATTTGCTTGAGGCATGCCCTGGGGATGCATTACTATTAGGTTTCGGAAAGTAGTCCGAAACCTAAAAATTGAGAAAAACAATGACACGACGTTAATTGCTTTTAATTGGCGCGAAATATCAGTTGACTTATATCGGCGACATTGATTGTCCATTTTTTTTTAGAACGGGTCAGTAGTAGTAGTAGTAGTAGTAGTAGTAGTAGTAGCAGTAACAGTAGCAGCAGCAGCAGCAGTAGTAGTAGTAACAGTAGTAGTAACAGTAGTAGTAGTAGTAGTAGTAGTAGTAGTAGCAGTAGTAGTAGTAGTAGTAGTATCAGTATCAGTAGCAGTAGCAGTAGTAGTAGTAGTAGTAGTAGTAGCAGTAGTAGTAGAAGTAGTAGCTCAGCAGTAGCAGCAGCAGTAGTAGTAGTAGTAGTAGTAGTAGTAGTAGTAGTAGTAGTAGCAGTAGCAGTAGCAGTAGTAGTAGTAACAGTAGTAGTAGCAGCAGCAGTAGTAGTAGTAGTAGTAGTAGTAGCTCAGCAGTAGCAGCAGCAGCAGTAGTAGTAGTAGTAGTAGTAGTAGTAGTAGAAATAGTAGTAGTAGTAGCAGCAGTAGTAGTAGTAGTAGTAGTAGTAGAAGTAGTAGTAGTAGTAGTAGTAGTAGTAGTAGTAGTAGTAGTAGTAGTAGTAGTAGTAGCAGTAGCAGTAGCAGCAGCAGCAGCAGTAGTAGTAGTAGTAGTAGTAGTAACAGTATTAGTAGTAGCAGTAGAAGTAATAGTAGAAGTAGTAGCAGCAGTAACAGCAACAGCAGTAGTAGTAGTATTTGTAGAAAACATGTAATAGTAGTATTAATATTAATAGTAGTAGTAATAGAAGATGACAAATAAGAAGAAAAAAAGAAAAATAATAAGAAGAAGAATAAGAAAAAAGGGAAATAGAAGTAGTAGTAGTAACATTAGTAGTAACAGTAATAATAGCAGCAACAGTAGCAGTTGTAATAGTAGTAATAGTGGAAGAAGAAGAAGAAGAAGAAGAAGAAGAAGAAGAAGAAGAAGAAGAAGAAGAAGAAGAAGAAGAAGAAGAAGAAGAAGAAGAAGAAGAAGAAGAAGAAGAAGAAGAAGAAGAAGAAGAAGAAGAAGAAGAAGAAGAAGAAGAAGAAGAAGAAGAAGAAGAAGAAGAAGAAGAAAGAAGAAGAAGAAGAAGAAGAAGAAATGGTAAAAGAATAAGAAGGATGTGGAGGATGAGGAGGAGGAGGAGGAGGAGAAGAAGAAGAAGAAGAAGAAGAAGAAGAAGAAGAAGAAGAAGAAGAAGAAGAAGAAGAAGAAGAAGAAGAAGAAGAAAGGAAGTAGAAATGTCAGTTGTATTAGTAGCGGTAGTAAATATTTTATTTTTGTTTACAAGTGAGCGATGACATTCGCCTTCGGAGTTCTTGTCTTTAAAACTGATACTCATGGAATCTATATCACAGGTTACGCAGATGAAGTTGCAGGCTCAGGTGTTCCAGTTGATCCAAGCATGGATAATTCGATAACCGACTTATCTACCACACACAAGGGAACAGAAAACGACACCTTCAGAAGTCTAATTAGAGTTAAAAAACTACTGTTAACCCAGTTATACCTAGTGACTCTAAAACTTTAAAAAGTGGGACACATTTAAGCAATGTAGACCTAGAACAGTTGGTCCTAACGGTAAAATCTCCTTCAAGTGACCACTTTATGAATAAGCATGTGGTATCAAATATAAAAGCAAGTGGCTGTTTAATGCAGAGAGAAAGTAATTCAGAAAGCTCCTGTCGGAGCTTTCTGCATTGCCTTCAGCCTGTATTAAGCTACCAGTTGCCTTTACGAACCAGAATAAGACCCCTTTGTTTGGTGTTGGATTTATATGAGGTTTACTGTATATGCTGTGAAATTTGTTTCACAGCGACGAAATAATTCTTGAAGAAATACCCCTTTCAAATGGAAATCAGACTTCATACTTGGACCAATTCATTGAGACGTACAGGTTTAAAACGTATAATGATTTACTTTTACCGACCGTTTGTAGGAACCGTCTGATCAGGGTCTGCTCTGTTTGCTTATGAAATTACAATAGATCTGACTCTACAGTTTCTACCAATACAGTTATGGCATTATTTCCTATGGAAGTATTCCTAAAAGAAAGAGTTTAGAAATAAAAAATCACCTAGAATTAGATAATGTATAGCAGACGACAATCATCATAATACAATTTCTATCAAGAACAAATCACTGACCTGTCAGTGAATAAATACAGTAGAACATGACCCAAGCGGACATTCATTTACTGAATATAAGTCTTAGAGGCAGGCGGTTGCTTAATGCAGTGCAAAACTAATGCAGAAAGCTCATATAGGAGCATTCTGTATTACTTTTGACCTGCATTAAGCTACCACCTGCCTTACATACCCATACTTATACCTCTTTTTGATGACGGAATAAGGCCTGCTCTACTGTACTGAGGTCTTAACTATTCCACAGTCTAAAAGTTTTTCACGTGGCTTACTGCAATAGGCGAAAGTGTAAAAACCTTTGCAAACAGTTTGGATCCAGATGAGACGCCGAGTAACTCCGTGTGTCATAAGGATCCTGAGTGTTTGACACACCACTGAAATGTGAAGGACAAAAGTTAATGCGGAACAAAAAATATGCAGAAAGTCCTGCATTACCTCAGCCAGGCCTTGACAGCTTCAGTCAAGTTATAGTGTACATGCATATATTTTCAAAAAGACTGAGGTGCTTTTAAAAGCTTATCTCACTTAAAAGTACGCAGGGTTTTTCCTTGTTTACCGTTGCCAAAATTGTACGTAAGGGCCCAGTCCCACTAGGCCTTACGACCCCTTAAGACCTGTTTACGATTGCTACCGACCTTTGGTCGCCGATATTCGTACGAAAGTCTCACGACAAGTCACTGTTAATCGCGGGTGGTCTTTAGTAATCGTTGGTAATCGTTTCCAATCGTGCGACCAATGTCAGTCGTATTTCAGTCGTAGAGAGGTTGTTGGTCATGTACAACAACCTCAGGACCCAGTCCCACTAGGCCTACAACCACTTGACCTGTTTACGAATTCTAGCGACCTCTTGTCGCCGATTATCGTACAAAGGTCGCACGACAAGTTACTGATAATCGCAGGTGGTTTTCGGTAATCGTTGGTAATCGTTTATTGTCGTGCGACCAAGTTTAGTTGCAGAGAGGTTGTTGATCATGAACAACAACCTCCTTACGATCGAACTGGTCGCCGGTATTCTTTAAGAGGTAACCTTAGAGGGTTTTAGCTAACCGTGCGATCGTCGTACGAAGGTCTCCAACAATCTTGGTGATCTTCCCTACAATAGTACGACTATCAGCGACCTTTCCACAATTACCTACGACTGTCGTGCGATCACCAGCGACTGACTAAAGATTATCCGCGACTATGCATAGATCACGTGACCACACAACAGATCGGAAGTGATTGTGGAACCTTCGTATGAATCTCGTACGAATACCAGTGACTTGAATGACGAACGATCGTCAACCACATGTCTACGGTGGTCGCAGATGCATCGCCAATGTGACTGCGAATCATTTTTTCGGAATTTAGTCGCCGACAATCGCAGACGATCGGTGGTTCCGAAGGTCGTACAGACCGCCAGCGGTCTTTAACGATTGCAAGCGCTGGTGGAACTGTAGCCTAAGTAAATCTACTACAATCCGTACATGACTGAAATCGAGATCTAACCGGATAGTACGATCGTCGTCTGATCACCAGAATTGAAATTTTGCTTATTAGTTCTATCCCTATAGAACATATATGCACGAGTAGATCACTTCATTAATATTCGTAATGTTTATGTGTATAATGTAAAGGGAATTGTTGGTTTACACAGAAACTGTGTCACAAGGCTCTACACTGTTAGTTTATGCGTAGAAGGCGTATTGTATGGAGTCAATCATTAAAATGCACAAAATACTATCCAGAAATATAGGTCAATTCCATACAGTTATACAGTGTGCGGCTATAAAACGGGACCAGAAAGAATGATTAAACCGTTTCCTTCATGTAAATGCATTTTCATGCCATTTCAAACAGAGTAGACCCAGATCAGACGACTCCAATAGGGGAATCTAATCAGGGCCTGCTCTGTACATATATATGCTAATGAAATTATAATAAATCCGACTCGACATTTTTCTAACAATACTAAACAATCCTGTGTACATATGCCATTACAAATATGCATGAATAAATCCAATCATTAGCTCTTACGTGAAGTTTCAATATTCATGAATAAACCAAACACGTGATGTACTGACGTAATATCAAACAGATTACCCGATGCCCTGTTATTACGTCACTAAAATATGGTCACAGGATAAATCACGAAACCCGGCTACTGACCTTTTCCTTCCTATAAACGCTTTTTCACGCATTTGCAAACAGAGTAGACCCAGATCAGACGACTCCCATTCGTGGATTTAGAGGGGGCGGAGCCGGCGTACGCCCCCTTAAATTGCAAAAAAACAAACAATTTTTAGTAATATTTTAGATCTATATACAGTCTATAACGACCACTAAATTGTGTTAATTAGTTGTTATTTAGAGCAGTTGGCTGCTTAAAGCAAGGTGAAAGAAAAACAGAACGCTCCCATAGGAGCGTTCTGTTTTACTTTCACCTTCATTTAAGCAGTCACCTGCCTTTAACATAGCTCTTTTTCAACATGTATTATAAATACACTATTTATTTATGCCATCAAACATAAAAATCTACGCCCCTCTCAAAAAAAAAATCCCCCCCCCCCCAATCTGAAATCCTGGATCCGCACCTCACTCCTAAACGGGTAAACAGGTGTAAATATTGAGTATAGGGTTACTATTTCATGATAGTTCATGATATTTGTGAATGCTATATGTGATTCCTTTAATGAAGCTTTTTAATTCCTGTATATCAGTTTTTTCATGCATTTGCAACAGAGTAGACCAAGATCAGACGGCTCCTATAGGTATAGATATGTTTCTTTCCTGTCTGAAACGGATACAATGTTGTACCTTCCATATTTCATCATAACTATTTTATCCATGAGCATTCAGTAGGTATTGAAATTTGGAATAAACATAGAACAGGAAAACGGTTAATTCAGTTCCAGCAAGTAACACTGACAGACACGTTTATCGTAATCACCATTTTTAAATACGATAACACTACTAATAAGTATACAATGCAAATCTCTTCGAGTCGATTCTAAAGCGTGGTCACAACATAGCGATAGGTGGAGAAATAAATGAGCTATTCTTGAACATGCTGTAACCCGTTACTCCATGAATATTTATCTAATCTAAAAGATGATGACGTCATTGATAACAATTAGTATAATTATTATAATGACACGTAAACCCAGGAATTCTTGGCCATGGCAGAAACTATAGAATCACATCTATATTATTTCATAAGCAAACAGAGCAGACCCTGATCAGAGGGCTCCTATAGGAGCATTCTGCTATGGGACTACTCTATTTGCAGATGCGTAGAAAGACGTATTTATGGAGTGAAGTGTTAATTTACGCAACTTAACCGAGTCTCTGAATTATGTAGTCTGCGCAAATTGTTATTTGCTGCAATTTTGAAAATATTTTCACTCTGTTGAAAATCTCTTCTTGACCCATTCTCTCCTACTGACGCTTTTTGAGTCTCTGTAAAATTCATTATTAGACACCATTGTGATAAATAGAGCATCTGCTCCATAGGAGCAAATGCTCTATTTATCACAATGGTTTCAAAACTACACAATTCTAAAATTCTCCTTTAATGCTCCTTTCGGTAGATTAATTCAAAGAGGTTGGGTCTAAAAATTGTCTAGGAGAGAATGGGTTAAATGCAGCCAGAAAGTCGATCCTGGTGAGACACGGACTTGATCGGTATTTCGTCAAAGCAAGCAAGAGATTAACATTTTTGAAATGGTTGTCTGCTTCAGTTTTCAATCTAGGTCTTCTATTTATTTTCATTTTTTATGAGATTGTCAAAGTGTTAGATTCTGCTGAGACGTCGATGTACATGTATACTTGGAATCTCACCTGGAACCAAGCTGCCTTAACCCACACATTAATTCACGAACTCATAGGTAGTGCTACACTTTGTGGGTGAAACTTGATCGTTACTCGGTCACACACAGACAAATACAATTTTAAAACTCTTTGTCATCTGCTAAAGAGCCACGTGCTAGACAATGGTTTAAGTAGATTGTCATACATTTCTCTTCAACATAGAGACAGAGTTTCAATCAGTTTGGATGCTATTGAGACACCGAGGTACGTCACACAACACACACCAGTTTGACACAGTGATCGTGCTTTTGTAATGTGAAAACAGTGGAGACATTTTCTACTGACAACAGTTTGCACAGCAGGCTAAAAGTCAAGGTTAGTTTTCAGGGCGTATCTAAAAATAATAAATTGTTTGGAGTGCATGAAATCTTTATGTACTTACAAGAACGGTCAAAAAAGTATGGTGGCAAATTTCTGCCACCACGTTTGCACACAGATTTCGTGAAAGGTTTCGCGTTAATAATGACGGTTATTTGGCATAAATATCTTGCAAGTGAAAACTAAAAAAATAAAATAATGAAAAGCCAGACCATTATCTTATTCGCATAAAGGCGCCCTGTGCCTTGAACTGCCACCGTACATCCAGTTACTTTTCTGAATCGTTGTAACTCGTAACTGATATCGCGAAAACTTCCTAGTACCATAACTGGTACATGTGCTTGAAAATGTTTTAGTTTAAGATAACTGGTAACAGGACATATTTCTAGTTCAAACCCTTTACCTGCTCTATGTTTGTTCAAAATTTCAATACCTACTGAATAATGTTCATGTCCAAAAAGGTACAATTAAATATGTATAGCAGGGTAGAGATTCTGGTGAAACAGTTGATAGGCTTAGACGGTGTGGCTTGGTAGCTCAGTCGGTGGAGTGTTGGCATGGTAAGCCAGAGACCCTGCATTTACTCAGTTTTAATAAACATGTATACATAATTAATATTCATGATGTCATTATTTCTTACATCAATGTTCATGGAAAAAATAAAAGTTTAAATGTGAAAGAGTTTTTGCCTTTTCCTCGTCGTCTGGAGAATTTATTTCTCTCTAACTATATCCATTTTCTCTCTTCCCCTTCTCTTACACAATTATTTCTCCCTCCTCTTTTCTCACACACTTTTCTCTCTCCCCTTTTCTCACACACGTATTTTCTCTCACTTTACCCTATCTCTCATTCAATACTTTTCCATATCCAATTCCCTCTCTCATATACACTTTCTCTCATGGTCCCCCCCCCCCTCTCTCTCTCTCTCTCTCTCTCTCTCTCTCTCTCTCTCTCTCTCTCTCTCTCTCCCCAAAGTCAAGCGCCTGTAATTTTTAAATACATGTGTACGTATTTATGATACAAAAGTTAAAGCATACCGATTTTCTGTTTCTCAAAATAACAACAGATATCCACGACAGAACTCTACTTTAGTGTCAGAAAATCGATAGGAGGGTGTTACCACAGGCTAGTTTCAGGAGCAAGCCGGTACAAAAAAAATATAATATCTTGAAATGATGCCAGTCATCAAGTCCACACGAACGTTCAGATTATGCCCACTCATAGCTGCCCTCATTCTGAAAAATCAGCTTTTTTCTAGTTTTGCATGAGTTCCCTTAATTCATGCCCTCATTGACGGCCTTTAATTTCTCTGTTAAAGTAGCTTTTCTGAAATTGTTGTGATAAATATAGCATTTGCTCTGTTGGGACAAATGCTCTATTTATCACAATGGTTCAAAGGAACACACTTTTAAAAAGTTCCCTTTTTCTAGTACATGTAAATGCTCTATTTCAGTAGTTCTACTAAAAGATGATGGGTCTAAAATAGCCTATGAAGTAATAGTTAACCCATTACCTCATAGGCTATTTTTAGATACAACCTCTTTGAATAAATATACCGAAAAGGAGCATTAACAAGAGAAAAGGAAAATTTTAGAATTTTGTAGTTTGAAACCATTGTGATAAATAGAGCATTTGCTCCTATAGGGGCAAATGCTCTATTTATGACAATGGTGTCACAAAGTGACTTTTAAAGAGTCGTCAAAAGTCGTCAATATCAGGGAATGTGTTAACCAATCTCAGACTCAAATCTCAAGATCATTCTCATATGCGCCGCTCCAGAATAGTAGATATTTGGGACCAAACAAACATGTTTGAGAACATGGACAAACGTGTTTAAATCTTTACTCCATGAATATTCATGTACGAAATAATAACATCATTAATGTTAAATTGGTTAATTGTTATAATGACAGAAATTGCAGAATTATATCTGCATTATTTCATAAGCAAACAAGGCAGATTCTGATCAGACGGTTCCTACATGTGCAGGAGCCGTCTGATTTGGGACTACTCTTGTTTGCAAGGCGTAGGAATGCGTATCTATAGAGTAAAGGGTTAATAATTATAACCAATGGTCTCAGAATGTTTCAAGGCACTCATTCCCTCGTAAAGTTTTGTTTCTATTTCTACAGTAAAACCTCTCTATAACAGCCACTAAATTGTATCAATTAGTTGGGATTTAGAACAGGTGGCTGCTTGAAGCAAGGTGAAAGTAAAACAGAACGCTCCTATAGGAGCGTTCTGTTCTACTTTCACCTTGCTTTAAGCAGCCACCTGTGTTTAACACACAATACTTGATGTAATTTAGTGGTCGTTATAGAGAGGTTTTTCTGTATTCTGCTTGCGAGTCTTACTTTGAATGTACATTTATAATAATGGACCATGGAGTAGGTCTAATTATTGTAGATATTCATCTCTTTGCCTGATGCACATTCATGTAAAGCATAATAACATGACTATCAATTACCAATTTTATTGTGGTGTTATGACCAAGACAATAGTTTGAGCATGGCAGAAACTAGAATCAGATCAATATTATTCCATAAGCAAACAGAGCAGACCCTGATCAGACGGCTCCTACAGGAGCCGTCTGATCTGGGTCTTCTCTGTTTGCAAAGGCGTGAAAAAGTTTTGTATATAAGGGGAGAGGGATACAAAAGATATATGATCTAGGTCTACTTTGTTTGCAAATGCATATAGAATGCGCCTCTATCAAGTAGAGGATAAGGCATGTGATACTTGGTCCCTGTACGAATGGCAACTCGCCTATCTCATTAATCCATGTGTGCTTAGTGTCCCGTAATCCCCTTTCCTCATATAAACGCCTTTTCACGCATTCGCAAACAGAGTAGTCCCAGACCAGACGGCTCCTATGTGAGCCGTCTGATCAGGGTATGCTCTGTTTGCCTCTGACATGGTATAAATTTGATGTTACAGTTTTTGTTAAAGAAAAAACAAATGCATTGAAATGTTAACATTACATGTATAAAACTTCAGATAATAATTATTGACGATGTCATTATTTCTTACATGAATAGTGAACAGAAAAAGGGTTATAAGGCCATAGGCAAACAGTGTAGACCCAGATCAGGTCCCGGAGGAACCCTCTGTTTAGGGTTTACACTGTTTGTTGAACCCCGATGCCAATGACTTAACCCTTTCCCTCAAAGGCTATTTTCAGATCCAACCTCTTTGGATTAATCTACCGAAAAGGAGCATTAACAAGAGAAAAGGATTTTTTTTAGAATTTTGTAGTTTGAAACCATTGTGATAAATAGAGCATTTGCTCCTATAGGAGCAAATGCTCTATTTATCACAATGGTTTCCAGACGTGACTACTACAGAGGCGTAGAAAGGCGTATTTATGGAGGAAAGGGTTAAACCAGCAAATATTTTGGTTGCTGTGCCACCTCTACATGAAAAATGGACGGGTTCCAAAATAAGAGCTGGACGAGTTTTCCTGAAAGAATGTGGGAATAAAGGGACTAATTTCATGTGAAATCGTGAAAATTAGTAGAAATAAAATAGTGCAGTATTTTATAATGATTTTACCACAGGGGTCTGGACCGCTTCATGGGGTCTATATGTACTACATGTGTATATAATAACAAGGGTTCCAATCCAATTATATCACCAATCTCCATTTGTTTTGTCCTCTAAATAAGTAAGCAACTATCAACAGCGGCCTTTCCGTCTGTCGTTATGTTTCTATTTCGGATGGTACCATTTTGCAACAATTTGAATGGAGCCATTTCATTGAATGAGCGAAGGAAAAGTTGGGAAATCCGTGACGTAACGTACAATGGCTCCTTCCTCGACGATTTGAAGCTAACTGACAAAACTCACTAGTTTTACATCATTTTTTTATGCTGGGGACTAAAATACTGGAGGTGGGTGATAGAATTGATTCGTTTTATTGAACCATGCCATTTTTAACTGCAAATTGCCAGGTTATTGCTGTGATATAGTGAAATCGGGGTGAACGAACGTTTGTCAATGACCAAAAAACACGTAACATTTTGAGAAAATCATTGTTGGATTGATACTTGTTCATGAGTTACCGTTATAAGATTATATTTATTTGATAAATAAAGCCAGCACCAACACGCTGTCTGAGATCGGCAGACAAAGCCAAAGAGATGTATGCTGTGCCCTTCAACAAGAGAAAGACCTTTAGTGATAGAAGTTTTGGGACAGTAGGTCCCAGACTTTGGAACGGGCTTCCTAGCGAGATTAAAAGAGCAGAAAATGTTGAATCTTTTAAAAGAAAGTTAAAAACGCATTATTTCAGACACTTTGATTCACTTTTTAATATTTCGTAGAAACTGTCCGTGTGTTTTAGATGCATAAAGTACTTTATATAAAGTCTGGGTTTTAGTATATTATAACAGTTTTTTTAACCATCGTTTTATGGATTTTAGTTTTTATGCTTTCTTAAATGTATATTCGTGTATTGTATATCCTCTATCGATTTTTATTTGTCTCTGATGTTATTTATGTCAATGTACAACGCCATTGAATGCATTATTTGCAAAAATAGGCGTTTAACCAAGTGATTAAGTTTCAAGTTTCAAGTAGTGTACTGGCATTTGCAAACAGCGTAGACCCAGATCAGAGAGCTCCAGGGAGAATCCTCTGATCAGGGTCTGCACTGTTTGTCATTCAAAACAGATCTATCAAATACCATTAGCAAACAAAGCAGACCCTGATCAGACGGCTCCTCTAGGAGCCGTCTGATCTTGCTCTACTCTGTTTGCAAATACGTAAAAAGGCCTTTGTACGAGGGAAAGAGTTAATTAGACAACCAATGCAAAGATACAGTTAATTTGGTTACTTACATTGTTTGAAGAGAACACAACACACAGCAAACAGTGTTAACCCAGATCAGACATTACCTTTATGATGTCCCATTCTACCAAACTTCACACTGCATGAAACAATCAATTACTGCAAATTATGATCGGTGACAGAAGTATGTACAGGTCTTGCGTCTGCACATTTTGCGATGCAAGCCATCTTCGACGTTATCAAACTCCTGCGTTCTAAATTCATTCTCAAAAATCTGCTCAGCTCAAAAGGTGGCCAATCGGAGAATGAACTCACAAACGTGTACAACCTCGCAGCCAGATCTCATATTGACTCTGCTCAAATTCTAAGTATATTCTTATATCTATTTCAAGCGCATTTGTATCTGTCACGTAACGTTATTTAAATCTGCGTCACGTAAAGTCATTTGAATATGTCATGATGTGAATAATAATGTGAAAAACCCGAAACAGACAATAATTTTAGTAGACGACAAATCATCCTGTATGTATATTTTGAAGTACAAACACAGTAAATCGTCTCTAGAGCGATCACTCAAATCTGAGGTTGTTTTTAAAACTCTTTCTTTCATAATTATAAACGCCTTTAAAACGCCTATGCATATAGAGTAGACCCAGTTCCTATAGGGGACGTCTGATCAGGGCCTGTCCTGTTTGGTGATATACTACTTGCCATAACCAAAATATCCTGTCTTACTATAACAATTATCATTATTTCTTACATAAATATTCAACAGAGAAAGGGACAAGACAGGTGGTACATTAATGCAGGGCGAAAACTATCCAAAAAGCTTTCTGCATAATTGTCATTCTGTATTAAATATTTACGCCTTTTAAGGAATTTGAAAAATGAGTAGATCCATATCAGACCTGGAGAAGCTGTCTGATCAGGGTCTGCTTTCTTTGCTTATGAAATACTATAGTTTCTGTTATGGCCAAAGAGTTGTGTGCATATGTCATTAAAAGTCTGCTAATTAGTATTCATGGTGTCATTAGCTCTTACATAGATATTCATAGAGTAAATATATGTAAAGACATAATAAAGTAAACCAGTCAAAACCGGAATTTCAATTTAGTATAAATATCGGTATTGGAGGCAGGTGGCAGCTTAATGCAGGGTGAGCTGTGAGCTTTCTGTATGGCTTTCACCCTGCTTTAAGCAGCCATGTGCCTAAGGGTATCTAAATTCTTCTCTACTAGAATTCCAGTTTAGAGGGGTTTACTGTATCCGTTCAATGGCTGCGTTCGAGATGTTCTGTTGCACTGTAAAAAGGGTTTTTAAAAAGGTCACAGAAATCGCGCAAATTAACATTTAATTAATCCATAAATATTCACTTAAGAAATGACATCAAGCACACAATTTTCTAAATATAAACACAGGAATTTTGTTTTGCCACTTCGGATCTATAATATGCTAAAAGCAAGAAAATCCTGATGAGACGTCTCCTCCTAGAGTCTGATACTGGTCTGTTATTTTTGCAAACGATTAATAAGGCGTATAGTTCGATTTCGAGTGCTGAGCCGTGACTGCACTTTTCTATTATATAGAAGTTGCAACCATTCTAATTTATGGGTAAGTGGACAATGGTTATCACAAGAAGCTCGTAGTAATCGTGCAGTATTAGTATATACATGTATATGCTTATTCCTTGTCTGTATAACCACAGGTAACTCCGGAACAAATACATGGTTTGTGACGTGTTTTACCTCTACGGGTGGACTGGTCCTAAAGGTCACAGCTCACGGGTCAAAATCGAACTATACCCGTGCAGTAAATGGTTAAGACTTAGCATACGACAACAAATCATACAGTTAAAGACATTCCCTTGGCCGGCTTGGGTCTTTACAGCTAACCTGTGAAAAAGCATGCGGCACATGGTAAGAACTATAGCAGTCTGCCTGTCAAGAACCACTGGAGCGTTCCATGTGAGGCCCGTCTCTTACATTTGATGATTTGGAAATGATTAGATTGTCACTAATGCAGTATATGTAATTGACTAATTGTATGTAAGGGCCTCTCTAGACAGAATGAGACGGCTTGCCATATTTTGCACGCTTGTATCATGCTTTTACTGTTACTTTCACGCCTATTGAGAACAATGGGGGGGGGGGGGGGGAATCATTGAATGGACCTGGGTAATGTCTTTAAACCTCGTTAACTCGAATTTTAGTAAAAAAGCATAACGTTATAGGCAGGCGAGCTGCTTAACGCAGGTTGGGGGTCAAGCAGAAAGCTCCAAGAAGAGCTTCTTGCATGACTTTATCCAGCATTAAGCTGCCACCTGTCTTACAGACCGGTAATACTACGGATTTTAGAATTCATGTTATCGAGATTTTACCGTACACGTACCTACAGAAGTAATCTAGCTACGTACATGTATAGATAAATGTAGAAATGAAACACATTAGGCATAACCTTTACCTTTACACGCCTCGGTACACTGATATATCTAGTGTAAACAGTTTCAATCTAGATAAGACGCCGAGAAATTGGCGTCTCATCAGAAGTCAATCTGTTCGATACCACGTGCATAATGCGCGTGCTGAACTGTTCGATACCACGTGCATAGTGCGCGTGCTGAACTCGTCTGCTGCCAATGTAGAATTTGTGATACAAACAGTTTGGTTCCAGGCACCAGGATCCAAACTGTTATTTACTGTGTGTGTGTATATTTTCTTTTCAAACAAACATGAAGAAAAAAAGAAAAGAAAAGAATTTTGTAGCAGACGACAAAATTCAGCTGCGAAAGTGTTAAAACAGGTGTATAGTAAAACCTCTCTAAACCGGAATTCTAGTTGAGAAGACTTTAATGCAGGTGGTTGCTTCATGCAGGGTGAAAGTCACGAAGAAAGCTCATAGATGAGTTTTCTGCATGACTTTCACCCTGCATTAAGCTGCCACATGTCTCCAAGACCGATATTTATACTAAATTATACGTCCAGTTTAGAGGGGTTATACTGTAAATATGTATGTCCGTAATAAAGATTACCTTCAGCTGTCACATAATCTGACTGTATCCGCCCGTATACCTCCACAATGTGAATAATTTACGTCCGTTTGCGTACGTGTTCACTGGAAAATAACCGGAGCGTCAAATCTGTGCAAAACGCTTCTTTTGACTGAACTTGCCACGCACAGTTTTGTCGCAGAGAGGTGTGTGTTGGGGTGGGCTATGTCGGGTGGGGGTTGGGGAAACAATAGAATTCCTTCTTGGATATTGTGTCATTTATGTACTACAGTATATCGTTGGTAACATTTGCAAACAGTACTGATCTAGATGAGACACAGCAGTAGTATCCCAAATGTTTGATATTCAGATTGTATTTCAATGGGGGAAGACAATACAGTTTGCACATTCAAACATGGCGCAGACAATAATTTGAGCAGACGACATTTACTGCTTAGACAGAAAAGCGTATTGTATGTAAACAAAACCCTATCAAATCACCGTGACCTATAACACTACACCGCTTTAGGCACCTGTACTCAGCAGGTCAAGGTTTATTAGTTCAAGTTTTTGTCATCTGCAAAATTTGTCGTCTGCTTAGATTTTCCAATTCTGAAGTTTCTCCATTTTCATTTCAAAACTCTTTGATCACAGTACAAACAGTCTTGAGAAAGAGAGTAGACGAGTAAACCCCGATCAGATGGCTCCTACAGCAGTTGTCTGATCTGGGTCTACTCTGTAAATATTTATCTATGGAGTAAAATATTTCATATGGCTGCCAGACAGCTATAAACAGTACAAATACCATAATTGTTACATGTATGGCCTGAGAAGTAAATAGTATAGCAGACACAGACAAACAGATGGACGGATGGACGCCAACCATCCATCCAGACAGACAGACCGATCGGCCGACCGACAGACTGACCGACCGACCGACTGACTGCCTGACAGACCGAAAGGCCCACTGACAGACCGACCGACCCACAGACCGACCGAGACCGACCTACCGACCTACCGACAGACAGAGACAGACAGGCAGACTGGCTGGCAGACAGACAGAAAGACAGACAGACAGATCGATCGACAGACATACCCACAAACAGACCGACAGACAGTAAGATGGGCGAATGGACGCCAGCAAGCCAGTCAGACTGACTGACTGACCGACAGACAGATAAACACCGACCGACATAAAGAAGACACCGACAGGCAGACCAGACAGATGTATATATCGACCGACCGACATACAGACTGGAAGGCAGACAGACGGGCAGACTCGCAGGCAAGCAGGCATACATGTGGGTAGTCTTACAGACGAGACAGGCAGGCAGACAGACGGGCAGGCAGTCAAGTAAGCTGATAGATAGACAGGCAGTAAGACAGACATGCAGACAGTCTTACAGACAGACAGACAAGTCAGGCAGATAGGCAGGCAGGCGGGTAGTTTTACAGGCAGACAGACAAGCCAGGCAGGCAATCAGAAAGGCAGGCGGGCACACAGACAGGCAGGTGGGTAGACAGGCAGGCAGTCTTACAGACAGACAGACAAACACGATATGCAGGCAGGCAGACAGTCTCACAGACAGACAGACAGACTGACTGACGGGTATGCGGGTAGACAGGCAGGCAGACAGAAAAGACAGGCAGACAGACAAGACAGGCAGGACGACAGGCGGACAGATAGACAGGCAGACAGTCTTACAGACAGTATTACATTTACTGTTACAGATTATTTAACGCAGAGCATGGTTTGACATGTTACAAGAGGTTACAACCTATATATCATGAAATACTATTTAGGCAGGCAATAAAGCAATTGGCACAGTGGCATAGGTGAGAAACATATGCATCTATGCTCGCAAATACATACAGACACACAGACACACACACAGTCTTAGAGAGGGATAGACAAGCTTGAAGACATGCAGCTATTTTAATAGCATAAATACGATACCTGTTATAGTATGCTACTCACTTCCCCAATTTACACTATCCTGGAAGTTCGCGGAGTCGGCCGCAAAAACACAGACTGTACCGGAAACCCGGCAGTTGCACGTTAATCCCTTCACTTCCAAGACGCCATATTGATAAGCTGAGAGGAACTAACCCCGACTCTATACTAAACATTAGATTATCCTGTACATATTGTGTTGTTTGTTTTTCTTGAACTGTGTCTTACACGTTTTTTGTTTAATCTCAGTTCATTTTTGTGTATTAGCGGTTTTTAGCTGACGGCGTGTTTATTGCCATGTCGCTTGCAAAGAAAGTCGGTCTTCCGGGACATGCGGCCACGTCAAGGCCAATTGGGATCCCATTTGCCTTTCGTGTTGTAAATGTTCACGGTCCGTTTCTAAGGATTGGACCGCGGATATCTGGACGAAGGCCGAGTCCTGGAGGACTTATTCACAGAGGCGGAGCCGTTCTCGAGCTGGGTCTACAACAGACTCGGTTGGGAATCGTCCCCCTGTGAAGTTTTTGAGTATTGAGCATTGCTGTCATCACGTCTTTTTGTATTCTTTGCGAAGCAATAGAATACAAAGGCGGCGTTCCACAGCCTGGCCCATGGTACCCTCGCCGGCCTGACAAAATAGTACAATTTACTGACCTGCATTCGATGGATACAAAAGGTGTTTAATAAAACGTGGCATTCGGAACCAATCGTGGTATACTATATCTGACATGAAAATGCTTCGTAACATAAGCTTCGGCTTGGTACTTATATGTGCAAAAATCAACAAAACCGAAAAATATAGCAATGTGTAAGAAGGGCGCACGGATATACAACTATCAGTCACATGAAGAAATCACGTGATCATAACATGAATGAAAATACTCAATGAATAAAGAAGCGCGAGTCGGGTGACCTTATGCAAGCGATTAGGTAATCGCGCCCATAACAGCGAGTGGTCAGTGCGATAATAAGCATAGTGGGAAACGGCTGAAGTGTCAGCTGCAACTGTACCATCAACTGGATATCTAGAGTGTTAATGCATTCCCTTATAGATACGCAATTCCATACAAAACGAAACTTATTCGATATCAGATTGATATCATGCAAAGAATACTGCAGCGTCTACAACGCTTTGATTTTGATAAAATACCTTCCCACCATAGCTACAAAGGCAGCATACCATAACAGGTATCGTATTTATGCTATTAAACTATTTTTTTAAATGTAAAATTCCCTTTAATAAGTAAATACTTGCCTGTTATGGGGAGAGTCCCACCTCCCTCTCCGCTTCTTCTTGAGTGGGAAGTGAAGGGAAGAATTAACGCGCGGCCGACTCCGCGGGACTCCCCCGTGCAGAAAACTTCCAGGATAGTGTAAATTGGGGAAGTGAATAGCATACCACAACAGGTAAGTATTTACTAGTTAAAAGTAATTTTACATTTAAAAAAATATTTTTCTGGACCCACTGTAGATAAGGACTCGATATGATTTATGGCTGGATTTGAATATTTCGTCGCCATTAGTTTTCGCATTTGATTTACATTGCATTATTTTCCTCAAAAAATGCACGAAGGTCTATACCGCTTCATGGTAGCCTATATATACTACATAATAAACAAGGGTTCTAACTGACACCCTTGTACCTCAAGTACAAACAAGTCTGTAACTCTTACAATTTATGTGATGGTTTCGTAATTATTTCGGCTACTGAAAGCTAAGATATTTCACTACCAAGTAAGTATAATCTTCTGACGGTATCAAATACATTATTATAAATCCAACAATGATTTTCCCAAAAAATTACGTATTTTCTGGGCCATTGACAAACGTGCGTTCACCTGGCGATTTGCAGTTCAAAAGATGGCGTGGTTCAATAAAACGACTCGATTCTATATCCAATCTCCATCGTTTTAGTCCCCAGCATCAAAACAATGATGTAAAACTAGCGAGTTTTGTCAGTTAGCTTCAGATCGTCGAGGAAGAAGCCATTGTACGTGACGTCACGGATTTTCCAAGTTTCCCGTCGCTCATCCAATCAAATGGCTCCATTCATATTTGTTGCAAAATGGCACCGTCCAAAATAGAAACATAAGGACAGACGAAAATGCGACTGTTGCTAGTTGATTGCGCATTTAAAGGATATAACAAATGGAGATGGGTGATAGAATTGAGTTGATTTATTAAACCATGCCATCGTTTAAACTGCAAATCGCCAGGTTATTGCTCTGATATAGTGAAACCGGGGTGAACGAACGTTTGTCAATGACCCAGAAAACGCGTGAACGTTTGAGAAAATCATTGTTGGATTGATAAGTGTGCATAAGTTACCGTGAGAAGATTATATTTATTTGATAGTAAAATATGTTGGCTTTCAATAGCCGACAGAATTACGAAATTATCACTTAAATTGTAACAGTTATATTCATATTTGTACTTGTGGTACACGGTTGTCCGTTCTGCCAGTTGGATCCCTTGTTATGTAGTATATATAGACTCTCATGAAGGGTTTTCACATTTTTGTCCTGGTAGTACATTACTGAAATGTAACTAATGTTGGTCGAACTTGTGGCCCGACCCTTTTTCATGAAATGATAAATGAAATAAAATATGTTTATACTATACTAGTACATTACTGAATACTATTGCATTACCTACCTTTTTGCACCAACACTTATTTTTTCAACCCTTTCAACTTGGGAGACACGTGTGCTGTTATTTGCAAACAGTGTAGACTCAGATCAGAGGGTTACTAGAGGAGTCATCTGATCAGGGTATGCAATGTTTGTCATACAAAATCCACAAAATACTGAGCGTATCTGTAGTTGAGCACTAACAGGTCGTTCCACTCCGATATTCAGGATTGAAAGGGTTAGTAATTTTCCTATGAAATATCACAAACACGCAGTCACGCGTGAACCCATTTCAAGTCACTGTCCTGTCGAGCTATTTATAGACCCCGGACTGTTGGTGTCGTCTGCTTTATAAAGAATATCGTCTGCTCTAATTTGCAATTCTATTGCAATTCTATGTGACATATCAGCTGCGATTTTAACGTAAGATTTCATACATCATTTACATCTTATTCAATATATTACAACTCGCCGTTGTCATTTTAAATTCTGAAGGGAGACCTTTATTCCAGACAAACATTGTGACAAATTTTCAAACAGAGCAGACCCGAATCAGATGTCTCCTGTGGAAGGCGTCTGATAAGGGTCTGCTCTGTTTGCTTCGGAAATTATATACAGTAGAACCCCGCTAATGCGACCACTTAATGCGACCACTTAAACAAACATGGCTGTTTTCATAAGCAGGTGGTTGCTTAATGCAGGACGAAAGTTATGCAGAAAGCTCCTATAGGAGCTTTCTGCATAACTTTCGTCCTGCATTAAGCAACCACCTGCCCTTGCCACTGTGAATTATGCCATTTTTTGGTGGTCGCATTAGTGGGGTTTTACTGTATATACATACGATTCTACAATGTATGTGGTGCTAGGAAATGTCTCTTCTTCATAATGTCTTATTAATCAGCTTATTAATGTTCACAAGGCATTATTTTTAAAAAATGAATCTTTATGAAGAAAATGGTTTAATAAATTATGCAGACCAAAATAGAAATAGGACAACGACCTACATACAGTGAAACCCCTATATCGGTCTTGGATACACGTGACAGCTTAATGCAGAGTGAAAGTCATGCAAAAAGCTCCTAGAGGAGCTTTCTGCACGACTTTCATCCTGTATTAAGCAGCCACCCGCCTAAAATTATCAAAATTCTTCTCTACTAGAAGGTTTGGATAGGTTTTACTGTATATCAAGTACCTAAAATATATTTTACCTTTAGCATGTTGCAGGGAAACAATACCATATATGAAATGTGTTGTATATGACGATATAAAGAATGGTTTGTTTACCAAGGCTTCTGAAGCTGACACTCTTTTTAGCTCTAAAAGTGATACGGATAAGTTTTTATTTATATTTTCGAGTGAAAGTTTAGTGCACATTATTGCCAAATCCTGTCATCTTATTTTAAGCAGGCGCAGAGATCTGCTATATAGCAATGTGTAACTGTGATAGATTATTGTTTTCAATCTTTATCTATTATGGTGAATATGTCCATTTTAGTGTAAATAGTGTTGATGTTCTTTTGTTATCTAATCGGGGGTTTATTCTTAGTGTCATATTTGAATTGATGTTTGTATATTTTATTGTAAATAATGCCATAACGCATGTTTAAGTACTTGTCTTTTATTTCAGGTATAAAGTCTCTGTTAATCAGTTTATCTCAAATCTGATTTGGGATGATAGTCGTTTTTTAAGGACATTTTGTAATATGGCTTGTTTGGTCTTTTTTCTCAATTCACTTGTTTATCTTTTTTCTAGTTTAAGTAGTTTTTAATCAAACATACATAATGTGTTCGTAAATGTGCGTACGTGTGTGTGTTTGCTAGATTAACAGAGTCTTTAACTTTAACTTATATGTAGATATAGTGCAATATGTATGGAATAATATTGTGATATACGTGTAGTTATAGTCTCTTATAATTCAAATATGAATGTCATGGTTTCTTTATATGTACATGGTGGTCTTTGTATGATTGTAACCATGAAGAGACTCTAATAAAGATTATTATATGCAGGGGATCTTTTGATAACCTCTCCAAACAGTTTATATCCTGCAAACAGTTTGTAACGCCCAGTAACTCAGCGTTTCATTAGTATCCAAACCTCGGATTAACTATTTAAAAAGATTTTCCGAACTATGAACTGAAAGACATTTATTTTCGAAAATATGTTGAACCGTATACAGATGTCCGTCACACTTTTTGTCCGGACGATAACTTCAATATGCCAGATGATTGAAACTTCATATATGGAAAGAGCATAATGAGAGGAAGTGTCATGCACAAGGTCCATAACTCTGGCTTCACTAATATTGGAGTTATTGCCCTTTGTAAAAAAATCACACTTTTATTGTCCGGACGATAACTCCTATATGGCTCATGACATTGGATTGAAACTTCATATATGGAAAGATCATGACAAGAGGAAGTGTCATGCACAGGGTCCATAACTCTGGCTTCACTAATATTGGAGTTATTGCCCTTTGTAAAAAATATCATATTTTTTTTGTCCGGACAATAACTTCAATATGCCTGATGCCAGTTGATTGAAACTTCATATATGGAAAGAGCATAATGAGAGGAAGTGTCATGCAGAAGGTACATAACTCTGGCTGCACTAATATAGGAGTTATTGCCCTTTGTAAAAAAATTCACACTTTTTTTGTCCGGACGATAACTTCTATATGACTCATGCCATTGGATTGAAACTTCATATATGGAAAGATCATAACGAGAGAAAGTGCCTTGCACAAGGTCCATATCTCTGGCTTCACTAATATTGGAGTTATTGCCCTTTGTAAAAACAAATACATTTTTGTCCGGATGATTACTCCTATGTGACACATGCCATTGGAGTGAAACTTCATACATGGAACGATCATGATAAGAGAAAGTGTCATGCATAAGATCCTTAACTCGAACTTCAATAAATTTAGAGTTATTGACCCTTGTACATTTGTTTAATTCTTTCTTGTCCGGACGATAACTCCTACATGGCTCTTGCCATCGTATTGAAATTTCATACATGGAAAGAACATGATGAGAGAAAGTGTCATGAACAAGGGCCATAATTCTGGCTTCAATACTTTTGGAGTTATTGCCCTTTGTTACATTTTGGCCGATCAATAACTCCTGTTCGACTGATGCTATTGGAATGACATTTTATTTTTGGAAAGAGCATGATGAAAGTAAGTGTCATGCACAAGGGCCATAAATCTGGTATCAGTATTTTTGGAGTTATTAGCTGTTCTCATTTTCTTCTTGAAAAATGTAGTGCGGAAAACGCATGAGGGGAAGTACCATTCATCAAGACCATAACGCTTTTAGTGATTTCCCTTTACATATTGTTTTTATTAGAGGGGAGACATCCGTTTTTGTGACAAAAACATCTAGTTGTCAGTTGCTGATATCCACTCATCCACTAGTTTAACAAGAGCCGTCTGAGAGGAATGAATAGACCTAAAGATTGATTGTCGAGAATAAAAACGATTATATTCTTTTAAAAATTGTTTCAAATGAATTCTAACCCTTCTCTTGCTGAATTTTAAAATACATTCTCCTTCTTTACCCATGTCCTGTCGTATAATTACATATATATTCACTGTGTACAAGTATTTCGCTGTGCAATCACTGCTCTGGAGTGCACTGGTTGCACAATCAACTTGTAAATAGTGCAGGCCCTGATGAGACAGCTCATCTGGGTCGTCACTATTTAAAGGTAGGTATATTGACGTGAATAGCAAGCGAAGGGATAATATGTCGTTCAAAAATAGCCAAAATGATTGGTAACGCCGACATAGAATGAAGCAAATATGCCAGTTGCATTACTGCTAGATACATTACCTGAATTGAATCAACATTATCTAAAAATGCGACCCAGCCACCGAGTCACTAAAATATGTTAAACTTTAAACGACTTCTTCACATTGTCACTTAAATACATGTGTGTTAAAGTTTAAACGATTACTTCACCGAGTCATTAAATACGTTAAAGCTTAAACGACTACATCATCACCGAGTCACTGCAATACGTTAAAGCTTAAACGACTACATCATCACCGAGTCACTGCAATACGTTAAAGTTTAAACGACTTCTTCATCACCGAGTCACTAAAATATGTTACCTTTTAAACGACTACTTCATCACCGAGTCAATAAAATATGTTAAAGTTTAAACGACTACATGTCTTCATCACCGAGTTACTAATTAATAAATATTATAAAGTTTAAACGACTTCCTCGTAACCGAGTTACTAAATTCTATTAGTCTGAACCATAGGGGCCTGGACCGCTTCATTGGGGTCTATACAATATGCACTATATAATAACAAGGGTTCCAACTAGCAGAGCGAATATCTGTGTACCACCGAGTACAAATATGACTAACTCTTACAATTTAAATGATAATTTCGTAAGTCTTTCGGCTATTGAAAGCCAATATATTGTTCTATCAAATGCATATAATATTGTAACGGTAACTTATGAACAAGTATCAATCCAACAATGATTTTCTCAAAATTTCACGTGTTTTTTGGGTCATTGACAAACGTTCGTTCACCCCGGTTTCACTATATCACAGCAATAACCTGGCAATTCGCAGTTTAAAAAATGGCGTGGTTCAGTAAAACGAATAAATTCTATCACCTATCTCCAAAATTTAGTCCCAGCATCAAAAGAATGATGTAAAATTAGCGAGTTTTGTCAGTTTGCTTCAAATCGTCGAGGAAGGAGCCATTGTACGTAACGTCACGGAATTCCCAACTTTTCCTTCGCTCATCCAATGAAATAGCTCCATTCAAATTTGTTGCAAAATGGCAGCATCCGAAATGGAAACATAACGACAGACGGAAAGGGCGCTGTTGCTAGTTGCTTACTTATTTAGAGGACAAAACAAATGGAGATTGGTGATATAATTGGGTTGTTTTATTGAACCACACCATCTTTTGAACTGAAAATCGTCAGGTTATGGCTGTGATATAGTGAAACCGGGGTGAACGAACGTTTGTCAATGACTCAGAAAACACGTGAAAGTTTGAGAAAATCGTTGTTGGATGATAATTGCGCGTAAGTTACCGTGAGAAGATTATATATTTATTTGATAGTAAAATATATTGCCTTTCAATAGCCGAAAGAATTACAAAATTATCATTGAAATTGCAAGAGTTACATTCATATTTGTACTTTTGGTACACGGATGTCCGTTCTGCTAGTTGGAACCCTTGTTATTATATAGTACATGTAGACCCCCATGAAGCGGTCCAGACCCCTGTGGTCTGAACGACTACTTCACCACCGAGTCACTCAAAGCTGTTAACCTACAAACGTCCTACAAACGACACCACCGAGTCAATAGAATCTATTAATCTCATCACCGAGTCACTAAAAGTATAACGACTATCTCACCACCGGGCCATTTGAAACTATTTAAGTATTTATAACGACTACCCCAATACTGAGTCACACGAAACTATTTAAGTATAAACGACTACCTCAACACTGGGTCACACGAAACTATAAAAGTATAAACGACTACCTCACCACCTAGTCACACGATACTATTAAAGTATAAATGACTACCTCACCACCTAGTCACACGAAACTATTTAAGTATAAATGACTACCTCACCACCTAGTCACACGAAACTATTAAAGTATAAACGACTTCCTGACCCTCGAGTCACACGAAACTGTTAAAGTAAAGACGAATACCACGCCACTGAATCAATCGAAACCGTTCAAGTGAAAACGACTACCCCCACACTGAGTCACCCGAAACTGTGTAAACGATCTTTAAAGATAAATTCAACTACCATCCACATTTGTGCCATCTACACCACTTCTAAAATGCCATCTACATCAGTTTTAAGTTCTGAAATGACATCTACATCAGTTATAGGGTTAAAATAATTTATGTTTATGCTATAAAACCGACAAGAGTGTCGTGATGAGACGCAGATTTACTCCCCGTCTCATGTCAACTGCTGTAGAAAACTTACTCTCTGTCTCATGTCAACTGCTGTAGAAAACTTACTCTCTGTCTCATGTCAACTGCTGTAGAAAACTTACTCTCCGTCTCATGTCAACTGCTGTAGAAAACTTACTCTCCGTCTCATGTCAACTGCTGTAGAAAACTTACTCTCCGTCTCATGTCAACTGCTGTAGAAAACTTACTCTCCGCCTCATGTCAACTGCTGTAGAAAACTTACTCTCCGTCTCATGTCAACTGCTGTAGAAAACTTACTCTCTGTCTCATGTCAATTACAGTAGAAAACTTACTCTCCGTCTCATGTCAACTACAGGAGAACCTGTCGTAAGCATCCATCAAAACGATGTCTAATTATGGGTATGTAAGGCAGGTGGTAGCTTAACCCTTCGCTTGCTATTCACGTCAATATACCTACCTGTAAATAATGAAGACCCAGATGAGTCAGTTCCTGCAGGAGCTGTCTCATCAGGGTCTGCACTATTTACAAGTTGATTATGCAACCAGTGCACTCCACAGCAGTGATTGCACAGCAAAATACGTGTACACAGTGAAGATATATGTAATTATACAACAGGGCATAGGTAAAGAAGGAGAAACGTATTTTAAAACTCAGCAAGCGAAGGGTTAATGTAGTTCAAAAGTAATGCAGGAAGCTCCTATACGAGCTTTCTGCATTACCATTGTCCTGCATTAAACAACCACCTGCTTTTATAGACTCCTATGTTCAATGAAGGAATGGCCGCTTAAGACAATTTCTACTGTGAGACAGTTTGCAAAGCTCAACAAATGTTTGGCAGCGAGGTTAGGGATAAACATATATCCCATTTTATGGTAATTTACTAGACGGATACACAGGTGTTCGGCGTGTGCTGCCTCCCCACCCCCTCTACCCTCACCCCACCCCGATCCCTCTCTACAATCCATAAATGAATAAAAGATACTACAACATGCATACATATGGTCAAATCACCATAATATAGCATAACAACCAGTTTCTGACAAACGCCTCTCGGTGTCAAAATATATCATAGGACCTGGTCAAAATATATCATAGGACCTGGGGGTTGTGGGGGGGGGGGGGGGGGAGGTTGCTAGAGGGGGGGGGGGGGGGAGTTAGCACGCGCCGAACACCTGTGGACGGATAAGCGCTTTAATACCACGTGACTTGAATACACGGTAAGTTTTATTTGTAAAACAAATACAAAACGATAAAGCAAATACACTAATTATTCGGACAGACATACTTAAGCAAATGATACAGACCCAGGTCAAACGACTCACGAAAGAGCCGCTAGATGGGATCTACACTAGTTGCAACTATATCAATCTGGTCTAAAGTTATATAAAACATGCCAAATTGAATTATTTAGCTTTACAAACCAGTGGAGGGGAGAGGGGTATTCAGCTATTTACATAGTTGGATGACTGAATTACAGTAGAACATGTTTTACGCGGCCATTCATTGATTGAACACGGGACTATTGAAAACAAAACAGGTGCTGCTTAATGCAGGGCAAACGTAATGCAGAAAGATCCAATAGGAGCTTTCTGTATTACTTTTGACCTGCATTAAGCTGTCATCTGCCTTACAGACCCATACTCATAGTCTCATACATCTTTTCGATGGCCGCTTAAGATAGGGTCTACTGTAACCTAAGTTCATGTCAAACGACCATGACCTGTGGCTTCTTAGTACGTGTATACATGCTCATAGTATTATTCCAAATATGGCGTATAGTCTTATCAAGATCGCTACTGTTGCCATAATTTTGGATTGTCAAGGAAGAATGTAGAAAATAGACGAGCTGATAGGATATCCGGATGGCTTAACCCTTTTCCTCATATAAA
Source organism: Azorinus chamasolen (assembly GCA_963576725.1). Lineage (NCBI taxonomy): Eukaryota > Metazoa > Mollusca > Bivalvia > Cardiida > Solecurtidae > Azorinus > Azorinus chamasolen. The sequence continues at coordinate 19,191,705 of OY755246.1, read as the reverse complement.
CACATTTTCTCACATTTGCAAACATAATAGACTCAGATCAAACGGCTCCTCTAGTAACGTCTGATCAGGGTATATATATGGTGTAAATATTCATGCTGAACAATGTTTTTTGACACCGGTAAATGCGAAATTATTCTAGGATATTTAATTAACCCTTTCCCTGTTCAAATTTCACGTGCGAAATACAACATCTCGAATCTTTATTAGCTGAATCATGTACACAGAAGTTTTTTCATTGTATTGGTATAAACTGTTGAGAGTCAAATCTATTATATTTCCATGAGCAAACAGCAAACACTGATCAGACGGCCCCTATAGGAGCCGTCTGGGTCCATGCTTATAAAGCTTTTAGTTGAGTCTGAGTTTCGTTCTCAGGCTTTTGATTGGTCAGATTTGAGTTCTCAAGCTTTTGATTGGTCAGATTTGAGCCAACGGCTCAAATCTGACCAATCAAATGCTTGAGAACGTTCTCAGACTCAACTAAAAGTTTTATAAGCATGGACCCAGATCTTGGCCTGCACAATTTCGCAAAAACATGAAAAGCGTTTATGTGGCTGTCTGACCAGGGTCTGGACTATTTTCTTCACAAATCATTTACAAAAGGTCACACAGAAAAAAACTTCCAGATGAACCCAAAATATGAAAAATAGATTCATTCAAAATACACATTTGGACGATTTCATTACATGTACAGGTTAAAATGGGTTAACGGTTATCTGTTGGCAGGAATGTACCACCATACTAATGTTTATTTATTGTAAACCTGTCGATATTTGGTTACACGTCTTCGTCATTTCCAGCAGCACGCGCATGACATATTACTTTCATTATTCAGACACATTTATACGAGTTATGCAATGCTGGGGTATCATTACAAAACACATGTTCTAAACACACGTGACTTGAATAACCATTTACTTCATGCATTTTCGTGTGAGAAATAATGACACCGTTAATTGTTAAATAATTCTACATATTAATAAGTAAAACCTCTCTATAACGACCACTAATTTACATCGAGTATTTTGTGTTAAAAGCAGGTGGATGCTTAAAGCAAGGTGAAAATAAAACAGAACGCTCCTATAGGAGCGTTCTGTTTTACTTTCACCTTGCTTTAAGCAACCACCTGCCCTAAATACCAACTAATTAACACAATTTAGTGGTCGTTATAGAGAGGTTTAACTGTACATGTTAATGCAGGAATGTTTGGCCATCCAGAAACTGTATACTCAATCAGGGCAGACCCTGAGCGGGAGCTGTCTAATCTTTGTCTACTCTGTCTGCAGGGGTACACAAAGGCATTATAAATATGGCGCAAAGGGATCATATACAGTAAAACCTCCCTAAACCGGACGCTTAACCTACTATTAATATTGGTTTGTAAGACAGGTGGCTGCTTAATGCAGGGTGCAAGTCATGCAGAAAGTCCCCAAAGGAGCTTTCTGCATGACTTCCATCCTGCATTAAGCAGCCACCTGCCTAAAAAGATCTAAATTCTTCATTGCTAGATTTCCGGTTTGAAATGTTTTATTGTAATAAAGTTGTGTAACCATTTACCTAATAATTATAAACTCCTTTACAAGCATTTGCAAACAAAGAAGACCCAGACCAGATGGGTCCTATAGGAGCTATCTGATCAAGATCTGCTCTGTTTGCTTATGGAATAATATAGATCTGATTCTACAGCTTCTGCTTTGGCAAAACTTCATGTGTTGAAATGCCATTTTAAATCAAATAGATATTCATGATGTCATCATGTTTTTTCATGAACTATATAAATGAATGAATTGATGAATGAATGTATGAATGAACGAACAAACGACTGAACGAACATACGAACGAACGGACGGGCGGACGACCGAACGAACATACGAAGTAACGAACGGACGAACGAACAAATAAATGAAAGATATGAATAAAGAAATTATGACTAATGATTAGAAATACAATGTAATTAGATAGAAAAAAGTAAAGAAATAAAAGAAAATAAAACAATAAACTCACCTCAAACAGTATTCATTGTCTCATTATATCCAGACTTTTCGACGTGCTTTTAAACAAATAGTAATAAACTTGTGTAAAGTTTATATAATTATGATTTGAACTAAGATCACCAGTGACAGTTAAAGCGCAAATAAACGTCCATGCTCGACCGTATCACGTGAGTAATAGTTCCCCACCAGCTTTGCCTACCTTGTAGATCCAGTCCAACCGCCTACATTTGACCAGACTATGGTATTAAAAACATATTCTCAAGTTCATGGTTATAGAATATTCATTCTCAAGTATCTGATTGGTCAAAATTTGTGCTTATTCAATATCAGGCCAATCAGATACTCCACACTCAACAGAACGTTTTATGACATCGGGGCCGGTCTGCATAGCAGTTTCAAACATCTGTTAAACTTCTGTCAACTTTGTAAAGTATGCAGAATAAATGTGGCGCCGCGAGTTGTGACTCTGTATATATCAGACTTGTTCATACTTTACTTGGTAGGCCCTACCTTTCATATGGAATATTGGCTTTAATCTTTGTATTCTGAACAAATGACGTCTGCAAAAATATCGTCTGCTTCACGTTTCTTCCATTTTTTCAAAGCACAATGTTATGGTGTCAAACAATTTGGATCATTATGAGTGTATTTGCTGTTTGCAAACGGTAGATATGCGCTGAAGGTTAAATATCAGAAAACAATTCTACCAATGACGTCATGTCAATAAGAGACCGGCAGCTGAACTCGCAACTGGGAAAAACATGTCTTCTCAAATTTGGATCTGTTGACTATTGTAGAACCTGTCTTAACCCATTACCTCATAGGCTATTTTTAGATACAACCTCTTTGAATAAATCTACCGAAAAGGAGCATTAACTAGAGAAAAGGAATTTTTTAGAATTTTGTAGGTTGAAACCATTGTGATAAATAGACCATTTGCTCCTATAGGAGCAAATGCTCTATTTATCACAATGGTTTCACAAAGTGACTTTTACAGAGTCGTCAAAAGTCGTCAATATGAGGGAATCTTTTAAGCGGTCATCAAAAAGGAGGTCTGATTATGGGGTTGTACGGCAGGTGGTATCTTAACGTAGGTCAAAAGTAATGCAGAAAGCTCCTACATGAGCGTTCTGCATTGTATTTGCCCTGCATTAAGCAACCACCTGCTTTTAAAGATACCCATGTTCAATAAAGGAATGATCGCTTAGGACAGGTTCCACTGTACATTCTACTTGATCAAGCTTTTGAGAAACTATTGACCGAGTGTCAAACAGCTTGGATCCTGATGAGACACCGTGTAACTCTGCGTCTCATCTGGATCCAATTTTGTCCCCAAATGCATGTCAGGTCTGCGATAGTTTGGATAGAGATTATTAATTCTTGAAATTGAACTTCCTCTCTCTTTAAACTACATAGATCTAGCAGCGAACGTTTTGCCGGGGTTATGATACAAATACAATATTACACAAGAGCTCGTGATATATTGGAAAATGTTATACGATTCAAGGATGAAAAACGAGCATTTCATACGCACTAAATACATCATAGTCACGAATGTAAGGCTCTGCACCAATACGACCTAAGCGTACTTTGAAGAAGGGCGAATTATTAAACAGAATGATAAATATGGTTACACATCAGCCGACAGTGAGTCGTGTATCACTAAATCTGCTGAACCAGAGATACATGTACAGCAAAACCTCTGTAAACCAGACACTAGAATAAGTGTCAACCCCGCTGTATAACCATTACTCCATATATATACAGATGTACAGTAAAAACTCGATACTACGAACACTGAAATACGTGCCATTATTTAATACAGGTGGCAGCTTAATGCAGGGTGAAAGTCATGCAGAAAGCTCCTAGAGAAGCTTTCTGCATGATTTCACCCTGCATTAAGCAGCCACCTGGCTACAAAGCAATAAATCTTCATCACTAAAATTTCGTAATATCGAGTTTTTACTGTATACTATTCCATAAGCAAACAGGACAGACCCTGCATGATCAGACTACAGGAGCTGTCTAATCTAGGTCTACTCTACGCAAGGAGTAGAAAGGCGTATTTATAGATAGAGGGTTAAGATAGGCGGAAGATTAATGCAAGGTGACAGTTATGCAAAAGGTTCCTAACGGAGCTCACCGAGCATTAAGCAATCATCTGTTTTTAAAACTTTCTTTTCTCGATTTAGTTTCATATTTAGTCTGCGATTTAGGGAAATGGAACCAGGGAATAAATAAGCCGAGTAAATAAAAACAAATTTAGAACACCCCATGTTGTGACCACTCTTAAGCATTGTCTTTTCAACACAGGGTTTGGTTACGAGATGCTTATTTTAGTATCTATTATCTCTGTGGACACTATCAAACAGTATTAGATCCAGCCATGCCTGATTATGGTTTAATACTGAATGATACTCATAGATCTGTTGTCTGATGTCAAACAGTGTAGACCCAAATGACACGATACGTCTAAAATAACAAGGTACATTTTCATGTTTCTGTCAGTCACGCTTCATGAAAATTAAAACAAATGATGCTTTAAAAACAGTGTAGAACCAAATTAGTTGTCAAAACGCATCGTGTGATCAGGTTCTACACAACTGTCATCACAAAAGAAAAAACTGAACAGGCTGGTTCTAAAATCAATATTTATGTGAATAGACTGGGATGCTATTTATTACATATATATGTAATAATTAAAAGAGCGCATTCCCTAATTAGAGGGCCCCTCTCGAGGAGTAATCTGATCTAGGTCTATATTATTTTCCTATATACAGTAAAAACGCGATACTACGAAATTTAGTAATGAAGACTTTCAGTGTGAAAGTAATGAAGAATTGCAGTTTGTCATGCAGAAAGTTCTTAGAGGAGCTTTCTGCATGAATTTCACCCTGCATTATTACGTTTCCATGTCATAAAAATCGATAAAAAGGAAAAGGTGTGGTTTATAGTCTGGAATAAATATACAGTAAAAACCGACAACTTTATAAAGAGCCACGTGTCATTTAAAGCAGGTGGTTGCTTAATGCAGGACGGACGTTATGCAGAAAGCTCCCATAGGTGCTTTCTGCATAACTTTCGTCCTGCATTAAGCTACCACCTGCCTCTGTCACCTAGAATTATGCCCATTTTTGGTGGTCGCATTTGAGGGGTTTTACTGTACATATTCTCCCGACGTTCACATTTCACCACTTGACCACTAGGTTATCAGCTGGTCATTTACATTCGGCGCCAAGGCAGTCATGGCACACTGGCTCATTTCCCTCAACGGTACCCATTTATACACCCAGGTGCAGAGGAGCAACGTGGATGCATTTTGTTTCCTCAGAAGAATGATGATACAGTAAAAACTCGATACTACGAAAATTTAGTAATGAAGAATGTATTTCTTTGCAGACAGGTGGCTGCTTAATGCAGGGTGAAAGTAACACAGAAAGCTCCTAGAAGAGCTTTCTGCATGTCTTTCATCCTGCATTAAGCTGCCACCTGTCTTAAAGATCGATACGTATTTGAGTGTTCGTATAATCGAGATTTTACTGCACTTGTTTTATTGTTCGAACTATCGGGGTTTCACTGTACAATTTGAAATTTCGACATAGGCAGGATAACGTGACGCATACATATGTATATGTCTATATTGTACATATTTAGCATATCCGGGATAATAGATATATATAGTTGCCAAATGTTTTCACGCACGTGTTACTATTATACAATGTTAACCCTTATCCAACTATACCTGACTTGACTCGCATTTGCAAACAGTTTGGATCCAGATGAGACGACGAGTAACTCGGCATCTCATCAGGATCCAATCTGTTTGACACACGGTCAATAGTTTCTAAAAAGCTTGATAGAATTGGACGTAGTCAAACTTGCATGGATCCAATGTTTGGGAGACTTAATTATTTCACAGAAGGTTAATGGTTAACCCTTGAATATTCATGTAAGACATAATGACGTGATTCATATTAATGTGTTGTGATAGCACATAGACGTATGAACTTTTATGGCAGAAACTGTAGAAAACAGAGTAGACCCAGATCAGACGACTCCTATAGAAGCCGTCTGATCTGGGTCTACTCTGTTTGCAAATGCATAGAAAGATGTATTTATGGGGTAAAGGGTTGATATATATAACTAAGTTATTAACCGAAATTCTTGCCTCACGAAATCACATTACGACTGTTCTCAGTGATACAGTGAACCCTCGATTCATACTGTGGAACACACCTTGTTTTATGAGAAATGTGACCAGAGGTGGCGATATTACGTAACCAGTCTGCACTCTGTGCACTTTCCAAGGTGAAAAGATGGGCTAAGAATCAATACCCAGCTCAGTCCACATAAGTCACATCCTGTTATTCACATAACTATACTATACTATACTCACTCAAAAAACAAAGGGGACATGGAGACATTTATTCGATACTATGAACCACTTTGTCGGGGTCTCATCAGGATCCAGACAGACTGTTTGGCACTCGGCATTTTTGTTGTATTTATGAAAAGAAAGTATGTGTTTGTCCTTTCAATCATTGGGATCTGTACCGCTTCACAGCAGTCTATTATATAATATAGTATATATAGACTCCAATGAAGCGGTACAGACCCCTATGTTTTTAACCCTTCTCTTGCTGAATTTTAAAATACATTTCTTCTTCTCTACCCATGTCCTGTTGTATAATTACATATATCTTCACCGTCTACAATTATTTCTCTGTGAAATCACTGCTGTGGAGTGCACTGGTTGCACAATCAATTTGTAAATAGTGCAGACCCTGATGAGACAGCTCCTGCAGGAGCTTCTCATCTGGGTCTTCACTATTTACAGGTACAAATGTAGGTATATTGACGTGAATAGCAAGCGAAGGGTTAAATTTATATTTCAACTACATATATATATATATATATACATGTATTTGGTTGCGTGTTGAATAAACATAGCAAACATAAACATGGTTCACTTTCGTTATTACACAGCACTAGAAATTCAGGAAAATTGAAGCAGGCACCCTATGCAGACGACAGTTATTTGCTGTTGACAGCTAACCATTGTGCACTTACCGGAAGTATTCGTATTATAAATAAGTTTCATATTCAAATACTAGAATTCGTCATACCTCTACCAAACTCTGTGCCATGACCAGTCTTAATCCTTTACTCCATAAAATTAATAAGCTTTTCCATTGCAAACAGAGTAGACCCATATCAGACGGCTCCTGTAGGACTCGTCTGATCAGTTATGCGGAAAAAGCCTTCTGCATTAGTTTCGTTTTGCATTCGACATGTGGGTATATTTTAAAAAGTGGTCGGTTTAGAGGGGTTCTACTGTATACTGATGATTTGGGTTTTATTTTTGCAGTAAAATCTCGCCAAAACGACCATTCAAAACTAGTCTAATTCTGGATTTTCAGGTTGTAGCTTAATGCATGACAAAACAGCTTTAAAATAATACCGGTATTTTCGGTTGTGATATTTCAAGTATTTTGTGTAGCTATATATTAGTACTATTACTCTACACGCAGACCATTTTGCTTGACGCGTACGCTTTTTCTCGTACTCGCTACGCCCCAGTTGAACTGGCCACGTGCTGTGATATTATTATTATTATTATACCACATTTATATAGCGCTCTTTTCACACTGGATATGTGCGTTCAAAAGCGCTTCACATGGATGAAATCACTAACCGGAACGATCAGCATGATTATCTATCCAGACAATGAAAGATGTACAATATATATGAAATTGCCAGCCGGAAGGAACTACATGATTTCCACCGGTCAGTTAAAGATATGAAAAAGATATACAATAGATATTGACTATTTTGGCGCGCTGTTTTAAAACGTGGTCGATTTAAAGTTAGAACAAGGGATATATTGCACAATTCGTTCTGCAACCGATATCCATGCATTTTTGCAGAAAGTTTATGAAGCAAATGCTCATCACTATGGTGCGGTTGTAACATGGGTCCGTCGCTTTAAAGAAGGGTATGAGTCTGGTGAAGATGATATAAGACTGGGGCGCCTTGTCGCAGCCCGTCCGAAAGGGAAACGTCTGATAAAAGATCGTCAGTTTACCGTACTTTAACTGATCGACTAGGGCTAAAGTAGGGCTGTGAAAGATGGGTACCCATATATTAAAACGGGGACAGAATGAAAATCGAGTTCAATTAGCTTCAGCAGTCATTGAAAAATGTGACCAATGTGACGATCGATCGACGTTGGATGGAAATTGTTACTGGCGACCAAACTCGGATCTATCATTTTGAGCCGAAAATAAACCCAGAGAAATAAATAAGGTTTGAGTGGCTTCAGACGGTAACCGGCCGGTTATCTCATGCAGAAACAAGACTATAAGTAAAACAATATACGCTATTTTCTTTGATGGGTATGACCCAGTACTTGTTCCTGTCCCGAAAGGTTCGTCGGTGACCGGAATATTTTACAAGGATCAGGGGGAGCACGTGTACTAGGGGCCTTCACCTACTCCGTGACAATGCGCCAGCCCATGAAACAGCTGGTGTAGTCAACTATTTGCAGGAAAAAGGCATTGAACATCCACCACACAGCACCGACCTTGCCCCTTGGTTACTTCCAAAGTTAAAAGAAATTCTTGTAGGTCGGCATTACGAATCCAGAACCAGTATTGGCTGTAGCGTATATAGAGGATCTTACATGATTGTTCAATACAACTTGTTTTTATGAAACGATGTTACTATAATAATACGACACCAGTTTTAGCGAGTGTCATATTCATTATAGTAAACGAGTTTCATGAAAACAATGTGTAATGAACACGAATGTAAGATTCTTATTATCTCGTAAGTCTTTAAAAATGCCATAGACAACGAAACAGGCTATAGCTGATGGCTGTTTCGGCCATTGCTTACAAACAGCGTAGTAATACAGCGGAAGACGCACATGGAACGCTACGATTGGCTAACGCTTACATGAGCGCTACGATTGGCTAACGATTGCTGATTTGCATAAACATGCACTAGTGCAATTTACGACACTCTGCTACGGCACTCCCACAAGGCAGATTATGTGATAAAGCAATGTATGAAACATAATTATACCAGCTTCGGGCTATCGTGAGGCTTTCCGAAAATGGGTAGAACGTCGTATTTCTACACAGGGAAAGTAGTTTGACGGACTGACAGAGAAAAAATGATAAGGTAAGCCCCATGAAGCCATTTTACGTATTTATGAAATATCCCTCGTATTAATAAATACATGTACACCATGGGAGGAAGGATCCAATTATACACTGGAGACACCATATTCCCGGTGGCAATTTGACTGTTTGTCATTATTCTTAGCTCTGTACGCGTACACGTTCATTCAACTCTGTGTACGCTAGCAGTGAGTGTGTGATGGCCTATGTGCACACATGTAGTTTAACCCTTCCCTTCGTATAAACGTAGTTTCACGCATTTGCAAACAGATTAGACCCAGATCAGACGGCTCCTATAGGAGACGTCTGATCAAGATCTGCTCTGTTTGCTTATGGAATTTGATAGATATGTTCCTTTAGTTTCTAAATTGACTACAATGTTCCACCTTCCGTATTTCATTATAACTATTTTGTCTGTGAATATTCAGTAGGTATTGAAATTTGGACTAGATATTGAACAGGGAAATGGTTAACTGAAAACGAGACGCCGAAACACTACACGCACATGTAGACAAATCACAGCCTGCTCATTCCGCTGGCAAATAAACAATAAAACAATAACAGGACAAATGACGTTATATTCCCATGGATTGCATAGAAGGAACGCATACATATGTATATAAGGAACAACAGAAACCTCACACAATTGGCGGTAAACGAGAACCTGAAAAGATTAACTGACAAAGCCCATGAGAGGATTCACACAATGAGGGTAATTGAGTATTATGGGACATTTCGGCGAGAAATGGTATGGTTTATGAGAAGACTTAAGCAAATATACAGTAAAACCTTCCTAAAGCCACCACGAAACAGCTCTTATTATTGTAATGCGGGAAGATAAAAATACAACAGCATCCATAGGAAGACAGACAGTATAGAACCAGTCTTAAGCGACTGTTAGAAAGAGGTCTAATGAAATGTTCTTAACCCTTCGCTTGCTAATCGCGTCAATATACCTACCTGTAAATAGTGAAGACCAAGATGAGACAGCTCCTGCAGGACCGACGGAAACATAAGTAAACAGACGTCAATATACCTACCTGTAAATAGTGAAGACCCAGATGAGACAGCTCCTGCAGGACCGACGGAAACATAAGTAAACAGACCCCCCCTTGACCAGACTGTTCTTATAGGAGCTATCTGATCTCGGTCTACTCTGTTTACAAAGGAGAAATGGGGTGGGATTATCAGCTAAAGGTTAACAAATTAATTGTTTGTTGTCTTTTTAGAGTACATTAGGTGATCCACAGAAAGATTACATGAGACAATCCACAGAAAGAGTACATGATATAATCTACAGAAAATGTACATGACATAATCTACAGAAAGTGTATATGAGATAATCTGTAGAAAGTTACATGAGACAATCGATAGAAAGGTATGAGACAATCTACAGAAATGTATGAGACGGTCCACAGAAATGTATGAGACGGTCCACAGAAAAAAAAGTACATGTACACAAAATGATCCATAGAAAGAGTACAGGAGACAATCCACAGAGTGTACATGAGACAATCAATACAGAGTGTACATGAGACAATCAATAGAGGGTGTACATGAGACAATCAATAGAGTGTACATGAGACAATCAATAGATAGTGTACATGAGACAATCAATAGAGGGTGTACATGAGACAATCAATAGAGTGTACATGAGACAATCAATAGATAGTGTACATGAGACAATCAATAGAGTGTACAAGAGACAATCAATAGAATGTACATGAGACAATCAATAGAGAGTGTACATGAGACAATCCACAGAAAGTGTACATGAGACAATCCACCGAGAGTGTACATGAAATGATCGATAGAAAGAGTACATGAGACAATCAATAGAAAGAGGACGTGAGATGGTCCACAGAAAGTGCACATAAGACAGTCCACTGATAGAGTATATGAGATGATCCACAGAAAGAGTACATGAAATAATTCACAGAAAGAGTACAGGAGATAAAACGTAGGACAAATAAATAAGGGAACTCAAGTAGAGGGGAAATGACAAACAACAAAGAAAATATATCAAATTATAATAACTAATCAGTTTATTAGGATTCCAACATGAAGGGGTGTGAAATGATAACAATTGCTGAGTTAATTGAATTATACATCTTAATCCTTTCCCTGTTCTATGTCTATTCCATATTTCAATATCTACGGAATATTCATTAACAAAATAGTTATAAAGAAATATGGAAGGTTTAACATTGTAGACATTTTAGAAAGCAAAGAAACAGATCTTTCAAATTCTATTAGCAAACGGAGCAGACCCTCTAGCTTCTAGGGTCCTCTAGGAGCCGTCTGATCTGGGTCTACTCTGTTTGCAAATGCATGAAAACACGTTTATATGAGGGAAAGGGTTAAGTAAATGAAATATATAATGGCTATCAGCATAATGTACAAGGCAATACATGTAGATCATACCATTTTTTAAAAAAATTATGTCCATTTTCATCTTCAGATGAGGGGTACAGCATAATTCTTTAATACATAGATATCAAAGCTAAAGTAAAACCTGTTTAGCGCGACTCAACTCCTGATGCCACAGAGGAGTCTTAACACTTTAGCTGTTGAATATTCATGCAAAAAATAATTACATCATTAATATTTCAATGGCTGAATTTATTAATAGCATATGTACATATGAGTTTTTGGTATATGTAAAAACTATAGAGTCAGATATATTATAAGCAAACAGAGCAGACCCTGATCAGAAGGCTCCTGTAGATGACTCCTCTGTTTGCAAAGGCGTGAAAAAGTGTATGTATCAACGGTTAACCCTTTGCCCCCTAGTGACGCATTTTTGCGCCTCTATCAAATTCACATTGTGAAACTATTGCGATAAATAGAGCATTTGCTCCTATAGGAGCAAATGCTCTATTTACCACAATGGTTTCAAATTACAAAATTCTAAAAAATTCCTTTTCTCTAGTTAATGCTCCTTTTCGGTAGATTATTTCAAAAAGGTTGGATCTAAAAATAGCCTAGGAGAAAATGAGTTACTCAATATATATACCTTTGTAAACAGAGTAGACTTAGATCAGACCGCTCCTGTATGAGCCATCTGATCAGGGTCTGCTGTTTGCTTATGAAATTATAATAGACCCGACTCTACAATCTCTCTAATACCAAATATATTATGCGTACATGCCATTATAAACATTTAGCTAATAAAAATATTCATTATGTCATTATTTCTTACATGAATAGGAAAATAATTATTTCTCCATCAAACCCAATTCTGTGACCATTATTTAGAACTGTCTCTGTGATGATTCTGAAAAGGGGTCAAATACATAGGGTTTGGTGGAGAAATATCAATTTTAGCATTTGAAATACAACCCTTTGTCTATGTCTCTGTTAAGTATGTGAGTATAAATCAAATGAGAATGATTTATGTTCTGAAATATTATATTATGTCACTGAACTGCAGACAGTTCAACAGTGTGCACAATAGCAGAAAATTTATGATAATGTATACAGTCAGGATCCAAGTAATTATCAAAGTTCTTCAAACTTTTTTGACTCTCTGATCATGATTATTGAGAATAAATTAAAAAAATAATTAAAATTTGTTGCAGACATCAGTTACAAAACGAGCTAGTAGTTGATGCTATTAATGCAATACGGTACATTTTAAAATACATTTTATATGAAACTTCCAAATAAAGCTAGCATGCATGACCATTTAGTGATAAATGCTTGAAGGAAAAGTATATTTGTAAAGGGATAAAGCAAGAGGAAATGAGAAAGAAATGAGAGTGAGAAAGAGTCTGAGAAAGAGGGGAGAGAGAGAGAAAATGGAGGATGAGTAAGTAAGAGAGAGAGGGAGTAGAGTCAGAGAGAACGAAAGAGACAGATGAGAGAGAAATGCAGAGAGAGAATTAAACAGATGGAGAGGAAATGTCCATGGCAATTTCAAATAAATTCGAAATTAAATTACATGTAACCCTTTGCTCAATAAATACGCCTTTTTATGCCTCTGCAAACAGAGAAGACCCAGATCAGACAGTTCTGCCATGGCCAAAAAATTATGTGTCCATGTGCTATTACAACAATCAATCTAATCCATGATGTTATTATTTCTTACATCAATATTCATGGAGAGAGCAATAATAATCCAATATCAGACACCAGATCAACGTCTTACTGTGGTGTTTTCTTTAACCCGTAATTCCATTAAAGATCATCTGTGTATAAAATGACTCTTAACTAAGACTCCGTTTTTAATGGTCATTTAACCGTTTACCTCATAAAAACGCTTTTTCACGCATTTGCAAAAAGAGAAGACCCAGATCAGACGGCTCCAATAGGAGCCGTCTGATCTGGGTCTGCTCTTTTTGCTTATGGGATTATATAGATTAAAGCAACACGTGTTTGTCAAAGTAAAATATTTACATTGTAATTAATTGTTAATGAATATTCATGAAGTGACCAATTCACATTATAAACGTTAACCTTTAGCCTACTAAGCGAATCATTTTTACACAATTGTTCACTCACTACATTTTCAAAATTCAAGCTTTAACCCTTTCCCTGTTCTGTGTTTATTCCAAATTTCAATACCTACTGAAATTTCATGGACAAACTAGCTGTAATGAAATATGGAAGGTGGCCATTTTAGGAACACAAGAAACAGATCTATCAAAATCTATTAGCAAACATTAGCTCCTACAGGAGCCATCTGATCCGGGTCTACTCTGTTTGTGGATGCACGAAAAAGGTATACATGGATATATATGAAGGAAAGGGTTAATTAATTTGTCTATTAAAATGCAATCAGGGTGTCAAACAGTTTGGATCCTAATGACACACCGAGTTACTCGACATCTCATCTGAATCCAAACTGTTTGCAAATGTAACCATACATACATCATCAGCAGCTAATGGTTAATAAAACAGGTCTTACTGTATCTACAGCATTTTATTACTGAACTAGCTCCTGTGTCTGGCAGCATGACTGATTTGGGTGCATAATGCTGGCACAGCCAGAGAACCTGTTCTCTTTGAACTGCCATCTGGCTTAGTGTCAAGTATCGCAGAACCTTATTAACCATTTACTCCCTGTGAACGCCAGTAATTAAGTACCCTTTACTCCATATATACACCTATTAACTTCTTCGCAAACAGAGAAGACCCAGATGTTATGGCTTCTGACAAGCAAGGAAGTTGCTGAATTCTTTTCTGCCAAGTTTCATTGCTTGTAAAATTTGTTGTCTGCTTTATTTGCATAAAGTCAATGCAGAATAAAAGTAATAAACAGTAACACCTCTCTATAACGGCCACTAAATTACATCAAATATTTTGTGTTAAAGACAGCTGGTTGCTTAAAGCAAGGTGAAGGTAAAACAACACTCCTAGGCTATTGGAGCATTCTGTTTTACTTACATCTAGCGTTAAGCAGCCACCTGCCCTAAATACCAACTAATTAACACAATTTAGTGGCCGTTATAGAGGTTTTACTGTAGAAACCTACTATCCTACCATTCTCAAAGAATTAGATTTCAACTGAAAGACACATGAAGCGAGGGTTAACCCTTTGCCTGTTCAATATCCATGTAAGAAATAATGACATCATGAATATTTATTAGCTGAATGTTTATAATGGCATATGGATACAGAATTTATTTATATTGGCATAAAATCCAGTAAGATCTAATATAATTTCATAAGTAAACAGAGCAAACCCATTGCAGACGGCTCCCGTAGCTTGTATTTTTTTCTACGAAAAACAGATGAGCTAAAAATCCCTGAATACTCATGGTAAGCTTGACCTGCTTGAATATTGGAATAGTCTATTTAGTCTATTCTGTGTTGGAAGCATTACGATAGGAGGCGTACTAACCTATCCAAACTCTTAATTTCTTAACTCTTTCAACGCTGAATTTTCAAATGGACTATTCAAATAGGTCAAGTTTACCGTGAATATTCACTGTGATTACCACGATGTTTTTAAACCATTCCCTCACATTGACGACTTTTGACGACTCTGTAAAAGTCACTTTGTGAAACCATTGTGATAAATAGAGCATTTGCTCATATAGGAGCAAATGCTCTATTTATCACAATGGTTTCAAACTACAAAAATCTATAAGTTTCCTTTTCTCTAGTTAATGCTCCTTTTCGGTAGATTTATTCAAAGAGGTATCTAAAAATAGCCCATGAGGTAATGGGTTAAAGAAAAGTATAACATGACAAACAGTGCAGACCCTCCTGAGAGGGCTCTTCTAGGGGCCTTGAGAGGGCTCTTCTAGGGGCCTTGAGAGGGCTCTTCTAGGGGCCTTCTCTCTTGGATCTACAGTGTTTGCAAAGTGATGCATTTTCCACAATAAAAGGGTTAACCCAACTCTACCTTCCTCATTCTGGCAGTTCTAATGAGAACCATCATGGTAGAATTGAGCAGAACACTGCAGTATGTATAATAACTTGACAAAACAATACAGTAGCCTTATCATAAAGAAATTTACAAGTGAAAAAGTTCCAACAAACATGTAACATACCTTTGGTTATAGGGTTATTATTATGAAAATTAGATGAAACATGACATGTATTAGAGGTAAACATGACAATAAAATTAGCCCACTGGACAAGGAATTCCCTGTTATAGGAGGAAAATGTCATAATTCTTCACCCTTTACCAGTTCAATATTCATGTAAGAAATAATGAATGAATCATGAATATTCATTAGCTGAGGTTTTTATGTAAAATTCTCAATGAAAGATTTCGCAATGACGAAAACTGTAGAATCAGACTTACACATGTATTGTCATATATGCAAACAGAGCAGACCCTGATCAGAAAGCTGATCTGGGTCTACTCTGTTTGCAAGGTGTGAAAGAGCTTTTATATGAGGAAAAGGGTTCCAGTTTTAAAATTTTGGAAGAAAAGTTGAATAAAATGTTAAAATGATTTGTTACAAGTTTTGAAAGATGATTGGTATATAACGCTGGATCCAGTGTTTCAACATTGCCTGCAATCGAATTGGGCAGAGATCTGACAGCTATACACAGCTATACACATTTTTATTGAATATGAGACCATTGAACAAATAATGAGGCAAGAGTGTAACACTATGCTATTTTCAAGAAATGAAGGACACATAACTCCTGACTAACAGATCTTATTTTATACAACATTAATCTTGGGTGAGATATTATGACAAAACATATTATTTATAATTATGACACGGATCTGGAAAAAATGATGGTTCTAGAATATAAAAATTGAATGCCTTTCAAAATAGGCATTGGTTCTAAATATATAAATTGGATCTATGATGAAGCACGGGTATTAGAGTGTAAATATGGTAAAATATGACATTTTTGAAAAACCAATGGTGAGTTAACCTAAAAAGGCTTCACCTACAGTAAAACCTCTCTATAACGACCACTAAATTGTGTTAATTAGTTGGTATTTAGGGCAGGTGGCTGCTTAAAACAAGGTGAAAGTAAATCAGAACACTCCTATAGGAGCGTTCTGTTTTACTTTCACCTTGCTTTAAGCAGCCACCTGCCTTTAACACAAAATACTTGATGTAATTTAATGGTTGTTATAGAGAGGTATTACTGTATTTTGCTATAACCAATATTAACCGAGAAGTTATGACAATACTATGTTTCTGAATACAATTAGAATCCATACATAACAAACGTGACAGAGCAACCATGGTAAAATATGCTATCTTAACCCTTTCAATGCCTTTGCAAACAGAGTAGACCCAGATCAGACAGCTCCTATAGGAGCCGTCTAATCAGGGTCTGATCTGTTTGCTTATGAAATAATATAGATTTGATTATACAGTTTCTGTAATGGCCAAAATTTCCATTGTTCATTGGCCATTATAAAAATTCAGCTAATTAATATTCACAATGTCATTATTTTCTTAAATTAATATTCATGGAGTAAAGGGTTAATACATTTAACAGGTTGAAGCCAATGGGTCTTTATTTAAAGTTTATCAATGCAAGACCCCATGAGGTCTTTATGAAAATTAACCCCTTACTTCATAGATATGTCTTTAACAACTTTGCAAACTGTGTAGACTATGATCAAGATCTGTTCTGTTTGCTGTGTGGAATAAAATGAATCTGAAATAAAAAATATTCCTGCCATGGCCAAAATTACCTGTGTTCATATGCCATTATAAACAAGATGTGTTTGTGAAACACTATGCCTACCATTTGACCCTGAAGGATGACCTTGACATGTCACCCCTCAAAATGTGCAGCTTCATGAGATGCACATGCATACCAAATATCAAGTCTCTATCTCTACTGGTTCAAACGTTATGGCTGATGTTAATAGTCAGTGATTTGACCTATATATTTGATATCTGACATTGAAGGATGACCTTGACATCATCCCTCAAAATGTGCGGCTTTATGAGATAATCATACAAATGCATCAAGTCTCCATCTTTACTGGCTCAAAAGTTATGACCAATGTTAAAGTTGGTGACAAACAAGCAGACAGGGCAAAAACAATATGCCCCCAGATCTGATCAGGGGGGGGGGGGGGCATAAAAATAAACCCATCAAATTAATATTCCTGATTTCATTATTTCTTTTATGAATACTCATGGAATAAAGGCGAATTCATTCAATTCTTGTATTAATGCATAAAATTCACTGCCGTGAAAAGCAGCAATAAGTAAGCTCTGTAAAATATTTACAAACAGAGCAGACCCTGACCAGACTAAAGGAGCTGTCTGATATGGGTCTGCTCTGCTTGCACAGGAATGAAAAGGCAATGGGCTAAGAGCATGCTGCTTCTCTATGGAAAACAAACATAATGCATTTTGATTTCTGCATTACCCCTTTACTCCATGAATATTCATGTAAGAAATAATGACAACATAAATATTAATTAGATTAAATGTTATAATAGCACACAGACACATGGCAGAAACTGTAGAATCTTATCTATATCACATCATAAGCAAACAGAGATTATCCTGATCAGCAGGGCCCAAGCAAGAGGGCGATTTGGGAGAAAAAGTCTCCCTAACCCTGCTGACTTCTCCTTGTTTTGAGCTGAGGGATAAGTATTTCTACATAGAACATATAGGGAGATACAAAATCAGGACCAAAACTTATTCCTCAATACCACTACACTTCTCCCTGATGGAGAGCTTCAGCTTGAGCCCTGATCAGATGGCTCATACAGGAGCCATCTGATCTGGGTCTACTCTGTTTGCAAAGGTTTAAAAGGCTTATACAGGGGGTAAAGGGTTAAGCTACATACCAACAATATGTGTTCTGATTACTGCTTTTACTGAGGTCTTACTGTATCTGCTTTACTTCATGAATATTCATTCAAAATTTCGTTGATTCTAAATACTAATTTAATTATAATCAATAAAAGTTTATACAGAGAGTGCAAAGAACCTGTATCAAGTGACCGTATACTGATTAGACACAGGAATCTTAACCCTTCGCTTGCTGAATTTTAAAATACATTTCTCCCTCTTTACCCATACCCTGTTGTATAATTACATATATCTTCACTGTGTACACGTATTTCATTGTGCAATCACTGCTGCTGAGTGCGCTGGTTGCACAATCAATTTGTAAATAGTGCAGACACTGATGAGACAGCTCCTACAGGAGCTGTCTCATCTGGGTCTTCACTATTTACTGGTAGGTATATTGACGCGAATAGCAAGCGAAGGGTTAAAATGCAGGTGGTTGCTTAATGCAGGGCAAAAGTAATGCAGAAAGCTCCAATAGGAGCTTTCTGCATTACTTCTGACCTGCATTAAGCTACCACCTGTCTTACAGATCCAGGCCTATTTTTAATGGTTGTTTAAGACAGGTTCAACTGTAATTGCCATGGCAAGCTGTAGAGAATC
This sequence comes from Azorinus chamasolen, assembly GCA_963576725.1. Taxonomy (NCBI): domain Eukaryota; kingdom Metazoa; phylum Mollusca; class Bivalvia; order Cardiida; family Solecurtidae; genus Azorinus; species Azorinus chamasolen. The sequence continues at coordinate 19,172,676 of OY755246.1, read as the reverse complement.
AGTTCTGCAACACAAGCAAATAGAGTAGACCCTGATCTGACAGCTCCTGGGTCTACTGTTGGCATAAAAATTCATTTCCCTTTCCCTGTTTAAAAGTCATGGAAGAAAATAGAACATCATGAATATTCAAGAATTTTATAATGGCACATGTACATCTACACAGGGTTTTTGGTTTTGGTAGAAACTATAGAGTCAGATCTATTGTAATTTCATAAGCAAACAGAGACGACTCAGACGGCTCCTGATCTGGGTCTACTCTGTTTACAAAGGTGTAAAAAATATTCATATGAAGGAAAGGGTTAAGTATTACACAGGTTGAAAATGATTGGCTTCAGGTACATTGTTAGACTATAGTTAAAAATAAAATTACTGTAACATTAATGTGGCAAGTTTATTCATAGCACATTCCAGTTCATATTTATTGCAGTGTTCATTTCACTGTTTCAAGTAACAACTGTGGAATTTGCTTAAAAGTTTTTAAACAGATATAAAATAAAAGCAAATGTGTCAATGGGACACAGATGCCCCTGCCTGCAAATAGGAAGTAGATGAACAACAGACAAAAGGGAGACATGGTACAACTCACTATGATTATGCTTCAGACCAAATGCCAAATCATTCCGGCATACACATGCTAAGAAATCTTTGACAAAAATTTTACAGGACGGACAGACGGACAATGGTAAAACTTAATGCCCCCATCGCCTAAAGACGGAATACAACAGATCTTTTCTATAGAAGCCATTTAACCCTTTCCCTGTTCTATGTTTATTCCAAATTTCAATACCTACTGAATATTCATGGACAAAATAGTTATAATGAAATATGGAAGGTGGAACATTGTAGCCATTTTTTGAAAATTAAGAAACAGATCTATTAAATTCAATAAGCAAACAGAGCAGACCCTGATCAGACGGCTCCTATAGGAGCCGTCTGATCTGGGTCTACTCTGTTTGCAAATGCGTGAAAACGCGTTAATATGGAGGAAAGGCTTAATGAATAAACATAAGTGTCTCTAAACATCAACATCCGCTTCATCCTTAATTCAATGCAGAGGCCAGGATGAGATGCATGAATTAAAACATGTTAATGACTATATGAATATTAATGCACTGAATGTTTTTATAATGGCAGCATGAACAAGGTTTTTTTTACCATATGAAACTGTAGAAATAGACCTATTTATTTAAAAAGAAACAGTAAAGCCATTAACCCTTTCCTCCATAGGTTATTTTTAGATCCAACCTCTTTGAATGAATCTACCAAAAAGGAGCATTAACTAGAGAAAAGGATTTTTTTTAGAATTTTGTAGTTTGAAACCATTGTGGTAAATAGAGCATTGGCTCCTATAGGAGCAAATGCTCTATTTATCACAATGGTTTCAACAGGTGACTTTTACAGAGGCATGGAAAGGCGTATTTATGGAGGAAAGGGTTAACCTGATCAGACTGCTCCTAAAGGAGTTGTCTGATCTGGATCTACTCTGTCTGCAAAGGTACCAAAAGGTATGGCAGCTGTTAGCACGACTTTCATCCTGCAGAACTTTAACCCTTTCCTTCATAGAAACGGATTTTCATGCATTTGCAAACACAGTAGACCCAGATCAGACGGCTCCTATAGGAGCCGTCTGATCAGGGTCTATGTTTGCTAATGGAATTTGAAAGATCTCTTTCTTTATTTTCTAAAACTTCCACAATGTAACACCTGCCATATTTCATAATAACTATGTTGTCCATGAATATTAAGTAGGTATCGAAATTTGAAATAAACATAGAACTGGGAAAAGACAGGTTAAGCTAGCACCTGTCTAAAAGACTTGAAACAAGACTTATTTTGAGCCGTCATTGCTGCGAGGTTTTACTAGAGCTAAATCACAAATGAAAATTTAATACAATGAAATGTTTGGAAGTTATTTTTTAAACAATTATAGACTCAATTCAAAACTGCTGCCTGCTGCAGTCTTTAAATTCAGCATGGTGGTACTTGTATAGTTCAAACTAGGACTACAATCAGAAGCAAACACATCAAAATATGGAAATGTTGGTAGTTGATCGTTTACTCCACAACTATGCCTCTATCTCTCTCCCTGTTCTATGTTTATTTCAAATTTCAGTACATACTGATTATTCATGGGCAAAATGGTTAAAATGAAATATATATTGGAGATGGAGCATTGTAGCTATTTTAGAAACTAAAGACACATGTCTATCAAATTTCATTAGCATACAGAGTAGACCCTGATCAGACAGCTCCTCTAGGAGCCGTCTGATCTGGGTCTAATCTGTTTGTAAATGTATGAAAACACGTTTGTATGAGGGAAAGGGTTATGCACCTTTGCAAACCAGACCCAGATCAGACAGTTCCTGTAGGAGCCATTTGATCAGAGTCTGCTCTGTTTGCTGTCAGATATGATACTACAGTTTCTGCTATTAAGCAAAACATTCCTGTATCCATGTGCCATTATAAAAATCAATCTAATTAATATTCATGATGTCACTATTTCTCTCAAATATTCATGCAGTATAGGGTTAAATGAATATTGACCAGTGTAGACCCTGAGGAGACCATGAATAAGAAATGGTGTTGCTGACTTATGTCTCATTCTGTACCAAATGTTGTATATACTCTCTTCCAGTAATGAAAATACAATATCATATGTCTTTGCTCCATGAATATCATGTAAGGAAATAAAGTATATTTATAATGGCACATGAACATGGGAAACTAGAATTATCACTTAAGGTGATGGAATACCCCCACACAGCAGCCATGATCGCAAATCCCAATCCCCATATTTCAAGCCAAATTTACCCCCCAAAAGTCAACATGGACCGACTGACCACCAAGCTGGCTCCTATATACCCCCACCCACAAACAACAACAAACTTTGTTTGTGGGGGTATAATTATAAATATGAAATGGCAGAAACTGAATAAACAGATTTAAATTTTAAAATACATTTCTCCTTATTTACCCATGTCCTGTTGTATAATTACATATATCTTCACTGTGTACAAGTAGTTCGCTGTGCAATCACTGCTGTGGAGTGCACTGGTTGCACAATCAACTTGTAAATAGTGCAGACCCTGATAAGACAGCTCCTGCAGGAGCTGTCTCATCTGGGTCTTCACTATTTACAGGTAGGTATATTGACGTGAATAGCAAGCGAAGGGTTAAGTGAACAGAGCAGATCTTGATCAGGTGGTTCCTACAGGAGCCGGAGCTGTTTAATGTCTGTCTACTCTGTTTACAATGGTGTTAAAAGGCATATCTTTGGAGTAAAGGGTTAAGATACAAGTGAGCCATTCCACAATGAAAGCAGTATTAGTGTATATTGCAAACAGTGTAGACCCAGATACACACCTTATCTCTGATGTGGAATCTTATCATAGGTCTACTCTGTTTGACACTCCTCTATGTACAGCACTCTCTGCTACCTCTGACAACAGTGGAAATCCAGATCAGGCATTTTTCAAATACTAAAATGATTATTTCTCCACCAAACCCTATTTTGTGAGCACTCTTTAGAATCCTCTCTTTGAAATGGTTCTAAAGAGTGGTCACAATATAGGGTTTAGTGAAGAAATTATAGGAGATATTCTTGGAATTATGGTTAATGTAAACATCTGATCAATGTTCATAGTTGCCAGTAGATTTTACAGTGATTAGATGTTGAAGAATTGATGGCTAGTCAGGGGTCAACACCATTTGCAATGCTGTATTTTTTTCATTTAAGGTGGCGAGATAGTTTAGCCCCAGATATCGAAAAAATCATATTTAAAACTACCTAGAGTCATTTTTTCTGAGCCTAGTTGGTTAGTTATATTAATTTATTTGATTATTTATCAGAAACATCAAACCCGACATTTAAAATCTATTTAAATGTGCCGGTTTGAATTTTTTCAAACAGCGATTACAAAGTTATCTTTTGGACTAAACTTATTGTAATTGGCCAATATGTGAATCATTAGCATATCCAGGGAACCATGTCACAGATTTTTTATAAAACTCCGTTTTGGAGTTACGCAATATTTTAGTTTTAAGACCCCTAAAATTCTGCCTCCCGCTACGTTTCTTTTGATTTTAGACGATTGAAGCAATATATCAAAAAACTATGACAGGGATCCCTGGCTGAGACAATGCTCTTTGATATGCTGCAAACCACGTATAATTTGGACATAAATTACAGAAGTTATCGTTGTTTGAAAAAACCGACTTCTTTAAATTTGCATCTGTCGAAAACATGAAAAGGAATAGTTAATTATCTATAGCTTTCAATCAAATTTATATCCAATGGAGAGCTTATAATATGTGTGATATTTTCCACTAAGCTCCTCCCCTTTCTTCCATCTGATCAATTAAAAAAGCTGATTTAATTGCCGGTTTCCCATAAATCACCCATCAGAAAGCTTATCTGGTCATGGGGCCTACATAGTTTGAGGCTACCGAGAGGGAAATGTGGATAAATAGCCGCATATTGCTTTATCACGTATGTGCCCTAATTATCAGTTCCCCCCTAGGCGCCCCTGATAAGCAAGCCTTCCTCGTAAATGGAGAAAAGCTCGACGGTAATAAAGTAAAAGGGGTTTATACGGCTTTTGTGGTATATTTTATGGTATTTCGTTAATGCAATGGATAAAAGAGACTAATGTTTATTAATTAATGCAAAAATATAAAAATTGATTTTTTTGTGATTCTAACATACTGTGGAACCTTAAAGCCTTATATATCTGTATTCTATTTAAATCTATGAACACAGTGATAACACCTGTTTTTGATGGTTTCTTCAATTTTACCTTATCCTAACCTGATCTATCTACACTTATTGTTTCTAATCCAATCCCTATGAATCTTATAGGTACAAACAAGAAAAGGTACGGCAGAGAAATATAAATCTCTTTGACCTCTAGATATTTCTAAATACAGTTAAACCCCTCCATAGTGACCATTCTAACAAACATGGGTAAACTTAGAAGCAGCTGATTGTTTAACCCATTCCCTCATATTGATGACTGTTGACGACTCTGTAAAAGTCACTTTGTGAAACCATTGTGATAAATAGAGCATTTGATCCTATAGGGGCAAACGCTCTATTTATCACAATGGTTTCAAACTACAAAATTCTAAACTTTTCCTTTTCTCTAATTCATGCATCTTTTCGGTAGATTAAATTCAAAGAGGTTGTATAAAAAAATAGCCTATGAGGGAATGGGGTTAACCCTTTAGTTCATAAATACACCTTCCTATGCCTGTGCGAACAGAGTAGGCCCAAATCAGACTGATCCTTTAGAAGCTATCTGATCAGGGTCTGCTCGGTTTGCTTACCGTATAATATACATGTAGATGATACTACTTCTGCCATGGCCAAAAAATGTGAGATTCCATGTGCTTTTATAACAATTAATGAAGTTCATGTTCAAAATGTCATTATTTCTGACATGGATATTCATGGGTTAATGCAGGACAAACTGTGGGGTCTCCCTGCATAACCTTCGTTCTGCACCAAGCTACCAGCTACTTCTATTACTCATACTTTTGAAAGTCATTTTAGAGGGGTTTAACTGTACATCTCTTATCTACATCTCAGTCTTCTGGAGTATGCAAACAATGTACATCCAGGCCAACTTCTGCATAGCATCCACTTCATATATTCTGAAAGCAATGTTTTCTTTCTTTATTGTCAAACAACACAAGTTGGGTGAAAACCCCTCTGGATCCTACCATGTCACTAAATCACTCTGACAGCATCACTTATCTGGTTCAAGCTGTTGGGTAAGGTTGTAAATTTGCCCCACAGATTGTACTTACACAAGTATGCACCCAGCCCTTGAATTGTGTCTACAGTATTGTTTAGGCTACAGATGCTATAATGCTATGATTTGGACAGGCAAACACATATAACTTATGTGTATGGTGTTTGGTGCAGTGTCATTTCGTATGTGGCTCTCCCTGTTTGACTATTTTTCCATATTTGACCAGGGTCTAAACTATTTGTTATCCTATCAGTCTAATAGAAAGTTATGAAAATGACGTCAAATTTATTTATTCTGCTTAACAAATCGGTGGAAAGAGGAGACATGTACAGTAAATCACCTCTAAATCGGAATTCTAGTAGATAAGAATTAAGGTACTTTTAGGCAGGTGACTGCTTAATGCAGAGGAGCTTTCTGCATGACTTTCACCCTGCATTAAGCTGCCACCTGTCTCCAAGACTGATATTTATAATTTATACTAATTTTAACATCCGGTTTAGAGGGGTTTTACTGTACATATGGTACATAAGCGTACAACAGTGTAGACTTTTATAAAACTCCATGATAAAACTGCATATCTCTGAAGACTCAGATGTGGTGGGTGGTCTGGGTCTACAAGGTTTTGCATAGCCCTAGATACTTCTCTCAGAAAATGAATACAGTAAATTCCCTCTAAACCGGAATTTAAACAAAGAACGATTTTTGAAGCAGATGGCAGCTTTAATGCAGGGTGACAGTCATGCAGAAAGCTTCCTTATGGAGCTTTCTGCATGACGTTCACCATGAATTAAGCTGCCATCTGTATTAAAGATCGTTATTGATTCTAATTTGAATATGCAGTTTAGAGGAGTTTTACTTACCACAATACAATATGGACAGATTGGCAGTGTATAACATGTTAGTATCATTATCATTTAAAATATGTCATATTATCTCAAATGAAAATCAATATTATCTATATATATAAACAGAGCAATTAATAAGAGGAGTGTTTTGGAAATCTAAGTAAAATATTTTTTAAATTTCTTTGCCAAACTCTAAACTACTGCTACTTATTAGAATTGCCCCAGACAGACAGTTTTGATAAGTAGTGGCAAGATAGCGTTTGATAATTCCATACACATCTTATCTCCAACTCTGCATTAAAAAATTTCACATTCACGTGGCCTTGAACACAATTTGACCTTCTTTGACTTCTAGCTGACCCTGAACAGAACAAGCACCAGCATAATCCAGATCACCAGTATCTCGATCTGACTGGTCACTAAGAATAATTTGACCTCTTTCCACCTGGAGCTGTCCTGGTTTAGTCAAGTTTGCACGAATAGATCTCAACTCAGCCAGATTTGTCTGGGTATTGCGATTGACTGTTTCTGGAGAAGATGATCCTGACGAGTTACCGTCCAATACAATTTGACCGTTTCTGACTTGCAGCTGTTTTGGACGCTGGGGAAGGGGATGAGCTCTCACATTTCTAACTAGTCTGTCTCTGGAACCAGCCTGAGAATGGTTCCTTCTTCCTAAAGAATTAGTGCACTCTGGCCTGGAAGCCGCCCCAAGGGAGGTAACTTGCAAGTCATTAGCACTAAAACTTTGTGTTGGCTGACCTCCCCTTGTATCAGATGAGTCACAATCATTATTAACACGCCTTATCACAGGGCCTTCAGTTTCAGTGTGGGAATGTTCTGAGCCCTCCACTAGTGCAGGAATCCCATCAGCATTTCTGGGATTTCTGTCTATTGTGCTGTAATCAGGAGGTGGAGAGTGACGTTCTGCAGACTCCATTGCCAAGACTTCTGAATATGAAGGGGGACCTTGCACTAATGACCTAAAATCTGTATTTGGTAAAAACTGAACACCATTGTTGACATTCACTATAATATTTCCAAAATGTGTTGACGAAGGAGCAGATATGAAAGGTTCATGCTCTACAACACTATTGCGTAAAGATCTTGCTGAATGGCGGCGGTGTCCATCATACCTGTGATCATGTCGATCATGTCTCTGTCTTCGGTCAACATGACGCATAGCTCTGCGAATTGCCGCACGCTTCATTCTGATTCTAAATATGGCAACAACAATAATGGCAATCATTAACACAACACTGACAGTACAGGCAATCACTGTGTAAACTGTGGTTTTCAGCCAGTCCATTTGTGGGTCCTTTGTAAATATCTCGATGTTGTCTAAAAATGTAAAATGATCATTTTAACCCTTTATTGCATGAATATTCATATAAGAAATATTGACCCCATTGATATTAATTATACGAACTGTCATAATAGCAAATTGACACAGGAATTTTTTAACATATCAGAAACTGCAGAATTGTATTTATATACAGTCATACCTGTCTTATGTGACCTTCAATGGGAGAAAACCAAGAGGATCACATAAGACAGGTAGTCACATAAAACAGTCATGCAGTTTTTTCTCCAAATAACTTCATTTCATTGGTTCTATGATAAAAGTGAACATAATTATGCATGTGTCTTTGGAATAAACTACACATAAATGGAATAGATGTCACTTATTCTAAATAATAACCTTGGACATTTAATATTTTATAATTTTATATATCTAATAGTGTCGTTTGAAGAGAAAAATATAACAAGATCTGTCCGCGGAGAGTGCTCCACTTTCTTTAGTTCTGGAAAGTGTAGTGGAAGCCTAAGTCGAAAAGGGGAGATAACTATAGCAAAATTAATTTTAGGGTTACCTGTCCTTGTGAAATGGGTCCCCCTTTTAATAGTTAACATGCATACCAAATTTGAACCAAATACCTTGGACAGTTTCTGAGACATGGACCTTAATATAAAACATAACCAACAATGAAAATTCTAAGTCGAAAAAGGGACATAACTATGCAAAATTAATTTTAGGGTTACCCACCCATGTGAGATGGGTTGCACTTGTGCTGGTAAATATGCAAACCAAATGTGAACCAAATACCTTTGATGGTTTCTGAGAAATGGACCTTGACAAAAAGGTTAACCAGCGCCGACGCCGAAGAAAGGGTCATGACAATACCTCCACTTTTTGAAAAAGTGGAGCTAAAAACCACAGATAAATGCATCATAAAACTTGATAAAACACATAAAAAAGTTGAGTACTGCGGAAATACCTGAATACCCTCAAAGCCCTTATTTTAATAAGCTCCGTGTGTTTTGGGTGCAAGATATTGGTCAGTGGAAAAGAGTGAAAATAATTAGATATATATAAATCATTTGTCTTCGCGAGTATAGTAGGAATATATCAAATGTTTCTGCAGGAGTTACCGCACACACTGTATCAGGCTATGTAATGCATAAGCTTGATCCAAAATATGTTATAGGTCGGTATTTCTTATTCATTCACTTACATGCTAAATATGTACATTTTGTTTCTCCTGAAAGAGGCAGTCGGTGACAGCCTGTATAATTCTTAGGCATCAATGTCAGTGGTGATTTACAGGAATACACATCCACCATTTTGAAACTATATCTTCAATGTTGTTGTTTTTTAAACGAAATACGTAAGAACAAATGTAAGTATAGAAAAAACACTGTATGACAAATACAATCGGTACAGTATTCAATAATTCAGTGCTTAGTGATATAGATGCTGGCTTTTTCGGAGGTCATTTGTCACGTGCAGATGATTTAAAATAAGCAATACTCTATTTTTTGTCGACATTTTGACAGTGACACTTACACAACAAACAAAAATTGCCCCCAGACAAGAGAGTTAAAATCCGATAATTACCCACAATTATAGAGTCGCTACAAACAGGCACATTAATTAGCGGAATCGGATTTCGGGATCAGCGATTTACGGTCATTAGTCAGGTAACACAGGTTGGTCACTTTCCCCAGTCTCAGCAAATAGGAAAATGCGTTGGGAGGAAATATTAGGGTCACAAAAGACAGGAAGTCACTATTAAGGGTCGGTCGCTAAGACAGTTTTGACTGTTATATCACAAACAGTGCAGACTCTCATCAGACAGCTCCTACAGGAGCCTTTTGATCTGGGTCTACCCTGTATGAAATGGCATATTTATGGAGTAAATGGTTAAAATTGATATGCTGTTTGCTGCAATAAAGATATAATGTGTGTTTTAAAGGTAGGCAGAAAAATTAATGTTATCTTAAAACCCTTTCCCTATTCTATGTTTATTTCAAATTTCAATACCTACTGTATAATCATGAACAAAATAGTTATAATGAAATAAGGAAGGTTGAACATTGTAGCCATTTTAGAAACAAAAGAAACAGATCTATCAAATTCCATCAATAAACAGAGCAAACCCTGATCAGATGGCTCCTATAGGAGCCATCTAATCTGGGACTACTCTGTTTGCTGATGTGTGTTAACCCTTTCCCTGATAGAAATACCTTTTCATGCATCTGCTGTCTGCACACAGAAAAGACCTAGATAGGAAACATCTGATGAAAGTCTGCTCTATTTGCTTATGGCAATATACTGATCTGATCCTTCAGTTTCTGCCACGATCAAACATTCCTTTGTTCAATTGCCATGAGTTAACCCATTACCTCATAGGCTATTTTTAGATACAACCTCTTTGAATTAATCTGCCGAAAAGGAGCATTAATTAGAGAAAAGGAAAATATTAGAATGTTGTAGTTTGAAACCATTGTGATAAATAGAGCATTTGCTCCTATAGGAGCAAATGCTCTATTTATCACAATGGTTTCACAAAGTGACATTTACAGAGTCGTCAAAAGTTGTCAATATCAGGGAAAGGGTTAAAGTTAGGTACTGAATATTCATAATGCCATGAAATCTTGTATAAAGTTTCATCTGGGAAAAGGTTAATCATTCAATTATTTAATCACAATTTTGAAATTTCTATACCTGTTATTTCTGGGCAATTTTCTTCATCTGAGCTGTCCCCACAATGGTTTTTTGCATTCAAGTCACACACAAGCTTTTTATCTATACAAAGCCCATTCTTACATCGGAATTTCCCATAGCACATGTCATCTGTAAGACATAAATGTAAAAGAAACATTTCCAAACAATGACAAGCTGTGCTTGTTGTATGTCAAAGAACAAGAATCTCAAACAATGATAGAACATATTCATTTTTGTTGTAAATTTCAAAATCAAAGATAGTCATACATTTGTTACTGCAAAAAATACTATTTTAACCCTTCTCTTGCTGAATTTTAAAATACATTTCTCCTTCTTTACTCACGCCCTGTTGTATAATTACATATATCTTCACTGTCTACACGTATTTCGCTGTGCAATCACTGCTGTGGAGTGCACTGGTTGCACAATCAACTTGTACATAGTGCAGACCCTGATGAGACAGCTCCTGCAGGAGCTGTCTCATCTGGGTCTTCACTATTTACAGGTAGGTATATTGATGTGAATAGCAAGTGAAGGGTTAAGGGCCACATGTTCCCACAACTCTTTAAATGTGCACGATACAGATATGACCTCTTATAATATTCTAGCTGTTAAGACTGTGAAAATGTGTGAAGTGTGACAGGGATAACTGTATAAATATGGACACTGAAAAGAAATGTCAAATACAACCACGACAACTCAACCCTTTCCCTGTAGAATATTTGTACAAGAAATAATGACACAATGAATAACAATTCGATTACTTCTATAACAGCATATGTACTCAGGGATTTTGGCCATAGCACACATGGTAGAATCAGATTTATATTACTTCATAAGCAGAAATACTAGACCTTGATCAGACGGCTCCTACAAGAGCAAAATGATCTGGGTCTAGTCTGTTTGCAAAGACATTAAGCGACATAACTATGGAGTAAAGGGTTAACCCTTTCCCTCATATAAACGTGTTTTCACCCATCTGCAAACAGAGTAGACCCAGATCAGACGGCTCCTAGAGGAGCCTTCTGATCAGGGTCTGCTCAGTTTGCTAATAGAATTTGATAGATCTGTTTCCTTGCTTTCTAAAATGTCTACAATGTTCCACCCTCCTTATTTCTTTAAAACTATATTGTTAATGAACATTCAGTAGGTATTGAAATTTGGTTAAAATACAGAACAGGGAAAGGGTTAAACATCAAGCCTATGGCAATAACTTGATTTTTGTCTTTGAAAAACCAACAAGATAATAATTCTGTCAATATACACAAAAGAGTAAGCTCTCATCTTCTTCTTCCACCTTTGACTGTGACCCTTGGGAGGATGGACAAGTGAGTGATGTTTGATTCAGCTAGCTGGCAAGATGATAAAGTTATAGGCAAGGCTAAAGATTTTAAATGGTAATGTGACCAACAAAACTGAAGACACTTTTCCCTTGCAATGAAGTATGTAACAAACAAGAGCACCGCAAGCGGTCTGTTGTCATTGTCAACATGAACATGCATACCAAAAATGAAGGTTGTAAAAGAAAAATTGAAGAAGTTATGGTCAATGTCAAGATTTCGAACAACGACGCGGGAGTTACGACAATAGCTCAGGATTTCTTCGAAACAGACGAGCTAAAAATGACCTTTAAAATGAAGTACATGTATTATTCTAGGCTTTTAAGGCATGTGATAGCTTTTAAGCAGGACAAAGGTATTGCATAAAGCGCCAAGGGAGCTTACTGCATTAATTTTGTCCTGCAGTAAACAAAAACCTGATTTGTAAGATTCTTTTGTTTATTCAGCAAGTGGTCATTTAAAACAGGCCAGAATATAATTGTTTTCAATAAGCTTTTTCCTGCTGTGGATCCACGATTACCATTGCAAACAGTCTTGGCCCAGATGCCGAGTTACCTGGCTTCTCATCACAATCCAAACTGTTTGACACTCCGACTACATGTTGGTAGAGAAACTGATAATCTCTTGAGCCATCCGATCTTTGACTGCTATGTTTGCAAAGCCGTAGCAATGTGTATTTATAGAGTAATGGGTCAATGTGAGACACTAATCAGGATCAAAACTGTTTTTCTTCTTCAAAAAGAAATGGAAGACAAATTAACCTAAAGAGCAGCAGAAAATTGCAAGATTGTCTGACGACAACTAACTAGTATGCATAGAGTTAACTGTTCACTCACTTGTACAATTTTGTTCATCCAGCCCATTGGCACAGTCTTGTCGTCCATCACAGACGCTGTCACAGGAAATCTTCCGCTTCTCGCTACACTCAAATACTTTGTCACAATTCAGCTTTGAATTGGCTGGAAAACAAAATTTAATGCAGGTCATAAAATCATTTTGTTCTTTACTCTTGTTGAATTGAGTTTCTGTTATTCTTGTCGCAATGAGGAATGTGCATCAATAAAAAACAAGACTGTTAATTAAAAGATTTAACCCTTTAAATGCCAAAAATTGAATGCACTGACATTTGCAAAATTTGTAGACCCAGATCAGAGGAATCGCAATCTGGACCTTAACTGCCACAAACACATGCGTCTCCATGTGCTGTACATTTGTAAACAGTCAGTACCACGAAATGGTGGTCTCATCTGTAACAAAATTTTGTATCAATTTGGTTGTAATGTTATATTTTGGCCATCCTGAAATAAAAGATTTAACCCTTTAAATGCCAAAAAATAAATGCACTGACATTTGCAAACAGTGTAGACCCAGATCAGAGGAATCCAAGAGGTTAATTAAATATTAGGGAAGGGAACGAGTACCTGAGTACTCGAGTGCGGCTCTGAGTACCGGCTATCAAATATAGTATTCGGGTACTCGGAAAAAAAAATTGAAATAAATTAAAGAGTTTCCTCATCTTTTCTCCCGACAATGGGTCGCTTACAATATGCAAATGATGTGGCTTACCTGTTTGACAGCCTTATTTATTTCACCCGTCACTGTCGGCATTACATAAGAAGGTGTTAAAAGGGGTCTTATAAGCCCCTAATTGATTACAACCAACTGTGCCTTTGCAAGACGGCAGAGCGTTGGAGTGTAATCATTGTAATGGGATAATCGTTAAAATTGCACGGCTGCTGATTGGTTTATACATTTGTTCAATGGCTTATGGCCTGTCAATCAATGTAATGATCACTCATGCTAATTATTCGTTTGAATTCGTAATTCATAATGAGTTGTTACCTCATTGTATACTAGTTCAGCACTGCACAAGCTGCACTTTACTGTCTTATCATCAGCTCCACGTTTGAAATGCTTCCAAACGGCATATTTTGCAGGCAGCATTTTCAATGTTCTTGTTGTTTCTTGTTTTTCTTGCGTGTTTTGCTTTACTGTCTCATAATTGTGCAGCACAGAACTTGTATACAACTAGAGGTTTGTTTTTGTCACAAAACCAGATGTCTCCTCCTCCCAACCTCTTTCCAATTCACAAGTGTAATGTCTGTAACTCCAAACTTATCAGGGTCTAATTTTTAAGTCATCAGGGGCAATAACTCCAACATTGTCAGGGGGAGACAATTAAAAAGCCCCAGGTACACAAAAGCACATGCTAGTCAACATTCTTGTGAAGTTTGGTGACTCTAGTACTAGTGGTTTCAGAGATACATGTGACACAAAGTAAAGTTTCTCTTATTTTAAGTCATAAGGGGCAGTAACTCCAAAGTTATCAGGGGGGGGGGGGGGGGTGACAATTAAAAAACCCAGATGCACAAAAACTCATGCTGGTGAACATTCCTGTGAAGTTTGGTGACTCTAGCCCTAGTGGTTTCAGAGATACATGCAGCACAAAGTTTCTCTAATTTTAAGTTATCATATCAGGGGCAGTAACTCAAGAATTATCAGGGGGAGACAATTAAAAACAAGAGTACCGCATACGGTACATAATACGCCCACTTGCAAATGTTCTCCGATTCAACATGCCTCATAAGTGTTGACATTTTCTAATCTGTGCTTCAGATCTTGATTTCCATATTAAGGTGATACTATTTTTTAAAAAATTGAAGTAAATATCATTTCAAATGAAAAGTTATGGCCATCCTCATATTTGCATAGATTTGCATTATCTTTTTAAGTGCAAGGGCCATAACTCCAAAACAACAAATCAAATGATCATCAGAATCGACTTAGCTTCAGGTCTTGATGCATTAAACATGTGTATGAAGTTTCATTAATATCTGTCAAACAGTTTAGAAATCAGCGGACAAACTATATGCATATATTTGCATTATTTTTTAAGTAAAAGGGCCATAACTCCGAAACGACAAATCAAATAAACCTCAAAATCTACTCAGCTTCAGATCTTGATGCATTAAACATTTTTGTGAAGTTTCATTAATATCTCTCAAATAGTTTTCCCAGAAAACAGCGGACAAACTATTTGCATATTTTTAAGGACAAGGGCCATACCTCTGAAATGAAAAATCAAATGAACCTCAGAATCAGCTCAGCTTCAGATCTTGATGCATTAAACATTTGTGTGAAGTTTTATTAATATCTCTCAATTAGTTTTCCCAGAAAACAGCAGACAAACTGTTTGCATGTATTTGCATTATTTTTTAAGGACAAGGGCCATAACTCTGAAATGAAAAATCAAATGATCCTCAGAATCAACTCAGCTTCAGATCTTGATGCATTAAACATTTGTGTGAAGTTTCATTAATATATCTCAAATAGTTTTTCCAGAAAACAGCGGACAAGTTGTTTGCATATTTTATAAGGACAAGGGCCATAACTCTGAAATGAAAAATCAAATGAACCTCAGAATCAACTCAGCTTCAGATCTTGATGCATTAAACATTTGTGTGAAGTTTAATTAATATCCGTCAAACAGTTTTCCCAGAAAACAGCGGACAAACTATTTAGATGTATTTGCACTATTTTTAAGTAAAAGGGCCATAACTCCAAAACGACAAATCAAATGAACTTCAGAATCGACTCAGCTTCAGATCTTGATGGATTTAACATTTGTTTGAAGTTTCATTAATATCTCCCAAATAGTTTTCCCAGAAAACAGCGGACAAACTATTTGAATTTTTTTAAAACAAGGGCCACAACTCTGAAATGAAAAATCAAATGAACCTCAGAATCAACTCAGCTTCAGATATTGATGCATTAAACATTTGTGTGAAGTTTCATTAATATCTCTCAAATAGTTTTCCCAGAAAACAGCGGACAAACTATTTGCATGTATTTGCACTATTTTTAAGTAAAAGGGCCATAACTCCGAAACGACAAATCAAATGAACCTCAGAACCGACTCAGCTTCAGATCTTGATGCATTAAACATTTGTGTGAAGTTTCATTAATATCTTTTAAATAGTTTTCCCAGAAAACAGCGGACAAACTATTTGCATTTTTTTAAAACAAGGGCCATAACTCTGAAATGAAAAATCAAATGAACCTCAGAATCAACTCAGCTTCAGATATTGATGCATTAAACATTTGTGCGAAGTTTTATTAATATCTGTCAACCAGTTTTCCCAGAAAACAGGGGACAAACAAAATGTTGACGGACGAACAAACGAACGAACGAACGAACAAACGAACGAACGAACGAACGAACGAACGAACGAACGGACGGACGGACAGGGCCACGACAATATACGACCACCTTTATTAGGTGGGCGTATAAAAACCAGGTGCACAACAACTCATGCTGGTCAAGATTCCTGTGAAGTTTGGTGACTCTAGCCCTAGTGGTTTTAAAGATATGCATGACACAAAGTTTCTCTAATTTTAAGTAATCATATCAGGGGCAATAACTCCAAAGTTATCAAGGGGAGACAAAAATCCCAGGTGCACAACAACTCATGCTTGTCAACATTCCTGTGAAGTTTGGTGACTCTATCCCCAGTGGTTTCAGATATATGCACGACACTAAGTAAAGTTTGTCTAATTTTAAGTCATCAGGGGCAGTAACTCCAAAGTTAACAGGGGTAGACAATTCAAAAAACCCAAGAGCAAAACAACTCATGCTAGTGAACAATCCTGTGAAGTTTGGTGACTAGCCCTACTGGTTTCAGAGATACGCGCGACACAAAGTTTGTATAAATTTAAGTATTCATATCAGGGGCAATAACACAAGAATTATTAGGGGGAGACAATTCAAAAACCATAGGTGCACAACAACTCATGCTGGTAAACATTCCTGTGAAGTTTGGTGACTCTAGTACTAGCTGTTTCAGAGATACGCGCGACACAAAGTTTTTCTAATTTTAAGTCATCAGGGGCAATAACTCCGAAGTTATCAGGGGGAGACAATTCAAAAACCCCAGGTGCACAACAACTCATGCTGGTTAACATTCCTGTGAAGTTTGGTGACTCTAGCCCAACTGGTTTCAGAGATACGCGCGACACAAGTTTGTGACTGACGGACAGACAGACAGACAGACATACGGACATGCTAACAAATGGGTAGTTGTGTGACTTTTTCCTTTGATCTTTTCTTGTGTGACTAGTCCCACAAGAAAAACTATTTTTGGCTCTAACTTTGGAAAAGAATGATCTGGAAGCTAACCCTAACCCTAACCCTATGTCCCACAACTGGCCAGGTTAATGTCACAAGAAATGGCCAGGTTAATGTCACAAGAGATGGCCAGGTTAATGATTTTACTTGTGGGACTAGTTAGAAAAAGTCACACAACTACCCTTTGGTGAGTGCGGACGGACGGACAGACGGACGGACAGACAGACAACTCTGGCAAAAACAATATATCTCCCCATAAATGGGGGAGACATAATGAGGGAACAACTAGCATGCACAATCATCTGCTGAAACGACTACAGCCTCTTCCACAAAAGAAAAGCAAGCACCCATGACATCGTTTTTGAATTCACCCAGAAAGATCTCATCCAGTCAGAGAGAAAGCATCACACAGTCAATCCCCTACATGATTGTGTCAGACTACCTGCCTCTCAGTATTGTTGAGGGAGATGGATTTAGAAACCGTATGAGCATTGTTGCGCCTGACTATGCAGTTCCCTACAGAAAGACAATTCATGCAAGAATAGTTAACAAATATGAAGAAGGAAAAGACTGCCTGTGCCTGTGCATGGATCTGGCGAATGCTAAGTCAGCTGCCTTAACAACAGACACTTGGAAAACAGCAACAGACTCATACATCACGGTGACGGAGAATCACATCAGTGATGAGTGGCAGATGAAGAGTAATGTGTTGATGACAAAAGAAATGCCCGAACAACACACAGGAGCTAACATCGCTTCAAAACTCAAAGACTGTGTTTCAGAGTTTGGGATTACAGAAAGTCAAGTTGAGTCGTGTGTGCATGACAATGCCAGAAATATGGAATGTGCAGGTGATCTGTGCCCTGAATGGAGTGACCATGGGTGTTTCCTCCATACTTTGCAGTTATGCATCAAGCCAGCATTGGAAATAGTGCAGGTTGAGAAGACATTGAGCAAATGCAGAAAATTAGTTGGGACACTACAAACACTCAACAACACTGACAGCGGAAATGCGGAAGCGACAGAAGATCTTTGATATTCAAGAACATAACTTAATCCAGGATGTGTGTACATGGTGGAATTCTACACAGATGATGCTCGAACGTATGTGTGAGCAATGTCAAGTGATCACTGAGATATTGCTGGACACTAAAGTGAGCAGGAAGAATGACAGCCACTTGCTACCAACTGAAAGAGGGTGGGAGAACATGTCAGATATTTCAGCCGTGCTTAAGGATTTGACAAAAACATTTATATCAGGGGAGAAGGACACATCATGCAGTTACATCTACCCAATTGTATGTGGACTTCTGAATTCCAGTGTGAGAAATAAACATGAAGACAGTTCTGTCACAATGAAAGTGAAAGAGTGTGTATGCCAAGAGCTGATTCGAAGGTTCAAGCCACACAAAAATGAGACTGCAACGAGTTTATCAGCGATAGCATCTCTTCTAGATCCACGCTACAAGAGACTGGCTTTCTTCATGCTGAAGAGACTAATAGAATCAAGCATGGGTTTTGTTAAAGACGGGGGTTTCTATACCCGAGGTTGGTCTGTTCCAGTCGGAAACGAGCTTTAGCGAGTTTCCGATAGGAACAGACCAACCGAGGGTATAGAACCCCCGGCTTTAACAAAACCCATGCTTGATTATTTTTCTCGCTGAAATACGCCCTAAAACCAAGAAAATTAACGAATTTTGTGAAGTACTACTTTACATTGCGTAATACGACTCCATATCTAATAGCAACAGACCGCAGCATAACTTTAGGCGTGACACCAAATTCTTGCATAAAACGTGCTGTTGTAGTCCCGCTAGACCATGTATTAACAAGGCGATTCTCGTGCTCACGCGCTGTTGTTGACCGGTTTTAATTATACCTATTATGGGCCTAAGGTAAACAATGGACGCGAATGTTACAGCGTTTTGGCCTAAGCTAGGTGAACGCCGGGGTGTGAGTATTTCCAGGAGCACCGACAATGAACTGTTTTTAGTGATAGACATATTGAATGAAATTCCGTGTAAACGGTATTTGATACAATCATGAATTGACGTCGAAAAGAAAACAGTGGCCCGGAAACAGCATAAATCGACGAAGTGTCAAAGAAGTGTATAGTTTTGCTGCCGTTGTTTTACTTGTATTTTGAAGAATTAAATTGATGCAGGAGAGCAGAACATTGGTTTTATGCAAGAATAGCGTTAATACACGTTTGTTTTCGGGCAAGAACATCTGCAGTGTCCCTCGGGAATGTTGTTGCCCTCGCCCTTCAGGCTCGGGCCAACAACAGTCCCTCAGGACACTGCAGATGTTATTGCCCGAAAAAACGTGTATTAACCCTCTAATGACGTCATTTGCTATGACAACCACAAACGTTACGTTTTGGCGTAAATATAAAAGACTGAGTGACTACAAAACAACGTCTTCGGTTTATTAAATAGGCTTTTAAAGTGTTTATATGATAAATAGAATTTCATATTCGTGCTAATTACTTATATTAATTTCAATGCATAAGGTTGTTGCCTATAGAAATGCTGGTATAATTCTGTAAGAAGTCCTTCCCTTGTATTGATTTTACCCAATCGCGCGTATGAATACACTAGTCACGGGGTGTTCCAGATAAGGATTTCTAGTACGGCTATTTTTAGTAACTCAGCTTATCTAGCACGACTGAGAAGCGAGAAACTGGAATCCCGCATGGACTGTGGTAACGTACTTCTGCGAATTTCGGCTAAACAAATCATTGAACCTACCCCAAGCAAAGTTTCAAGGACAGACAACATGCTTGAATTTCTCCTGTTCATGTACCCGGAAAAGTGTAGTGATAACGATGAACTGAAGGACTATCTCTGCAAAAGGGGGGGCTAATGTGAAACCATTAGACTGGTGGATAGACCATGAAGCTCACTATCCTCGCATAGCCGTCATCGCGAAGAAGATTCTTGCGGTTACAGCAACATCAGTGCCATCAGAAAGGGTTTTTCCTCAGCTGGCATTCTGGTCAATAAATTGAGAAACAGACTCGCGCCTGCTCTAGTGAACAACATTATTTTCTTGAACAAGAACAACACTCCATCATCAGAGATCACCGACAACGGTGAATTGTGCTTATTGCATATGCCGGTTATTACAAGCAAGTTATTAATGTGATTTGTGTGATACCGTGTTTTGGTGTCATTGTGAAATGTGCTAGATCTAATTGCATTTACATCTAGTTAACACATAGTGTAACATAGTGTAACATAGTGTAATCCATTCCCTTTATTTTTCACACGTTTGTGCCGTTTACAAACAGAATTGATCCAATCTGACCTGATTGGGATCTACTCTATTTGCAAATGGAATATGTCATATTCTACATTTCTATGATAAAGCAATTTAATTAAAACTTTTTTTTATTTTTCACCAGAAAAAACCCCAGGGAGACTGTTAAATTAGAGAGTGATGGTTCTATCCTTGGAATAAATACATGTATGTGTCAACTAGCGTACTCTGCATACTTTCATGTTTATATAGGTTCTTATTTTTATCAATATTTCCAGTAATAAACTCAATTCTTATTATCATTTAATTAATTACTGATTCGTCCTGAAACAAAAATTCCGTTATGATTTGTATCTTAGCGCAATTGTTCTTTTCACGACATGTTAGTATAATAGTCACCGGGTAGCTGAACGGAAGTTCACTAAAACGACGATGCTTACAACTATTAGTTTGCTAATGGAATTTGAAAGATTTGTTATAAATAAACTTTCTAAAATGGCTACAATGTTCCACCTTCCACATTTCATTACAACAATTTTGTCCATGAATATTCAGTAGGTATTAAACTTTGGAATAAACATAGAACAGAGAAAGGGTTAAACACTGTGTAACTCTTTATCTCAACAGGGTTCCAATTGCATTAGGTAGATGACACAGAGGCTTAGGTGAGACACATAGATTAAAATATTCTCGTATAGGCTATTTTTAGGATCCAACCTCTTTGAACAAATTTACCGAAAAGGAGCATTTACTACTGAAAGGGAAAATTATAGAATTGTGTAAGAGTTGAAACCATTGTGATAAATAGAGCATTTGCTCCTATGGAGCAAATGCTCTATTTACCACAATGGTTTCACAAAGTGACTTTTACAGAAGTGTCAAAAGGCGTCTATATGCAGGAATGGGTTAAAACAATTCAAGAATAGCTCCATTATTTTTCCACAACACTCATTGCCAAAGTTTGTCTGTTCCAATAAGTACATACGGCAGTTATTTTCAGCTATATCTTTGTTGTATATTGTTTTCTAGATGTTTTTAGTTTCAACTGTTGTATTTCTTTTTTACTGGGAGAATTTATTAGAGATAATACAGTCTTTTCCTAGTCTTTTGACTACATTTACACAATGATTTAGAGGTCCACTACAAGTACTGGCTTACCAACGCAATTGATTTCATCCAGTCTATTGGCACAATCTTGCCGGCCATCGCACACACTGTCACAGGAAATCTTCCGTCTCTCACTGCACTCAAATACCTTGTCACAATTCAGCTTGGGATTGACTGGAACAGAAATACTTGTGGGTTTTCCTTCTGTTACATACCATGCTATTCATTCTGGATGTTTATCATTATTTCATTTGAGTAGATCACCATTGTTTTATGTATACATTATGAGGTGTAAACCTTTCTGTTGAATATTCATGTAAGAAATAATGATGCCATGAATATGTATTAACTGAATTTTTATAATGGTAGATGCATACCTAATGTTTTGGTATTGGTAGGAACTGTAGTAAAATCTATCATAAGTTCATAAGACAAGAGGGCCATGATGGCCCTGATATCGCTCACCAGACAATCAGAGGAGAAATTTTTCAAAGTTTTACCCCAGAGGCATAATTTATAACTTAGTAGAGGACCTGAAGATGATGTTATGTGTCAAATATGAAAGCTGAGAACCTTCCAGTTTTAGAGAAGATTTTTTATTTTTTTCACTATATGTTTCTATAGAAAACTGGCCACCCCTGGGGAGGGAACTTTGACCCAAGGGGCATAATTTATATAACTTTTGTAGAGGACTTGAACATGATGCTATATGCCAAATATGAAAGATAAGAACCTTCCAGATTCAGAGGAGAAGATTTTCAAAGTTTTCACTATGTTTCTATTGAAAACTGGCCAACACTGGGGCAGGGCCAATATGGACCCCGGGGGCATTATTTATGTAAATTTTGTAGAGGACCTGAACATGATGTTATGTGCCAAATATGAAAGCTGAGAACCTTCTAGTTGCAGAGGAGAAGATTTTCAAAGTTCAAACACTCCAGCTATACATATATGCTAAAAATAGCCAGCAATACATGTATGCTAAAAATAGCCACAGGTCAAAACTAAAACAGCAGGCTGCTATTGAAAACTGGCTACTCTTGGGGTGGGGCCAATTTTGACCCCAGGGGCATGATTTATACAACTTTTGTAGAAGACCTGAACATGATGCTATGTGCCAAATATGAAAGCTGAGAACCTTCCAGTTTTAGAGGAGAATATTTTCTAAGTTTTCACTATATGTTTCTCTAGAAAAATGTCCACCCCTAATGTCCTAAAGGAGTCATCTGATCAGGGTTTGCTCTGTTTACTAATGGAATTTTAAAGATTTTTCTTTACTTTCTAAACTGACTACAGTGTCCCACCTTCCATTTTTCATTAAATCTATTTTGTCCACGAATATGCAGTAGGTATTGAAAGGAATAAACATACAACAGGGAAAGGGCTAAGATGAGTGCCAAAATAATCTGAATTTCCATCATGCTTCAATTAATTTGTGGTCTGGAAAAAATCTGATGCATGTGGAGATACATACATGCATGGATTTTCAAATGAAATAAGCCTTATACATCTTGTGAATGTCATTTGTATACAGCTGTCAAAACTAGCCTTCTAACCCTAAATCCAGCCAGTATGTTCATCCAAGGCTCAACATAGTACAACCATCCCGGACAACCATTTTTGGGGGTATTACTTAACCCTTTCCCTTATATAAACGTGTTTTCATGCATCTGCAAATAGAGTAGACCCATATCAGACGGCTCCTAGAGGAGCTGTCTGATCAGGGCCTGCTCTGTTTGCTAATGGAATTTGAATTTTTTTTTCTTTATTTTCTACAATGACTACAATGTTCCACCTTCCATATTTCATTACAAATATTTTGTCCATGAATATTCAATAGGTATTGAAATTTGGAATAAACATAGAACAGGGAAAGGGTTAATGATGACAGCCAGTAGTCCTTGCTAAATCATGTCAAGTAAAATATGTTACGTTGTGTATATGTATTTGTCTAAAGAAATTGACCAATTCTGCAGTAAGCAGTCACTATTTTTCAGGTAGGTGACACAAACTATTCAGGCTTGGTGCAGGCCATAGATATCAGATCTGTAGTCATTTCTTCATTTGTGTTATCTAATATTAGGTCATACATGTATTTTGAAAGTGTTGAGGACATTCAATGAATTAAAAATAAAGTTCATTTGGTGATTTTTATGTAATGAGAACTGCCATATTTCATTTAATGCAAAAACATAAATTAAAAGAAAGCAGTTTTGGTCCTTATAATCAGGACAACAGCATGTTAAGTCAGGAAAAGTGACTTTTTTGGTCAACTTGTCCAACTGGACAAGTGGATATTACCCAGAGGTCCAGGTAAGATGTGTAAATTATAACATTTTCAATAATAACTTCTTTATTTCTCCACCAAAGCCTTTGTTGTGACCACTCTAGAATCGTCTCTTTGAGATGATTTTAAAGAGTGGTCACAACATGGGCTTTGGTGGAGAAATGACTAGTTTAGTATTTGAGTATGAACCGTTATCCATTGCTCTGGATATAAAAGTTAACATCGAGCCCTGTCAACTAATTAGTTGAGTAACTGTGAGTTCAATTTATACATACTTGTAGTAACATTGATAAGCAGTGTTCTGTTCGATAACATATGTGTGCCTATCCCATCAAACAGACACACATACTTTCCACTATCTTCCAGCTTGGCTCTCCTAATAACCAGCGTCTTTGTGTCCAGCTGACTTTTAAGTTGGTGAATTCTCTCAGTGAGGTTAGACGATATGAGCTTGAAGCCATCATCTATCAACAGAATAACAACCAGAGATTCAGATAAGGTGTGTAAAATTAAACATTTTCAAGCATAGTTCCTTTATTTCTCCATCAAACTCTATACTGTGATAGTGTGACCACTCTTTAGATTCATCATATTTGGGTATGCAGCATTACATGTATCTGTAGCTCTGAACAACAACATAGGATTTAACTCTTAACCCTTTATTCCATACATACACCTTTCTATACATTTGCAAACAGAGTAGACCCAGATCAGATGACACCCAACCTATGGGAGCCATCTGATCAGGGTCTGCTCTTTTTGCTTATGGAATACTATCAATCTGATTCTATAGTTTCTACTTTGGCAAATTTTTCATGTATCAATATGCAAATTCTAAAATTAATCTAAATAATATTCATAATGTCATCATTTGTTTCATGAATATTCATGGGGTAAGTGGTTATAACATGATAGAGACACCTTCTCAAGCAAACAGATGTAAGATAAGAGGCTAACGGATAGTAATGATATCATTATTTCTTACATAAATATTCATGAGGCAGGCCTTTTTCTGTCTATTCCACGGGTCCGACTATCGGACCCGTTCCCAATGACAAATATACTCTTATTTTCCCAATTTCAAAAAAAAATCCCAATCAGAAACTGTAATAAAACAAGAGGGCCAAGATGGCCCTTAATCGCTCACCTGATTACCATAGATTTAAAAATTTTGCTGGGTAGCCCATGGGTAGGGTCAATATTGACCTTAGGGACAATATTTGAACAATGTTGATAGTGGATCATGAGCAGTAGTTCTGCAGAACAAGATTTTCAAAGATTTAGTATATTGATTTTATCAAGATTGGGCTTAAAATGTGCCCTCTAGAGTAATTTTTCTAAGATTTGACCTAGTGACCTACTTTTTATTCCCACCCAACCCATGATCACACTCAACCTTGGTATCACCAAGACAAACACTCTGAGCAAGTTTGAGGAAGACTGGGCTAAAAATGTGGCCACTGGAGTGTAAACTAGATTTTTCTAAGATATGACCCAGTGACCTACTTTTTGACCTCACATAACCCACTTTCAAACATGTCCAAGATTTTATTAGGACAATCATTCTGGCCAATTTTCATGAAGATTTGGCTATAAATGTGACCTCTAGAGTGTTCACAAGGTTTTACTACTATTTGACCTAGTGACCTAGTTTTCAACCCCACATAACCCACTTTCAAACCTGTTTGAGATTTTATCAAGCCAATCATTATCACTAAGTTTCATGAAGATTGGACAAAAAATGTGACCACTAGAGCGTTCACAAGGTTTTTCTACTGTTTGACCTAGTGACCTAGTTTTTAACCACACTTGACCCACTTTCGAACTCGTCCGAGATTTTATCAAGACATGTATTCTGACCAAGTTTCATGAAGATTGGACTAAAATTGTGACCACTAGAGTGTTCACAAGGTTTTTCTACTGTTTGACCTAGTGACCTAGTTTTTTACCACACATAACCCACTTTTCAAACTCCTCCGAGATTTTATCAAGACCATCATTCTGACCAAGTTTCATGAAAATTGGGCTAAAAATGTGCCCTCTAGAGGGTTCACAAGGTTTTCCTACTATTTGACCTAGTGACCTAGTTTTTAATCCAACTTGACCCACTTTCGAACTCGTCCGAGATTTTATCAAGACATTCATTCTGACCAAGTTTCATGAAGATTGGACTACAATTGTGACCACTAGAGTGTTCACAAGCAAATTGTTGACGACGGACGACGCACGACGCACGACGCACGACGGACGACGGACGACGGACGCCGGACATTCAAGTCTCCCAAAAGCTCACCCTGAGCTTTGCTCAGGTGAGCTAAAAATTGAAGATTGAAATTTTCGATTTTCGTAAGACATAGATACCGAGATTTTACAGTAGGCGCCGACTATTAGAAGATGTCGTGCATTCGGATGCCTTCGTCATCTATCGTTAAATCATATTGTAAGTAATGTCAACAACAAAATGGCACAAAACTCGAAATATTATCAAACCAAATTACGTTAACTCGACGCCAAAGGCTCAACAAAACTAGACCAGCTTTGGTCTAAGTCAAATTCTACTGTATCACAGTCGAATTTCCCTGCTGGCTCAATTTCTTATGAGAAAATTTGACTCGGAACACGGCAGTACCAGAGAGCCTGTACTTGCTGTACGTGGGATTCTCACGAGCGATTTGGACTCGACTTTGTCTAAATATCGGTGTGAAAATGTTTCCGAAGGGTAAGAATTAACTACCAGCAACAGTGGTGATTCCTTGCTATGTCCTGAGCCACTGTCTGTTGAGAAAAGAACTGTGGAGGTGAGTCGGACTGAGTTTCCCACACCCACATCAACACCACGTTAGTTTTCTAACAGGAGAGCTTTTGACGTCTGAAAGGAGCACACTTTTGCAAACCAAATATCTTCCCTCATGATGATTTAGTCTGCTGGGGCCACAAGAACTGAAGTTGTTGAAGGGTATCTAGAGAAGATGTGTAATATCTTGCAAAATCCAGAAAGCTTCCACCTTAATAAGACACTATGAACAGTGCAAGTATTGCTTCAATAAAAAAAAAGCAAAAATGTTGTTTAATTATGCATTTATAACATTTTTAGACATTTTATATGCACAAATTATACAGTTGTTTGGAAAATATTTCGCAAAATAACAGATTTGTCGATATTTTTTTCCCAATTTGCCCAGTTTGACGATGTGAAAATTCCCAATTTCACAAGGTACTCTTTTCCCAAAATGGTCAGAAAAAGGGCTGTGAGGTAGAGTTAGCTAAAAAATCATGCTTCTTATCTATGGCTTCATTATTATACACCTTTCATAGAGTTGTATCCAAATTTATTCTTTCTCAGCCAAGCCCTATCTTGTTGGTATTCATGGGTGCAACAAAATCATTATTAACCCTTTCCTCCATGAATACGCCTTTCTACGCCTTGGCAAACAGAATAGACCCAGACCCAGATCAGACGGCTCCTATAGGAGCCGTCTGATCAGGGTCTGCTCTGTTTGCTTATAATATAATATAGATCTGATTCTACAGTTTCTGCCATTGCCAAAAACTCTGTATGCTATTATAATGATTAATCTAGTTAATATTCATGATGTAATTAACTTTTACATGAATATTCATGGAGTAAAGGGTTAAAGCAGGGATGGATTACTAGAGTTCCAGGTAAGAGATACATTTAACACTTCAGTTCATAAATAGTCATGTAAGACTGATTTTTAAAATGGCAAATGAACACGGATGTTTAGGCAATGACAGAATCTGTAAACTCTGATCAACATAATTACATGTAAGCACACAGGAGACCCTAATCTGGGTCTACTCTGTTTGCAAAGGAGTAAAAATGCATAATATGAAATAAAGAGTTGATTTACGAGTCTACAATGAGCCAGTAGAACCGGTGAATGATCCTGGAATTGTACTAAACTATACACTGCACATACATGTATTTAACCCTTTACCCCATGAATACTCATGAAAGAAATAATGGCATCATGAATGTTAGATTAATTTTTAAAATGGCATATTAACACATGCATTTTTAGCTAAAGTAGGAACTGTAGAATCAGATCTTTATCATTCCAAAAACAAACAGAGCAGACCCTGATCAGACGGCTCCTCTAGAAGCAGTCTGGTCTGGGTCTACTCTGTTTGCAAAAGCGTATACAAATGTATATGGTGGAAAGGGTTAAAGTGATAGTTTCTACTTGTATTCAGGGGTGGCAAAATCTCATTTTGGATGACTTGTCCATTTTTGTCAAAATCTAATATTCTACTTGTCCGTATGATGAAAAACCTATAAAATTTCACTTGTCTGTAATGGCTTTGGGACAACACAGACAATACGGACAATGGATTTTGCCATCCCTGGTAATGCATTTTAAAAATGCCTAAAAATTAGATAAAACATTTGTGTATATGCTATAAAGAAGTATTATGTATCACAAGATAACTGATCAATTAAGTGTTGAAGATGACAAAACTTGCACATGTTTGATATTACAGACTCCAATGTTAGTCGTCCATGTATTAGTATTTATTCGGGTTGTGTTTTATTTTCGTAACTGTATAACATAGCCCGATAATATTTTGTTGCACAACAAACAATGATAAGTATCAACGAAAATGATTTATTAAATGTGTCACAGCGGTATTTTTCGATATAAGTTGATAATCTTCATAATAATGATTGAATACATTGAACACAACAAATACCATGTTCAATATGATGTTATTGAAAATATGTATTTACTGTTAGGACTATTAGTTTAACCCTTTACCTCATAGGCTATTATTAGACCCATCCTCTTTGAATAAATCTACCGAAAAGGAGCATTAACTAGAGAAAAGGATTTTTATTTAGAATTTTGTAGTTTGAAACCATTGTGATAAATAGAGCATGTGCTTCAATAGGAGCAAATGCTCTATTTATCACAATGGTTTCACAAAGTGACTTTTACAGAGTCGTCAATATGAGGGAATGGGTTAATTGCCTGAATAAATAACAGTATATGATAATCTTGAGATACATATACTAATGTATTGTATAAACACATTCCATAAAGGGAATTTAATAAATTCTATATATACATGTGCAGTAAAAACTCGATTGTTCCAACACTAAAACAAGAATGATAATCAGTCTTTTAACTCATTACCTAATAGACTATTGTTAGATATAGCCTCTTTAAATAAATCTACCGAAAAGGAGCATTAACTAGAGAAAAGGAACATTTTAGACATTTGTAGTTTGAAACCATTGTGATAAATAGAGCATTTGCTCCTATGGGAGCAAATGCTCTATTTATCACAATGGTTTCACAAAGTGACTTTTACAGAGTCGTCAAAAGTCGTCAATATGAGGGCATGGGTTAAACAGGTGTCATCTTAATGCTTGTGAAAGTCATGCAGAAATTTTGAAAGCTCATAAAATCTTCATTACTAAATTTTGAAGTACCGAGTTTTTCCTGTATGTATTTAGCTTCAACCTTATTGGGCTGTTTTCAGAAAGGCCCTGGCTCTAGCATAATCAAAATA
The DNA here is from genome assembly GCA_963576725.1 of Azorinus chamasolen. Classification (NCBI taxonomy): domain Eukaryota; kingdom Metazoa; phylum Mollusca; class Bivalvia; order Cardiida; family Solecurtidae; genus Azorinus; species Azorinus chamasolen. The sequence goes on along the minus strand of OY755246.1, from coordinate 19,143,414 downwards.
CGGGTTAGATCTGAATATATATATATATATATATCTTTATATATAAAGTATAATAAGAAAATCTATAAAACAAGATTCTACTCTAACTAACATTGTATCAAATGTACCTGTATTGTTTGGTAAATGTCTCTCCCATTTGAAGACACAGTAGTTTACAAGTATGTGTGGGGTACATGTGCATCCAACATGTATGCTCTCCCCTTCTGCTACATACATGGACGGGTGTTCTGGACTTAATTCCAAACTCTTTCTTTCAGCATCTTCAAAGAAAAAAGAAGGTCATGATGGACCTGTATTGCTCATCTGATGCAATTTACATGTAGGTCAACTGCTCTTTTGTGTAGATAAACATACTGGTCTGATTCTTCAAAATAAATCAAAAGGTGTGTAGCCTGGCAGTCATGGTTTTTCAGTAATTACAATAATTCAGCACTCCTGGCAAGGGTCATCTAAGGAATATTTCTACAAAATTATCCCCTACAGCCATATATACAAAACTTAAGCCTCATCTATGATGACCATGCTTTTTTTCATTAACAATAAAGGCTTAAACTATTTTGCACAGAGCTCAAGATAAGATGTGTAAATTAAAACATTTTCAAAAATGATTTCTTCATTTCTCCACCAAACCCTGTTATGTGACCACTCTTTAGAATCGTCTCAAGGAGAAAGTTTTATGAGTATCACAGTATAGGGTTTGGTGGAGAAATGATTAAATCAGTACTTGGTACACACCCTTATCTGTAGCTTTGTAATCTGCATACATTTTATCAAATGCAGCAAAACATGAAACAAGGTCAACCCTCCGTTGCCGTAACAAAAGTCAGCCAGGAGTAAGTTGCCAACCGCTTTGGTAAGAAATCTCTCTCTTTTTAAGCTGACAATCATTACTTTCATCCATTAGATCTGATTCTGGATCCTTATTTTATAATTTTTAATCCACAGACATTGAAAGCATACATGTCAGTGGGACACAAATGACCTAATATCGTTTGATTTGAGTCGATCTTAGCGACTATTTTCTGTGGCTGCATCAGGGGTTATCTGGGGTCTTATCGGTGCTGCCATATCAAAAGGAACGTTTTCATTAGCTCACTATGAGCACCTGCTGATTAGTTGCCAATCAAAATCTTGTTCTAAAATACTTACACAGCCAAATGTTGATATTGTCAAGGTGTTCTATAAGTAACACTTTGTGAAAATTACTTCAACAGCTACACACAACCATTTTTAGGATGCTTACACTTTGGGAAGATGCATACATGTGATAACCTGCTGAGGCATGTCAGGTAGATTTAGGAAATTTGTCAGGTAGATTTGACTTTTGTCAGGTAGATTTTACTGACGCGACAAAGGAGGGAAAAAATTTCGCTTGATACATGTACTTATAAATGTTTGTTATACTTTTTCACATTATCATTCATACTTTACCATAAATGCAGGCTGAAAGTGGCATACCATTATAAATCTTACATTACACACATAACATTTACACACTTAACCCTTTCCCTCATATAAACACTTTTTTCACGCATACATTTGCAAAGAGAATAGACCCAGATCAGATGGCTCCTACAGGAGCTGTCTGGTCAGGGTCTGCTCTGTTTGCTTATGATATAGGAATGATTCTACACTTTCTGGTTTGGCCAAAAAATCCAATGTGGTGTTAAAATCCCCATTAACCCTTTCCTTCATATAAACAAGTTTTCATGCATTTGCAAACAGAGTAGACCCAGATCAGACAGCTCCTATATAGAAGCCATCTGATCAGGGTCTGCCCTGTTTGCTTTTGGAATTTTAAAAATGTCTCTGTACTTTCTAAAATGGCAATAAAGTTACAATCTCCATATTTCTTTATATAACTACTGTTTATGAATGTTCAGTAGGGACTGGAATTTGGAATGAAAATGGAACAGGGAAAGGGTTAAAAACAAATACTAATAAGTGGCATGCAGTAATAATTCTAGATTTTTTTCATGGGTCAAAAGTAACTTTAAAATCAATAGGTATCAAGCCCAAAACACTGGGTTCCTTATTAAATAATGTCATGAAAAAAAAGCAATATTTATTACTGTTTTATCATATAATGAAAAAGAAATTCTATTTTATTTTATTTTATAATAACATTTTTTTTTTTTTTTGCTTATTTTGTAGCCCTTATTTAGCTATACTCCCAATGACAACCTTTACTCAGTTCAAGTCAGTTAAACCTTTACTCAGTTCAAATTATTTACTGCAAACATTGAGCAGTCACAGAAATGTTGAAATCCCAACCAGGGTCCAGAGTCCGTGTTTTAGCCTGTATCTACAATCGTCGCGAAAACTGATGACATTTCAACTTTATATAGTTATTATTTTTTGAAGAGTTTGCAATGGTAGATAATATTTCAGGGTGTTTTCAATTACTTCTTTAGTGTCCTTACCACTAATTATATTAATAAAAAAGTAATTTTGTGTACAAATCAAATGCATGATTATCAGTCCAAACAGTCTTATTTTCGAAGTGTTTCGACCCATTGCAACAACGAGGCCAAGCACAACTGTCTTTGACAAGGAAACAGGGAAGCATTTCTATGTCTTATAACTTAATTATGAGAATATAATTCCTATTATAGTGTCATGACACTCCCATGTTGCCTCGCTTGAGTAATAAACCTGCTGCATGTGATATTTATGATAGACGTTTGCATTTGACACGACTGGTTCCCGAACAATTTATTTGGTAAAGTTCAGTAGAGTGAAAACCGGAACCACCTCGTGATTATGTAATTCGGGTGTTCTCCATGGTGTCCACAGGGGATTCCCTTGATTGGTCCCTACCAAAACAGACCAAGCGTGGATCACAGCATGATAGCAAGCTAAAAGTGGTCTGTGTGTGTACAGAACTAACAGATAAACTCCACCAGGGAGGAATATGTATGTCTCAAAAAAAATTGCCTCGCAAACTTTCAAAAACGGTAGATTTGCATACCGTTCCGGCAGAACGGTAAACCACCACTGAAAACGGTAGAATTCACCTACCGTCGGTAGTTATCACATGTATGAAGATGCGTTTTTTAATGCGTCAGTGATGCAGGACAGGGATCAAGATTAATCACTGCATTTGCAAACTGTTTTACAGAACCAGATCTGATGGCTCCTGTATGAAATCCCTCATTTAAAACCTTTATGTAATGTTTGTTAGATCCAATATTGTTTGTTTGTTTGTGTTCATTAACGTCTGTTTTTGCTATAGGCTAATTGGAAGCCCCAGAGAGAGGGGAGAGGATACAGAGAAACCGGGCGCGATGCCCTACTCTTATTATCGACTGAGTTTCTCTGGTTCTTTTAGATGCCCAACTGGTGTAAAGCACTGATACAAATGTACATTGGACCTCGGTTTTATTATAGTCTCGTCCGAAGGACTTGGTCCGACGGGGGATTAGATCCAATATCTAAAGCAGGATGCATACAAGAGGCGAAGAATGTGTGTACAGTTCGAACATTTAATATAGACTGAAGCTGTGGGCGACTGACGCGTAAAATAGAGAGATAAGCAAAGGTCAGCATGCATCTATAGACTAGCCACAGGTGGCTTAACATACATGTATATCATTACACTTTATACCGATTAATATTTTGTGACATTAAGCTAGCTTTTTTTTTTTTTAAATTGAGCCCAATCTTTATTTGGTCATAGGATTTCGGTTACACACTATACATACATGTATGCACTGTGCAGTATGGTTAGACTACTGTAGTTTTGAGACTGGCCAAATGTAAAGTTGGTATAGAAATGCCCCTCAGTCTCTGATTAATCCCAAAGCAGTATACACACCATACGATTTGACAGAGAAATATAGAAAACATATATATTACTTGTTTACTCATTAAGACCCTTATCTGGGGACAGTTTTTGCACTCCAAAATTTGCACCAAATTCAGGGTGGGGACAGGGGCTTAAGCATCTGCCTTATTCCTGGAGTTAAACACAATAGCAGACATAAATTAAAGAGGTACTTACCACAAGAATTAAAGTTTTGTAAATTTAAAATTAAAACTGACGTAAAATAAGCGACAACTACTGCGTTATCCATCAGCCTTCAATAAATCTTCACTATTTTCATTTTCGTCGGCCATTAAAATTTATTTGGCAATGTCTAAAACGCGGACCTTGCTGAATTTACGGAACTGGATACCGTTTTACTAACTGGTTCGGTTGATCGAATGTAGATGACAGAGAGTTTCGTCTAACTTTGTCTTCAACATATATTCTGTGGCTATCGCCAAGGCATATTTTTGTGCATGTAACGAGATTAACCCTTTCCTTCATATAAACGTGTTTTACGCATTTGCAAACAGAGCATACCTCGATCAGGCGGCTCATATCAGGATCTGCTCTGTTTCAAACTTTGTCATTGGAATATGAAAAATGTGGGTTTTTTTACTTTCTAAAATGGCTACAATGTGGTTGAAAAATATGTTTCTTTACTTTCTAAAATGGCTGTAATGTATTCCATCTTCCATATTTCATTATAACTATTTTGTCTATGAATATTCAATAGGTAGATTCTATTGAAATTTGTAATAAACATAGAACAGGGAAATGGGTTAAACGAAGGTCATATTCAAACTCTTAAAAATGAACAATATTAACAGAAGAGGGAAAATGCAAAATTTGGTGGAAAATCTACCCTTTTATAACTCCCATCATTTTTAAATTGCTTCCTATTCCGTAACCATTTCCTTCTAAAATAAATAATAACATCTTGAATATAATTTAACTGGGTGCTTTCTTTATTATAATGGCAAATGTACACAAACTTATGGTTTACGGCATAATCTGTGGGGATTACACGACATTTTAAGTCACCATCAAACATAGCAGACCTTGATCAGACCGCTACTATATGAACCATCTGATCTGGATCTACTGCGTTTGCAAAGGCATATTTTATGGAGTAATGGTTAATGGCCACAAATTTATCTACTTACAGTATCTATATCCAGCAATAAAGAGGCAGGTGTATGCTTGGAACGAGCTTAAGTTTCTGCTTTGCCTTTATCCTGCTTAAGTCTGCAACTGTTTTCTTTATCCACCATCTAAAGTAGGCCTAATGTTGGACTTATATAGAAAATGGGTAAATAAGGTTTTTATATCTAGGCTTAGACATTTAGTTCCTGTGATATCCTTGATTTAAATAATGTCTCCTAGTGGTGTGTAAGTTGCTGATCAGTTCCTCTAAAATCTGATTTGAGGTGAAATATGTTCTTAATTACTCTCTTATATGTCACACCTTAATTTGTGTTCTTTTTGCCTATCAGCATTTCATTTCCCCCTCTTTATGGCAGTTTTAGGCCTCTGGTTTAGATCAGCACCTTTCACACAGTTTTTAGTTTTGTTTTTAGTTTTAGTTTTGAATTAAATTAAACTTCTCGCTATATAAATGTGCTTGTTTAAGCTGGTCTTAAACATGTGTTTTAATTGTTTCGTTTGTATGTGCTTTAGCTTTGTACTTAAAAAAACCATGCATGTCTGTGATCTTGTTCTAATTTTTGTTTTGTTTTGTTTCTGTTTATATATACTTATGTTTGTCGGAATAAAAACCCTGCAATGCTTATGTTACTATATATGTTATATACCTTCCGGCGTGAAATAAAGTTTTGTCTATGTCTATTTGTCTAAAATGTACTTATTTGATTTCCGTTTATTCGCTTAACCTAACATGTGCTTTGTAACGTATTAAAATCCAGAGTGAACAAAGAATGCGAATTTCCATTTTAGGGGTAAAACTCTTAATCTAGTAACTGAAAAGAAACCCGAATCTTTGAAATTTCCTCATTGTTGCTGTAAAGGTCAGATTTCGTTCCAAATTAATAGAATAGGGGTGGGGTTTTTTTATGACCATAGCCCCTTAAAATCGTAGCCAGGTACTTTTTCTGCGTTGTCGTTAGCTTCAAATTTTAGAGTGAAAATTTCTTTATAAAAAGATGAACTGCTTGGCAATTTAACAGTTTGGAGCCCGACGAAACTGTACATGTGTACAAACATGATATAGACTACAGTAGAACGTGCCTCAACCCTATCCCTGTTCAATATTTATGTAAGAAATTATGACATCAAGAATATCTATTCGTTGAAGTTTTATAATGTAAACTTTTCAAGTTTTTTATTCTGACAGAAACTGTAAAATCAGATCTACATCACATCAAAAGCAAACTAAGCCGACTCTGATCAGACAGCTCCTATAGGAGCCATCTGGTCTGGATCTACTCTGTTTGCAAATGCATGGAAATGCGTTTATAAATACGAGGGAAGGGTTAATTAGCGGCCATTCATTCATCATGTGAGTATTAAAAAGCAGGAGATTGCTTAATGCAAACGTAATAGAGAGCTATAGAGCCCGTCTGATCAGAATCTTGAAAGATCTGCATGGTTTGGAGTTGAAGGACACGTGTCACTGAAAAGATCACGGAGCGCCAATGATGTTGCGCAAAAAGAAACTCTATGAACATCGAGTTACAGCAATTGAAGAGCACTCATACATACACGTATCACATACACATTCAAATGTACAGAAGTTATGAAAGTTGCACGATACAAAAACAAAAATAGGATGAAGACAGGAGTGTCGCCTTGGAGCGGTCAGAGGTAAAGTTACCACCGGGGTTTAAAGCATTAATTTGGTAGGGGACGCGTCCAACCTCACACTTATCCTAATTATTTCAAGAAAGGAAAGGTGACCATAAGTCTAAGTATCATATACACACTCCATATACACACTCCTCCTAGCCCAGATAAAACACGCCATTAACAACAACAAAACAATTTAACAAACAAACAACAACAAGCATAACCATACTGACACTCGTTTTTAGGTTAGAGAAAGACTTGCTAACTGTCAGACATTCTATTTCTATATAGCAAGATCCTGTAAAATTACCCGATGCTTTATTTATGACACGCATGCATTGTCATGCATTGTCATTTACAAACAATGTAGACTCTGATCAGAGGACTCGTAGATCAGGATCTGCACTGTTTGCCATTCAAAATCATCTGGTGAGTTTTTAAAAGTTTTCATACTGAGTGGACTATATTGTTAAACACAGACGGGCTATTCCACTTTGGTAATCAGGGTTCAAGGTTATAAAGCTTCTGAGTCTGAGATCATTCTCAAGTATCTGATTGGTCAGATGCTTGAGAATGATCTCAGACTCAACCAAAAAGCTTTATAACATCGGGGCATGGGTTGAAATGGTTAAACTCACGTTTTATTTGCATGTTCCACGAATGTGACTGGTTTGTTTTTGGTTTTGATTTTTTGTAAAAGCTCAAATTTCTCTGACACAACTGTCCTCGATATAGGCATACAGTGATGATGTAGACAATTCATTTATATTTGGTTAGTAGTTGTCTTAAATAACAACCGCATATTAAGTGCAGACACTTCATTTTTCCTTGTAACACATCTTAACTATTAATGTTTATTAGTTGAATTAAAATGCAAATCATTGAAATGTTCTCATTCTCTGAACATTAGTTAAGCGACATAAATCTAAAACAACCAGCTAATGGCACCGTTGTGCTCGGCACTCTGTCAAATGTTTTATCTAACAATAGATAATAATACGAGACAAGTAATAAAAAAGACCCTCACCAACAACAAAAACAAAACAAACGCATCGCCAGAAAGCATGCAGCTCCCGACATCTGCATGTATGAAACGTACATGTATTTGTCATAATAAAATATTGAGAATACAATTCGAGGGTTTAACGCAAAACTACATGTATCGTAACTACAATATATATGGAGAGAAACAGTGATGCTATTCAGAAACAGTCTGGATCCAGTAACTCGGTTTTTCATCAGGATCTAAACTGTCGTTTGACATTCTAATCATTCAGAAAAAATAAAGAAATCAACCTGCAAGCGCTTGTACAGAGCAACAGATTAAGGTGCGTACTCAAATCATCCTTTCTGCACCAAACCCTTTGTTGCGATCACTCTTTAGAATCGTCTCTTCAAGACGATTCTAAAGAGTAGTCGCAGTATAGGGTTTGGTTGGAGAAATAAAGGAGTTACTCTTGAAAATGTTTTAATTTACGCATCTTATCTGTACCTCTGCTTACATATTACAGAATGTAGTTACACTCGTTTTGCGCTAAGCTCCGCTACTTAAGATGTCGAATTACTGACAACTTTTTGCAGCATGCTTTACATTTCCACTCATCTAACAAACAAACATCCATTACAAATGAGAACGTACAGTACATTTCTAACAGTGCAGTTCATATTTTCTTTTACATGGAATACTTTGTTATTTAAACATAAGGAAGAACCTTCCACTATGCAGCTACAAAGTCCACAGCGGGGTTAGAAATTGTACTGTTAGAAATGTACTGTACGTTCTCATTTGTAATGGATGCAGAGAATTTTATATTGGTCAGACTGGAGACAAATTACGCAACAGAAGGACAGTGCATGACCAACAAATCAGAGATCCACCAACAAGACAAATACCGTTAAGTTCTCATTTAGACCAGTGTTGCAATATCAATCCTAAATTTTCCATTTTTCCATTTTACAAGTTTCACACCGATGATGTTTCAGCTAGGTTACTTATGGAAAAACATTTCATACGGGTATTTAACCCAAAATTAAACACAATGAAGTAAATATTCCAAAATAGGGAATTAATATAATACATAAATACTTAAACTGCTCTGATCTAATATTTCGACCACTAAGGGCCTTTGTCAAAGATTATCATGTCAAAATACACGTCACATTTTTGTTACATGCATTCAGCCATAAAATCAAAGAGAATAATGTTGATCCAGCGTCGTCATGGTGACATTGGGTTGTTTTTTAAAATGTCATGACGTCATCAAAATGACGTCATCAAATGACGTCATGGGTACAACGACGTCATGCATGCATTAGCGCATTATCCTCTTTGATGTTACAGCCAAATGGTCTGTAGGTTCTCAGCCTCCATATCCAATCAGTTTCATGGATCTGTCTTTCAGTTCTACATGCATGGAACATCCGTTTCAAAACTACAAATCTCACATCATCACTGCTATGACCACCGATTCCAAAATGTCTATTTATTGGCTTCTCTCTCTCATGCCTCACATCACTCAAATGTTCTTTCATTCTCTCCCGAATTTCTCTCTCAGTTTCACCGACATACACCATTATATCGCATTTACTGCATTTAATTGCATATACTACATTTCTTTCTCTACAGTTAATATTAGTTGACACATTGTAAACTGATTGCCTATTTGTGTCACTTATACTTGACATTTCAAGAATACTGCAAGTAGCACAACCCTGTGAACAGACTGTATTGCTTGGTCTAACAATCCTGTTAGTTTTTGAATGCACCAGTGTGTCACATAGATTTTTATCACGCCTGAATGCTACGATTGGCAGTTGTTGGAATACTTCTTTAAGCCGGTCTGATTGATGCAAAACTTTTGAATGTTTGTTTACAATGTAATGTATATTCGGTAGCAGATTTGAATACGTCAAAACTAAAGGGACCCTATTCATTTTCCTGTTAGATCTAACTGTTTGTTTCTTTACTAATGTGGCAGATCTGTCAAGTTTATCCACCCTTACCAACTGATTTTCTATCATCCTACCACTATATCCTCTCTTCCTTAACTGACTCTTGAGTTTATTTCTTTCTCTAATATAGTCCGATTCTCTTTCACATATACGCTTAATTCTTAGTCCCAAACCATATGCTATGCTCCTTTTTGTACTAGGAGGATGGCAAGAAGAATTATTAAGGTACAGCTGTTTGTCTGTTGGTTTTACATAAAGATCTGTGTATATATGACCATTGTCTATTTTAACTAGAGTATCCAGAAATTCTATCTGATCCAAACCATATCTAAGCTCTATACTAATATTCGGGTGAATACTGTTTGCATGTTTCGCAAAATCTTCCAGTTCTTGAACTGTACCATCCCAGATCCCGAAACCATCATCAATGAATCTCTTGTAAAACATTGGCACTTTTTTGTGTGACATCATTTCTTCATCCCATTTCCTCATATATGAACAAGCAAAATTCTTTCCTAATTTTGAACCAATTGCCACCCCATCTTTTTGTATGAAAGTGCTATCTCCAAAAGAAAATGTGTTGTTGTCTAAAACTGTTTGAATCATCTTAAGAACAGTTTCTGTATCAATCAACGGATCACTTCTGTTTGCAAGGCCTTCCATACATGCATCTAGTCCCTCTTTCTTTGGGACTGATGGATACAACTTTGCTACGTCAAAACAGAACAAAATGCAATTTTCTGAAAGTGGTTCATTAATCTCTTTTAATTTGTTAATAAAATCAGTTGTATCTCTGATGTAGCTGGGTGAAGTTTCAACAAATTCACTAAGTTCATGCTCAGCAACTTCAGCTAACCTCTCAGTGGCAGCAAAGGTGCCCGACGCATGCTTGGACTCATCCATGGACAACCCCCCCCCCCCCTCCCAAAAAAAAAAAAACAAAAAAAAAACAATTGTGATCGAAGCATGTTCAACTGGCCTAAAACTATCTATTTGAACCTTAAACCACTCCGAAAAACGAGAAAAACACGACCCGGAAAAAAATTTCCTATCGGGTCTATATATGTATTGACTTTCAATACATATATAGACCCGATAGGAATTTTTTTTCCGGGTCGTGCTTTTCTTGTTTTTCGGAGTGGTTTAAGGTTCAAATAGATAGTTTTAGGCTAGTTTAACATATTTCGATCACATTTTTTTTTTTTTGGGGGGGGGGGGTGGGGGGGGGGGTTGTTTCCATGGGGAGTCCAAGCATGCGTCGATCACCTTTGAGTGGCAGTACCCATGCCACTAACTATTGTTCTAAAAGGAGCAGTTGGTTTGTGGATTTTAGGGTTCCCTTTCAATTTACCTGGTCTGGAGTACTTTGGGATAAGATACTGTTTCATTTCTTTTGATATGGCACCTTCCCTAAACATTTTGTTTACTAGTTTTTTCACTTCTTTCAGGCTTATTTCAGTTCGGTCACTATTAGTTGCCTCATACGAATCACTTGTTAAAACCTCTTTTTTCATTGACTCTATGTATACTTCCTTATCTAAAACAACTATACCTGAACCCTTGTCTGCAGGTCTGATCACTATGTTTTCATTGTGCAAAAGTTCATAAAAAGCCTCTTTCTCATCTTTCGATATATTTAGCTGACTATTCTTTTTCAAACTATTGACTATGTCATTCTTAACCAGTTCTATATATAGGTCAAGATGCCTGTCCCTGCCTGAATTTGGTGTGAAGTTTCTATCTTTCTTCACTTTAAATTTATCACTAATATGATCATTATCGTCATCATGTAGATCTACACTATCATTTTCAAAGAAATACTCTTTCAGTCTCATTTGTCTTTCCCATTCGTAAAACTGTTATCAGATCTTTCTGAATGGGAAAGACAAATGAGACTGAAAGAGTATTTCTTTGAAAATGATAGTGTAGATCTACATGATGACGATAATGATCATATTAGTGATAAATTTAAAGTGAAGAAAGATAGAAACTTCACACCAAATTCAGGCAGGGACAGGCATCTTGACCTATATATAGAACTGGTTAAGAATGACATAGTCAATAGTTTGAAAAAGAATAGTCAGCTAAATATATCGAGAGATGAGAAAGAGGCTTTTTATGAACTTTTGCACAATGAAAACATAGTGATCAGACCTGCAGACAATGGTTCAGGTATAGTTGTTTTAGATAAGGAAGTATACATAGAGTCAATGAAAAAAAGAGGTTTTAACAAGTGATTCGTATGAGGCAACTAATAGTGACCGAACTGAAATAAGCCTGAAAGAAGTGAAAAAGCTAGTAAACAAAATGTTTAGGGAAGGTGCCATATCAAAAGAAATGAAACAGTATCTTATCCCAAAGTACTCCAGACCAGGTAAATTGAAAGGGAACCCTAAAATCCACAAACCAACTGCTCCTTTTAGAACAATAGTTAGTGGCATGGGTACTGCCACTGAGAGGTTAGCTGAAGTTGCTGAGCATGAACTTAGTGAATTTGTTGAAACTTCACCCAGCTACATCAGAGATACAACTGATTTTATTAACAAATTAAAAGAGATTAATGAACCACTTTCAGAAAATTGCATTTTGTTCTGTTTTGACGTAGCAAAGTTGTATCCATCAGTCCCAAAGAAAGAGGGACTAGATGCATGTATGGAAGGCCTTGCAAACAGAAGTGATCCGTTGATTGATACAGAAACTGTTCTTAAGATGATTCAAACAGTTTTAGACAACAACACATTTTCTTTTGGAGATAGCACTTTCATACAAAAAGATGGGGTGGCAATTGGTTCAAAATTAGGAAAGAATTTTGCTTGTTCATATATGAGGAAATGGGATGAAGAAATGATGTCACACAAAAAAGTGCCAATGTTTTACAAGAGATTCATTGATGATGGTTTCGGGATCTGGGATGGTACAGTTCAAGAACTGGAAGATTTTGCGAAACATGCAAACAGTATTCACCCGAATATTAGTATAGAGCTTAGATATGGTTTGGATCAGATAGAATTTCTGGATACTCTAGTTAAAATAGACAATGGTCATATATACACAGATCTTTATGTAAAACCAACAGACAAACAGCTGTACCTTAATAATTCTTCTTGCCATCCTCCTAGTACAAAAAGGAGCATAGCATATGGTTTGGGACTAAGAATTAAGCGTATATGTGAAAGAGAATCGGACTATATTAGAGAAAGAAATAAACTCAAGAGTCAGTTAAGGAAGAGAGGATATAGTGGTAGGATGATAGAAAATCAGTTGGTAAGGGTGGATAAACTTGACAGATCTGCCACATTAGTAAAGAAACAAACAGTTAGATCTAACAGGAAAATGAATAGGGTCCCTTTAGTTTTGACGTATTCAAATCTGCTACCGAATATACATTACATTGTAAACAAACATTCAAAAGTTTTGCATCAATCAGACCGGCTTAAAGAAGTATTCCAACAACTGCCAATCGTAGCATTCAGGCGTGATAAAAATCTATGTGACACACTGGTGCATTCAAAAACTAACAGGATTGTTAGACCAAGCAATACAGTCTGTTCACAGGGTTGTGCTACTTGCAGTATTCTTGAAATGTCAAGTATAAGTGACACAAATAGGCAATCTGTTTACAATGTGTCAACTAATATTAACTGTAGAGAAAGAAATGTAGTATATGCAATTAAATGCAGTAAATGCGATATAATGGTGTATGTCGGTGAAACTGAGAGAGAAATTCGGGAGAGAATGAAAGAACATTTGAGTGATGTGAGGCATGAGAGAGAGAAGCCAATAAATAGACATTTTGGAATCGGTGGTCATAGCAGTGATGATGTGAGATTTGTAGTTTTGAAACGGATGTTCCATGCATGTAGAACTGAAAGACAGATCCATGAAACTGATTGGATATGGAGGCTGAGAACCTACAGACCATTTGGCTGTAACATCAAAGAGGATAATGCGCTAATGCATGCATGACGTCGTTGTACCCATGACGTCATTTGATGACGTCATTTTGATGACGTCATGACATTTTAAAAAACAACCCAATGTCACCATGACGACGCTGGATCAACATTATTCTCTTTGATTTTATGGCTGAATGCATGTAACAAAAATGTGACGTGTATTTTGACATGATAATCTTTGACAAAGGCCCTTAGTGGTCGAAATATTAGATCAGAGCAGTTTAAGTATTTATGTACAAAATTAAACAGAATTTGATAACGTCATTTGACGCCGTCTTTATGACGTCATGACGTCGTTACTGCGGCGTTACCAAGTAACGTCATTGCTATGTATTTGTTATTCCCCTGCAGATGAGCAGTAGTGAAACCGGTAGGGAATAAAAATGTAAATCTTCACAAGTGGTGTCAGTTTATCTTTTCAATATAATTTTCTTGTTCTGGTGTGCACAATGTTCCTAAAATGATATGCATGAAAACAGCGTAGATCCAGATCAGAGGGCTCCTTAAGGGACCGGCCTCTGATCAGGGTCTGCACTATTTGCTGAATCCATCAACGTCAACGACTTATTTCAGCAAATGTTTGTTGTGTTTGCTGTGCTTCTCCACATGAAAATTTGATTAAAGTTCTCGTGGCGGGTCGTCCTCGTAGGTCTCTCTAGATAGGACGACAAGGGTTCGGCCAAACAGTGCAAATTCAGGAGCCCCCCCCTGATCTGGCCGGGTCTACACTGTTTGCCTATATTCCTTTTAACGATCACTGGGCACAAATGGGTTAAATGAAATTAATTGTAATGTAAAACAATGTCAGCGTGTCTTAATTTTTATTCAATTAAGTCAAAGACCTATGATTTATCATAGGTCTTTGATTAAGTCTGTAAACCTTAATGTGTACTTGTGGTAGGATACTTGATCCCAACCTTCTCTTCCAATATGACATTCATCAGCTGGCCATCAGTAGATAACTGGTGAACATAGGTGAACACAGTGGTTCTTATTAATACAATTGTAAACACATCCATAAGGGGGTGGGGTGGGGGTGGGGGTGGGGGTGTTAGTTGAACCGCAAGAATGTCCGCAAATCTATTTTTAGAATATCCTCGCAATAGGGTTTTTCTAATATTCCAATATATATTCATACGCTCTCAAATCGAAACATAAGTCTTTATAGGGTACGTATATAAATAGGATATATAACGATTTGCCACTATTTTATGATAACAATGATATTCCAGCTGTTCATTACTTGCATTTTCGTCTCCCAAATTGTTGTTACTTCATGTAGCGCAACACTCTCATTGGTTGTTCTTAGGCATATCCGGTGTGGAAAAACGTTGGATTTATAAATAAATTTAATAGAGAACGTAGTTATCCTACGCAGTTTGGTTCCTCTGCACTGTATCCTAACGCAGACTTTATTTTCTAAACTAATATTGATTCTAAAATTACCATTTAATATGAAACAGTTACTTCATACCTGTCAGTAGGAACTGAAATATTGTGATTTCTTCTGGAATTAAGAATGGTCGCCACAGACGGTCAGCCAGCAGACGTAGTTTTTGTTGTTGAAGGGACAGCAAACCTGAGTTCTTACATAGAAGAACTGAAGACAGATTACATACTGCCCACATTAGAGTAAGTGAAACATTGTTTATTGAAATAATATGCCTTGTCCAAACGGGATCGGGTCACATCGTACCGAACCATTTCGTACCCTCTCATTTCGTACTCTCCTTCTTCTGTCATCTCGACAATCTAAAAAAAATAATCTTTTTCGTACATTCATTTGTGTCCATTTCATACCTAGTAACTTGATGGACATTATAATGCCATAGCAGATTTTTAATTTGACTTAGTCCTTTGATACTTTCCATAGATTTAGTCCTTTAATACTCTCCATAGATTTGCTCTCATATAGGGGACAGGTCAAAATGGTCCAATTCTGAAATAGCCATCTACATCTACATCTACATCTACCGTCGTCTCAGTCACACTTGACTATTACGCGACGGGTGGTGCTAAGTCAAGAAAAGAAAATGAAATGATAGACAGGCAGAAGAGCTTGGATAGTTAATAGTTAAGGAATAAGAATAAAGTAAGGTAAAGAATGGTGTGCCCAGCAACATTTTCGTCCCTTCAACCCAGACCTCTCCGGTTACGGTGGCCGCGGCCGGCACAGCAATGGGAATCACTAGTGAGTACTTATTGCTGGGCCCCTACATACTGATTAGAAAGAGAGGTGAGAAAGACACTGCTTGAAGAGTACCAAGTCAGGGGCTTCTGCAACCTCAGAAGGTAGGTTGTTCGATAGTGATATTGTCCTAGGGAAGAACGAATATTTGAAGTATGAGGTAGATGTGGACGGCTGCCGAAATATCCTAGAGTGAGCAGATCTGGTAGGTCCCTGTACCGGGCTTAGATACTTTGTAGCCGGGATGTCTACGAGGTCATTGGCTATCTTGTACATCATAGACAGCTGGACTTTGGACCGTCGGGACTCAAGTGTCTCCCATCCCAGGTGGTCTAGCATAGAGGAGACGCTGCTTGTGTTGTGATATCTGTTGGTCACATATCTGGCAGTTCTCCTCTGTACCATCTCCAGTTTATAGATCTGGTCTCTGGTGTATGGATTCCAGACTGTTGAACAGTACTCCAGGTTAGGTCGGACAAGAGTTTTGTTCGCCGTGCTCTTGACTTCCTCATTGCCGATGCGCAGATTGCGCCTAAGGAAGCCAAGTGTGCTGCTAGCCTTTTTGACTGTCTTGTCAATATGGTGGTTCCATGTGAGGTTATGGGACAACTGTACTCCGAGGTAACTTGTTATTTGTTTGGTCTTAAGTGTTTGGCCCTTCAAGGAGTACTCATGTATAATTGGTTTCCTCTTCCTATGCACGTGCATGATGCTGCATTTTTCTGGGTGGAAGGCCATACCCCAGCGCTTCTCCCATTCTGCTAGCCTTTCAAGATCGGTTTGCAGGATATGGCAGTCTTGTTCGGTATGGATTTCCCTATACACCACACAGTCGTCTGCAAATAGTCTGGTCTTGGATGAAACCTGTAGAGGTAGGTCGTTGATGAAGTTAAGGAACAGCACTGGTCCGAGGACACTTCCTTGGGGAACACCGCTTATTACCGGTGCTGCTTCAGATGTGGCTCCATCAACAACTACACTTTGTGTGCGTCCTGTCAGAAAGGCCTCTATCCATTTCAGAGTGCGGTCCCTTACGCCATAGTGGTTGAACTTAGATAGCAAATGCCTGTGTGGTACCCGATCAAATGCCTTGCTAAAATCCAGTACAGCAAGGTCATGCTGTTTCTTCTTATCCAGAGATCTGACAAGCTCATCTGTTAGTGTGAGCAGCTGAGTTTCACAGCTCCGTCGTCTCCTGAATCCATGCTGGCAATCAGAGAGGATCTTGAATGAGTCTAGGTGTCGCATGACGTTGCTGACGATAATATGCTCCAGCATCTTGCATGGTATGCAGGTGAGGGAAACCGGCCTATAGTTACTGGCCTTGAACATATAAGGAAATTTCTGAGTAACAGATAAGGATGTGTGCCATGATCAGTTTCATCTATTTCATTCTCAGGACTAAGCAACATTAATAAACAACAATAATCAGAAAAAGAAGCACTTTATAGATGCACGATACAAATACAATGCCAAAAACGTTACCCAAATATGGTGATATCTTTGCAAACAGTTTGGATCCTGATGAAATTCCTAGTAACTCGGTCTCACAAGTGGATCCAAAATAACATTTTATTACATCTATCCACTCGCATAAATTGTTCTTAATTACAGACAATCAATGAAACAGATAAACAATTATACTTAATTTCACTTCAAAAATATTGATGCTGCTCATTTTCACACCAGGGCTTTTTCTCTCTTGATTGGGAAAGGGTTTTAGCCTGCTGATTTTGGGAAGAATTATTGTTAAGTTGACGTTAACATTTCTGATTTGGGAAACAAAAAAGCTGACCAGAGTAAGTTTGGATTTTTGGGAAAACTGCATGATTTTAAAGAAATTTTCAATTGGGAAGGGCATACATGTGATAACCTGCTGAGGCATGTCAGGTAGATTTAGGAAATTTGTCAGGTAGATTTGACTTTTGTCAGGTAGATTTTACTGCAGACGCGATAAAATATATGGAGGAGAAAAAAGAAATTTGCTTGATACTTTCCCTCATATAAACACCTTTTTCATGCATAAATTTGCAAAGAGAATAGACCCAGATCAGATGGTTTCTACAGGAGCTGTCTGGTCAGGGTCTGCTCTGTTTGCTTATGATATAGGAATGATTCTACACTTTCTGGTTTGGCAAAAAAATCCACTGTGGTGTAAAAAACCCATTAACCCTTTCCTTCATATAAACCAAGGTTTCACGCATTTGCAAACAGAGTAGACCCAGCTCAGACAGCTCCTATAGGAGCCATCTGATCAGGGTCTGCTCTGTTTGCTTTTGGAATTTTAAAAATGTTTCTGTACTTTCTAAAATGGCTATAAAGTTCCAATCTCCATATTTCTTTATAACTACTTTGTTTAAGAATATTCAGTAGGGACTGGAATTTGGAATACAAATGGAACAGGGAAAGGGTTAAAAACAAATACTAATAATTGACATGCAATAATAATTCTAGATTTTTTTCATGGGTCAAAAGGACTCTTTGAAATCAATAGGTCTCAAGCCCAAAACTAAATAATGTCATGAAAAAAATCAAGATTTATTACTGTTTTATCATATAATAAAAAAGATATTCCATTTTATCTTATTTTATGATAACATTTTTAGGGGGTGGTTTTTTGGCTTATTTTATTGCCCTTATTTAGCTTTACTCCCAAGGACAACCTTTACTCAGTTCAAGTTAGTTAAACCTTTACTCAAGTTAGTTACTGAAAACATTGAGCAGTCATAGAACTGTTGAAATCCCAACAGGTCCAGAGTCTGTGTTTTAGCCCGTATCTACAATAATCGCGAAGAGTTTGCAATGGTAGATAATATTTCATGGTGTTTTCAATTACTTCTTGAGTGTCCAAGTACCACTTATTATATTAATGAAAAAGTAATTTTGTGTACAAATCAAATTCATGATTATCAGTCCAAGCAGTCTTATTTTCGAAGTGTTTCGGCCCATTGCAACAATGAGGCCAAGCACAGCTCTCTTTGACAAGGAAGCAGAGAAGTATTTCTGTATCTTATAACTTAATTATGAGAATCTGAATATAATTCCTATTATAGGGTCATGACACTCCCACATTGCCTTGCTTGAGTAATAAACCTGCTGCATGTGATATTTGTGGTAGACGTTTGCATTTTGACCCGACTGGTTCCCGAACAATTTATTTGGTAAATAGTAGAGTGAAAATCGGAACCATCTCGTGATTATGTAATTCGTGTGTTCTCCATGGTCTCCACGTGGGATTCCCTTGATTGGTCCCTGCCAAAACAAACCAAGCATGGATCACAGCATAATAGCAAGCTAAAGGTGGTCTGTGTGTGTAGATAACTAACAGATAAACTCCATCAGGGAGGAAAATATATGTCACTAAAAATTGCTTTGTAAAAATTTCAAAACGGTAGACCGTTCAAGTAGAACGGTAAACCACCTCTGAAAACGGTAGAATTCACCTACCATCGGTAGTTATCACATGTATGGAAGGGGCCTTTTATAGGCCTCTGTTATAGAAGGTGAAAAACCCCTGCACCTATTTATTTGACTTAAGTTATCAGTTTGATCTAATTAATCTGATTACTAAATGTCAACCGTTTCATTGGTTGATCTCATGCAACATACTTATCACATTTGTTCTCATCCGCTAAATTGAATAGGTTATTACTGGCAAAAAGATGCGCTAGCTTTGAATTCTTCAAGGAGTCCACCGATCAGGATCTTTAATTTTTGCTGCAGTTTATAAACTTTAACTGACAGTCGGGAAAAGGCTGAGTTGACCCGATTGAGACGGGCCGAGTTGACCCACCCCAAAACAGGCCGAGTTGACCCAGCCGACTTGACCCAGACCGAGTTGACCTGAGGCCGACTTGACCCAGATTCAAGGAAGGCAAGTCGGTGGTTTCGATCCAATGCACTGCTTTGCAACGAATGAGATTAGCCGAAATCATCTTCCTGAAATCATCCCTCATCATGATTTGGATAAAACCATTCCATGTTGGCAAGGACTAAATATAGAATCTTCTTTGCCAGCATTACAAAGAATTTCGGACTATTTATCTGTCCTTTTGTCTAAATATTGAAGTTGGCGATTTTCCATGATTACATGTCACACTGGTAATACATTTGTAATTCCAAATATCCCAGTAAAACGGTCGAGAAACATACCGACACTGATCTTATAATGAAACCGTTAGGGGGGCAAATGTCCGCCCAGGTCCAATAGGGGGGAAAATGTCCACTCAAGCTAAAACACCAGGGTGCAAATGTCCGCCCATGCCCCAAATAAGGAGGGGGTGCAAATGTCAGGGGGGCAAGTGTCTTGTGGCAAATGTCCTAGAATTTGTCCCCCCCCCCCACATTTGAGCATGAGCGGACATTTGCCCCAGTGGGTTTTTAACTTGGACGGACATTTGCCCCCCTGGCATATGCCCCCTATTAGACTTGGCGGACATTTGCCCCCAGCGGTTTATTTAATGATTTGATGCGTGGGTATTTCATTCGGCAGCCATTTTCAAAAATTGTAAACACTGAACAGGAAATACGTCATAAAAACATCATTCCCCAGGATTATAGCGAGGTCAGAGGTTATATATGCCAGGCTTAAGGTGTATGCAGCAGAATGTGACCTTCTACTTATTGAAACAATGTGACAGCTATTATGTTCTACACTTACGCAATTCATTTACTGTCAAATGTCGGCTTAGGTTTTATGATAAATATTTGTTTGAAAACTACGAATTTTGCCGGCTTTGATTCCTCCAACACAATTTTCCACAATAAATAAAACAAGATCTGGTTCTGGAGGTAATATACATCTGTTTGTTATTTGAATACAAAATTACAGATTTAACAACAAAAGTAATTTACACAATTTAGATCTAAGCAATTATTTAAAATTGCTAGTCATTTCTTTATTAGAGCAATTCCTAATGAACCTCAATGGAACTTCTTTTGGTTTTCTGAGATCGAGTCACACAATACAATGTACTCTCAAGACCCCTGGGGGCAAATGTCCGCCCAAGCTAAATCACTAGGGGGGGGGGGGGGGGGGGGGGGATGTCCGCCCAAATCAAACAGGGGGTCCGCCCAAGCTAAAACACCAAGGGGGCAAAAGTTCGCCCTAGCTCAAATGGGGGTGCAGGGGGTGCAAAGGTCCGGGGGCAAGTGTCCCGGGCGGCGGGGGGGGGGGGGGGGGGGGGGGGCAAATGTCCTAGAATCGGTGCAATTACACAGCTGAAATACTGGCTAGTGACCCTAACATGTACCCATTTTAACCCCTGGGTTGAGAGGAGGCAACCTTGTGTGGGTGTCAGACACTGAATTTTTTTATAAGCATCTCTGAAATTTCGAGCTGGTCCAGCTGGGATTTGAACCCCAGACCCCTTGGTTATCAGCTCAACCACTAGGCCAAGCCACCACCACAATTTAGATTAATTAAAAGAATACTTCGGCTTAATTATCTGATCAGGAATTGCCGAAAACATGATTGTCTTTAAAATGATGTAAAAACATAGATTCTTTCTAAAAGACGGTGTCATTTAATGATTATCCAGTTAAATATAGATTACAAAGATTAATGATATTTTTCTATCAAATCAATTATCAAACTTTGTTATACCCCCACAAACAGAGTTTGAGGGGGGTATACTGGAATCAGCCTGTCGGTTGGTCGGTCGGTCGGTCGTTGGTCTGTCCACAAAATCTTGTATGGCGAACTCCTCCTTCAGTTTCAACCTGATTCATTTGATACTTGGCATAAATGTTACTCAGGTGTAGTAGATGTGCAAGACACAAATTTCAGGTCTCTGTGACCTTGACCTTGACCTTTGGCCTTGAAATTTGTCTTGAAATTGGCAGGCAAAATCTTGTACTTTGAACTCCTCCTTCACTTTCAACCTGATTCACTTCATACTTGGCATAAATGTTACTCAGGAGTAGTAGATGTGTAAGACGCAAATTTTAGGTCTCTGTGACCTTGACCTTTGGCCTTGAAATTGGTCTTGAAATTGGCAGGCAAAATCTTGTACTTTGAACTCCTCCTTCACTTTCAACCTGATTCACTTGATACTTGGCATAAATGTTACTCAGGAATAGTAGATGTGCAAGACACAAATTTCAGGTCTTGTCCGGAGCATATATCCTATACTTTATTATCTAGCATTACCAAACCTGTTGTGTCAATACATATTGGGTAGTAGATATTCAGGTCTCTGTGACCTTGAACTTAATACCTGGCCTTGAAATGGAAAAAGAACCAGTGTCATTCTGCCAAATTGGACCAGCGCGAACATTTTCATTTTGGCATGAAGCATGGGGATTTCGTGTCACAAATCCTCCTTCATTTTTAAAGTTTTCATATGTTTGTTGCAAGCATTACAGAATTATCTCTCCTTTAACTTTGAGTATTTATGTGTTTTAGTCCTGTTACATCATCATGGATACATGTAGTTGGTGTCACAAACTTGGATTTGCAATCAAAGCTGCCATGTGGGGGTATTCATCACCTTTAGTGATAGTTCTAGTTTAATTCATTTTAATCTGTTCCCAGAAACTACATTGTATATTATTCTACATGTATCATCAATACACAACAGGAAAGAAATTGTTGTGAAAACATCAAATTTTAAAGAACACTGTCATATATAAAATCATTTATACAGGTAGAGCCATTAATTTCACTAAATTTTTATTAGTCATTATATTTTACTAAAATTGGTTTGTTTTGACCCGGGCACATCTGGTCTACGATATAAAGTGGGCCGTTTCGGACCTGGCCATCATAGAATGGGTCATTTTGTCCCACATTCCTCATATGTATGTCACAGTAGATATTGCGATTCAGGACATTTTCGATTAACCCATTCCTTGATATCTAGACAATCATTATTAATTTAAACAGGGTTCGCACAGACCTGGAAAAGTCATGGAAAACGAAGTCTGCCTGGAAAAATCATGGAAAACGGAAATTTCAAATTTTATCATTGAAAAATCAGGGAATTCAGAAAAAATCATGGAAATTACCAAATACACCCTTGAATAATTCCTTTATTTGTAGATTTACCAACACATAAATTTTCTTGGCATGAAATTAAAAAAAAGGAGAGTTCATAACCGAAAGTAAATCTGATCGGCGTTATGAGTAAAGTGAATTTTCTACTATGACACCGGTAGCGAACAGTCATTGGTCCGAAAATGGAATTCCGGTGCGCCGGTTCAATTTTCGGAAGTCCTCTACTCTTTTTGTTAGATCATTGTTTATCGCATGGTGAAAATCTGCCCTGCGTTCGGTGATGGATTACGTGAGAAACCGGTTGCGGCCCGGCAAAGGAATGTGTTGGTATAATCCACAATTTGTACAACAAACTGTACAAAGACTGAAGAACAGTTAAGGAAAAGAGGCAAGAGTTAAACAAAAATTTAAACTGGGGTACTCGGTATACCTACATAAACACAAATAAATAATTGATCTTGGTGTTTAGCATTCATTTCTAACACAGAATTCAGTTTGCAAGCTTAAAATCATTGCCGGAGTCGTATATGATATATCATTGAAAATATGTTTTTGTCATGGAAAAATCATGGAAATATCATGGAATTTGAGTGTCAAAAGTCTGTATGAACCCTGTTTAAAGAATTTATAACATTGTGAATATTCACTGGCGGAAGACAAATGCAGCAAGACACAGGATACATAGAAAACATTCACAGAATTCAATACATGGACATGTACATTTATGGAGTAAAAGATCAAAGTTCATCAGGTGACTGTCTGTCACTCATCAGAATCTGCAGAATTACCAGTACATGTACATGCATATTTGTCATTTCATTTTGTTTTTAAACAGTGTACATGTAGATCTTTATCAGAGCTATGAACTGATCAGTCCCTGATATATGGAAACTTAACTGGACTTACTCTTTGTAAAGCAAATTAAACCCAGACTTTTTTTGTACTTTCAGGGCATTCAATGGGGGACCACCAGATGCTGTAGATTATGGACATGATGTAAGATTATTTGCTATCAAAATTTTGTATTAGAATGTCTGGTATATAATATATGCAACCATACATTACTGTCTAATCTTTTTGTGGTAAGTGTACATATATATACATGCATGTGTAAAATATGTATCAGCTGCAGATCTGTAGATAAAATATTTACACCAGAGGCCCAGATAAGGGTGGGTAAAATAAAAGTTTCAACTTTCAAGAATATCTGCTTTAGTTTCTCACCCAACCCAACCCCATTTTGTGACCACTCATTAGAATCATCTGTTCAAGATGATTCTAACAGGTGGTCACAATTTAGGTTTGATAGACAAATAACAATTTTAGTGTTTAAATAAAATATGCTTATTTAACCCTTTCCCTCATATTTATAAACGTGTTTTCACGCATCTGCAAACAGAGTGGACCCAGATCAGACGATTCCTAGGTCCTAGAGGAGCTGTCTGATCAGAGTCAACTCTGTTTGCTATTTGAATGGAGGTTTCCTGTGTATAGAACATTGATGTACATGTAGCGTAGTTAAAATTTAAAATAAAATTGAATTTTAGTCAAAATTTCACCTGTTTTGGACTTAGCTTTTTGGGCTGAAATCTCAAGGTTAAAGTTTTGGGGTAAATGTTGAAATGCACTAATACTACATGAAATATTTGCCATAGAAAACTGATATTTGGAATGGAGGTTCCCTGTGTGTTGAACATTGATGTAGTGTAGTTAAAATTTAAAATAAAGTTGAATTTTAGTCCAAATTTTACCTGTTTTGGACTTAGCTTTTTGGGTTAATGCACAAATACAACATGAAATACTTGCCATAGGTAGCTGGTATTTGGAATAGAGTTTGCCAGTAGGTTTAACATTGATGTAGTTCAGTTAAAATAGAAAAACATTTTGGACTTCATCTTTGTAGACAAGGTCTACAATAGGCGAGCTTTGCTGTCCTGCGACAGTCTAGTTGAAACAATTGTGATAAATAGACATTCTTTTTAAAACTCCTATGTTTATTAAAGAGGAAGTCCCAACAATGAACGCATATTTTCAACAATGTCATAAAACTTAATATTTGTTATGTTCAATCATTATTATGAAGATTGTCAATTTGAACTTATATCGAAAAGTGCCCCTGTGATACAAAATAAACCGTTTTCATCAACACTTATAATTTTTGTTCTACAACAAAATATTATTGACCTTGGTTGAACAGTTAACGAAACTAAAACGCGAGCGGAATAAATACTAATACATTGCCGAATAACATACCAAACGTATGCAAGTTGTGTCTTCTTCGGTGTTTATTCGATTGGTTTTCTTACGATATATACTTCTTGTTAGCATATACATGTACACAAATGAGTATTGTATAATTTAGGCACTTTTGAAACATGTCGAATGTAGGGACTTCCCCTTGAAGTAATTGTGGCTTAAAATAGGTTTTACTGCTGTAACAACAAAACAAGTTTTCCTCCGTTTGAGCTTTACATCTTGTTGTTTTTGTAAAAAATTGTTGGAAAATATATGGTTTGAGAATTTACGCAATACCAATTCAAAATAATCTGGCTAATTTGGTTTTTACAGTATAGCTGTACACTGTACAACTTGGTGACATTTTATTCCGCTGATATTGCCCCAGACTCTGCAACAAAATGTTCAGACCTGACAACCAGCACACATCAATTCCTGGGATGGCTTGACAGCATACCGTAAGTATGATTTCACTTTCACAAAGTGTTAATATTTACAAATTTCCACCAGTAATGCAGTAGGTATTTTAAACACTTTATTTCATGAATATTCATATGAGAAATATGACATCAAAATGTTTATAGTGTTACCTTAACACAGGAATGTTTGGTTATGGTAGACACTGAAGAATCACGTCTATATTATTTCATAAGCAGATGGAGCAGACCCTGATCAAACAGCTCCTATTGGAACTGATCTGGGTTTGCAAAGGCATAAAAAGGTGTATCTACGTAGTAAAGGCTTTAGAATTTCTCAAAATCTTTGAATTTCTCTATAGTGGCCGTTCATTAACAATCTTAGCGTTAAATAGTCTTATATAGATGTGATGACTTACAATGTAACCCTTTCACACATGTAAACGCTTTTTCCCATCTTTGCAAACAGAGTAAACATCAGTTATTTAATATTCATGATATTATTTCTGCCTGAATATTCATGGAGTAAGAGGTTAAGGAGACATTTCAATCTTTAACTCTTTACTTCGTATATAATTATACCTTTTGTAAACAGAGTAGACCCAGATCAGATGGCTCCTGCAGCAGTCGTTTGATTAGGGTCTGCTCTGTTTGCTTCGGACATAATATAGATCTAATTCTACACTTTCTGTCTTTGTTAAATGTTTGTGTGTTATTTTAAAAATGCAGCTTATTAATATGCATGATGCCATTATTATACCACCACAAACTTTTTTTAAAGGGTATACTGGAATCACCCTGTCAATCAGTCAGTCAGTAGGTCACAGGAGCTGAAAAGTTTTTGTGAAATATTTTTTTAAATTCTAAACTGTAGAATGGAAACAGAAATGATTCTGAAAAGGTCCTCAATCATAGATTATATAAATGGTTCTGGTCCATTGCTTAAACTTAAAAGGTATGCTCCTGAGGTAGCCCTTTATTCAAGTGATGTGGTTGGTTCTTGCCCGTGCTTAAGTAAGTCACAGGTCATATGAGCTAGAATAATTTCTTTACACAATCTTCTAGTTCTATCAAAGTTATCAAAAATAGTTTTATGGTGCTGCAAATATAGGCCACAGATACTAAACAAATTGAAAATCTTCATTTGCAAAAACTTAAAAGTCTGTGTTTTAGGGAAATACAGTAGCCTTAAAGATGTATTATGCGCATTTTTCGTATTAATCAATCAACACCAGAAGCTGTACATGTACATGTATACATACAACAAAAATAATGCTTACAACCCATTTTCAGACAGGATATATTTGTTCAGCTAAATATTATAGCTATCCGAATACTGCTAAATTCTTTAAAAGGAGCCTCCTTTTCAGAAACGGGGATTTGTATGGAAATCTTGGGCCAAGTTCTGATTGACTCCAAATTCTATTTCGGAACATCGCTTTGAATATTAATTAGGTTGTTATCACATGTAAAATGGCTGACGATGGTTGTTGGCCTACATATACACATCTACATCGAATGATTATTTCCGGTATGTAAATTTGAATTGATTCCGGCCGATGGCGAATGCTTTTCCATTGGTTTCCGTAGCGATTCATTTTTCTATATTTTTGACACAAACAACCATTTACTAACCGTGCTGTTTAGTGTTAAATAAGTGTTAAAGTACATACATTCTGATTCTGAAGTTAGTTTGGAATGCAAAATTTGCAGAAATTTGCGCAGCATACATCTTTAACAATCTTGGTTGATATAAATAATAGGTCACTTGGGTTGTTAATCAGGACACCAATACTGGACCAGCATAGCCCTGATATTTTCCTTTAAAAGTTAGGATGTTGTTGTTTCTTTACAGTTTTATCGGTGGATGTGGTGAGTGTCACAGCCATATCTCAGAGGGATTGAGGACTGCCTTGCATGTGTTTGATGACATCAAAGAGAAACGCAATAATGACAGGTACTACTCATTTTAGCCTCTTTTTTGGTAGCATTGATCTTCACCCTCTCTATATATATTCATCTTTTAATGCCTTTGCAAACAGAGTAGACCTAGATTAGATGCTTGCTGTAGGAGCCATTTGATCAATGACCATTGTCTGCTCTGTTTTTATACGTCCGAAGGGACGTATTATGGTATGGCGCATGTCGTCTGTCCGTCCGTCTGTCCGTCCGGCCGTCTGTCCGTCCGTCCGCACTCACCAATGGGTAGTTGTGTGACTTTTTCTAACTAGTCGCGCAAGTAAAATCATTAACCTGGCCATCTCTTGTGTCATTAACCTGGCCAGTTGTGGGACATAGGGTTTGGGTTAGGGTTAGCTTCCAGATCATTCTATTCCAAAGTTAGAGCCAAAAATACGTTTTACTTGTGGGACTAGTCCCACAAGAAAAGATCAAAGGAAAAAGTCACACAAGTACCCATTTGTAAGAATGTCCGTCTGTCTGCCCGTCCATTAGCAATTTCTTGTGCAACTAACTCCTCCTTTATTTTTCAACATAATTTCTTCAAACTTTCAGGAATGATAGATACTGATGCGTAGTTGTGCATATCAGTGAGATAACTCTCATATCATTTTTCATTCTGGAGTTATTGCCCTTTGATAGTTTCGGGTAGCAATTTCTTGTGCAACTAACTCCTCCTTTATTTTTCAACATAATTTCTTCAAACTTTCAGGAATGATAGATACTGATGTGTAGTTGTGCATATCAGTGAGATAACAGGAGGTAAACTGTGGGCTCTCTTCTAATTATCTGTTGTAAAGAAAATGTTTCTTTGTTATTCCTTTTACCTGCTACTTTTTTTTTCAAAATAAATGCTCCTTTTTCAGCTTTCAGTAGGCCCAAAGACAAATAAAAGATTACTATTACAATAAGCAGTTTTACTCTCCTTGCTATTGCCTTAGCCCTAATAGACCTCATATGCGCAACTTCTGAAGGTTCACACATTGTGTAAATAGAACAACCTTCGGGCGTATATTGCCCCATCTCGCGGTGCTCTTGTTATGGGATAATATAGATCTGATTCTAAAGTTTCTGTCTTGGCCAATAATACCTATGTTCATTTGCCATTAAAATTCAGCTAATTAATATTCACGATGTCATTATTTCTTGCATGAATATCCATGGAGTAAAGGGTTCCACTGATATGTGGCATATTATGTCAACCATTGTCTTTGGACATTTTCATCTGCATCCATTTTCGCAGATAAGTTTTCATTCATTTCTTTTCAAAATGTGTTTAATAGAGTCTCTAACTGTTTGGATTCTGATTAGAGAAGGACAATACAAAACAGCGAAACTACAAATGAATGACAAAGTTGATAGGAAATTCATCAGACAAACCTCTTTCAATGTGGTAGTGAGAGACTGTGTTACTGTTGATTCAGACTGTTTGAAAAGATTATCACAAGTTTGCCAATAGAGTTCCATGGCTGACATGGGCATCTTTTAAACAGACATCTACTCACCTGGTATTTGCTATGGATTAACTGTTTATGTCATAGAAACACCTTTTCATGATTTTGCAAACGGAGAAGACCCAGATGAAAAATTTACATTATTGATCACAAGTGATAAATTTATGCATGAATTCGGGAATGTGTTAATGCTTCTCTTT
This sequence comes from Azorinus chamasolen, assembly GCA_963576725.1. Classification (NCBI taxonomy): domain Eukaryota; kingdom Metazoa; phylum Mollusca; class Bivalvia; order Cardiida; family Solecurtidae; genus Azorinus; species Azorinus chamasolen. The sequence continues at coordinate 19,114,444 of OY755246.1, read as the reverse complement.
AATGTCATGCATTAAGCTGCCTACTGTCTCCAAGGCCGATATTAAATTTTATACTAAATTAAACATCTGGTTTAGAGAGGTTTTATTGTACTTGGCTTCTGATCAGAAGTTGTGGATTTAAATGCCAGTCATGCAGTGATTGGCAAGGAATGGGTTAACCCATTTGTGCCTATTGTTCCTAACTAGGAGTCCTCTTTAAAGAGATTTGCTCAAAATGCTCATTTGGACAAGTTGACTTAAATTGGTTGTATGGGTTAACTCCTTAATACCGGAGAGAGTCCACTTGGCACCTTTGCAAACAGAGAAGACCCAGATCAGATGGCTTTTCTAGGAGCTATTAGATCAGGGTCTGCTCTATTTGTTAATAGAGAATCTCTTATAGAGTATCTCTGATATGATTCTGTACTATTTGGCACAGTTATGTATTCTCTTGTTTTATATAACAGTATGATATATCGGTAATAATGTTGATAATGGGTTGAATCTGCCATGAATATTCATGTCTTCAAGCAGTAACCCATTCCTTCATAGGCCAGTTTTAGACCCAGCCAACTAGAAAAAAAGGTAAGTTAGAATTTTGTAGTTTTGAAACCAGTGATAATAAGATCATTTGCTGCTATGGAGCAAATGCTCCTTTTATCACAAAGGCAGCAAAAAGTGCCTTTTACTGAAGTATCTAAAGGCGTCAATATGAGGGAATGGGTTAAAAGATTAAACTCTGAATTACATTTAATCCAGATTATCACCAGAGCGCCACTGTATCCTTGTGTGCAATTCTCCACCATATCAACTACCCAGTATGGAAGGGTGTAGATACACTGGTTTCTATAGTGACCAGCTAGCCAATATGCTTGCCAAGGTAAGAATTTCAGCACCCTGTGAAAATTTCATTAACCCTTTACTCCATAAATAAGTCTTTCTTTGACATTGCTAACAGAGTATGCGCAGTTCAGATGGCTCCTGTAGGAATTGTCTGATCAGGGTCTGCTGTGTTTGCTATAAATGAAATTATATAGATATGATTCTACAGTTTCTGCAATGGCCATGTGTTATGTGCTATATCAAAGATTAATTTAATTAGTATTCATGAGATTGTTATTTGTTATCTGATTTTTCATGGTGTAAAAGGTTAACTACAGATATTATGGTTGGCCCCTGTTAATATTTATGTAAGAAATAATGACCATGGCATGCAGATATGAACCCTTTCTTTCATATAAATGTGTTTTCACGCAATTGCAAACGGGGTAGACCCAGATCAGACAGCTACTGTTGGAGGCGTCTGATCAGAGGTGTGCTTTATTTACTAATGAAATGGCTACAATTTTCCACCTTCCATATATCATTATAACTATTTTGTCTATGAAGCAAATGTTCTATTTATCACAATGGTTTCAAAAATGACTTTTACATAGGCTTCAAATTGTGTTAATATGAAGGAATGGGTTAAGATCAAATGTCAAGGTCATACTTGGCGGTCAAAGGTCAAATAGACCATTATTTTCTGTCCATCATTAGTGCATAGTATTGATGGATTTCAGTATTTGCACACAGCTTAATCATTAGTAGGTCATGTGTTGCATTTAATATTCTTTACTCGCTAACATTACCTAATTTTGAATGGTTTCACCTTCTTAGTATATAAATTATATTCAAAATAGCTTGACATGTTGACATATTAATGTGAAAGTCCCTACAGTAAATGCATTTTTCAATAACATTATAAAACATGGTATTTGTTCTGTTTAATCACTATTATGAAGATTGTCAATTTGAACTTATATCTTTTATACAAAATCAACTGTTTTCATCGACATTGATAATTTTTGTTCTGCAACAAAATATTAACCCTTCGCTTGCTATTTACGTCAATATATGTACCTGTAAATAGTGAAGACCCAGATGAGACAGCTCCTGCAGGAGCTCTCTCATCAGGGTCTGCACTATTTACAAGTTGATTGTGCAACCAATGCACTCCACAGCAGCGATTGCACAGTGATATACTTGTAGACAGTGAAGATATATGTAATTATACAACAGGGCATGGGTAAAGAAGGAGAAATGTGTTTTAAAATTCAGCAAGAGAAGGGTTAATGGCCTTTGAGTAACAGTTAACAAAACTTAAACACAACCCAAATAACTACTAATACATTGTCAATAAACATCGGGTCTTTGATATCAAACACATGCAAGTTTTGTCGTCTTCAGCACATATTCAATTTGATTCCTTGCGATATAGTTCTTTTCAGCATATAAACAAATGTTTTATGTAGTTTTTAGGCCACCATTTTAACACCAAAAAAGGTTTTTTGATTTTCCATTTGCTGATAAAAATACTTATAGTGAAATACCATGTATACAAAATTTAGATACAAAACCATATTTAGCTTGTCTGTTTTTCGAAGACAAAAATACGAGTTATCCGGTATCCACATTGTCCTCTGCTACATTGACTATTACTTCTTTACTATTAATGCAATTCTGATGAAACTTCACACGCTTGTTCACCATTACAAGGGCTACAGTCTGACTAAGGGCCACACCTCTGTAAGGCATTCCTTTTACAAAATTATGCTCCTGGACTTAAGAAATGTATTAGGAAATGTATTTCACTGGAATGTGGTGCTCTTGTTTTAAGTTCAAATTGATAATCTTGATGAAAATAATTGAACAACACCATGTTTTATGATTTTGTTGAAAATTTGTTTAGAATAGAGATCATCACTTTAAGCGAGATTATTTAGATATTTTATCTAGAGATTTGTTAAAAAGTGTACAAGATCTTATTTCCTATTCATTTCAAAATAAATTAAACTTCCTGATTATAGAAATAGATACAAGAAACTCTTTCCTATTCATTTAAACTTCTAATTGTAGGAAATCCGCCTGTATTAAATTTCCTCTAGTGTGTTGGGTGTAGAAATGTTTAGTTCTGTTGTACTTTCAGAGAGGTATAAACTTGTCTATTATATCACCAAGGAAGATACCTGCACTACAAAAGCTCTATGAAGAGGTGAGAAGCTATGTTAGTGTTTGTGTGTGTAAAGGTTTGTTTATATGTTTGTAGTGTTAAACTTATATATGGGTCAGATCTATCGGCATATTTGTCGATATTAGTTAAATGTGTATCTGATGGTTAACCCTTTACTCCATCAGTATGCCTTTTAATAACCTTACAAACAGATTAGATCCTGAACAGATGGCTCCTTTATGAGATACACCAGATACACTTTTTCATATACAGCACTGACCTGTATTTCTAAGTATTAAGTTGAGTTTAAGGCACTAGCAAGCAAGATTTCGAGTTAAGCCTTTCCCTTGTATAAACATGTTAGCAAGCATTTGCAAACGGAGTACACCCAGATCAGATGTTTCCTGTAGGTGCTGTTTGATCAGGGTTTGTTCTTTTTGCTTAATATGAAAAATAGGAACAGATAAGCTGCATATTTATAGTCAGATTACTCGATAGAAATTTTCCACACATTTGCAAACAGGCGTGAGGAAGTTTTTATATGAGGGAAAGGTTGTGAAACAACTGAGTTTTGGGTAGATTTTCTTACATTTCATTAATTGCATTTATTAGAATTAGACTTGTGAATATCTATTGTTATTTATTTTAGTCATCTACGCCAGATTGCCCAGCCCAGACCAACAAAGATTTTTCCACAGATGTGCAACACTTGGTTTTATTACATGGCTATCAGCTTCAAGGTAAAGATAGACCTGGAATAATCTTTTTATTATGCTCCTAAAATCTTAATCTAGAGGAATTAAAATATTTATTCTGACATGTCTCATTGTTTGTCTGTCTGTTTGCTATAACTTTTGGAATTTTATTGATAGAGGGTTCATACTGGCTACATATACCCATGATGCTGGAGCTTTGGGGTGTTGCCACATGAAGGTCAAGGTCACAGTTCAAGGTCAAAAGTTGCAAACAATTTGTAAACCAAAGCACCTGTTTGGGGCACAGTTTTTCGCAAACACACATATTTTGCTACAAGGTCCATTTATTTTTATGTAAATTTTTTTAATTAAAGGGTCATTTTTATCATTGAGTAATTTGAACCATTTCTGTTTCTGTTGCCAGACTTGCCATTACATTCAGTGTATATTTAATTCTTACTGGAATCAGCGGAGTGGTTGATCGGTTGGTTGTTCCATCCGTCAATTGCAATCAGGGCTGCTGTGTGGGGTATTCCTCACCTTTAGTATTTATGGAGCTATGGGTTAAAAGTATCTTAATTGTACACTGTCTCTTGTTTCAGAGCGAGCTCACACCCCTGTGGCCGATGATAAAATGAATGACCACCAGAAAAATATACAAAGTAAGTGCCTACACTGCTCCCTGAATTTTAAACAAATTTCTTGGAAATGATCTACAGGTATCTATCAAATTTCCATAAAGCGATCCTGTCTATTGCGTAAATAGATCTCTGACAGCAGCTAAAAATAGATTTTGTACAAAATGTTACAGGAATGATCTGCAGATGACCCTTTGGATCCAATCCAGAGCATAAAATAGGCGCTAAAAATACATTTTAATGAACAATTTATTTAATTCTTCTCCTTACTTGCTGAATAGAATATGTTCAAACTTCACAGCTCTGATGTTCAAGAGGTCCTCTATCAAACTTACATAAATGGTTTCAGTCTGTTTGAAACAATATACTGAGGTGAGCCATTTATTTGAGATGTTCATTAGACTGGAGCCAGGATTACAGTTCAAATAGATGGTAAGCTGTATACAGTAAAACCCCTTTAAAACGGACATTAAACTTAGTATAAATATCGGTCTTGGAGGCAGGTGGCAGCTTAATGCAGGGAGAAAGTCAGGCAGAAAGCTACTCTAGGAGCTTTCTGAATGACTTTCACCATGCATTAAGAAGCTGTCTGTCTATAAGTATCTAAATTCTTCTCTAGTAGAAATCAGGAATAGAGAGGTTTGACTGTAAGTAATTAGCATTGTGCCATTGTTATTTATAGGTAATAGGACATCCCCAGATTTCAAAGTGCCTGACACAGCCCCCTCTCTCAGACAACAACAACAGCAGCAGCAGCAGCAGCAACAACAGCAGCAGCAGCAGCAACAACAACAACAACAGCAGCAGCAGCAGCAACAACAACAGCAACAACAGCAAGTGCCACCATTGTCACAACAACAGAACCAAGGCCTGGTACAACCACAGCAACATCAGCCGCAGCAACAACAGCCGCCTCAACAACAACAACAACCACAACAGCAAACTCTTCTACAAGGTATGAGAAACTTGCACTTTTCAAATAAATCTTTTTTTTTTGACAAATATAGTTAGACCTGTTTGAGCAGGATTTTCAAAATGTGGCAACATAATGCATTTAACCCTTTCCTTCACATCAACACCTTTTCATGAATTTGCAAACATTGCAGACCCAGATCAGATGGCTCCTATAAGTGCCATCTGATCAGGGTCTGCTCTCTTTGCTTATGGTATAATATAGATCTGATTCTTCAGTTTCCGTCTCTGACAGCCAAAACTTCCTGTGAACATATGCTGTTTTAAAAATAATCAAATTTATATTCATGGTGTCATTATTTATTACATAAATATTGGACAGTTAAAGGCTATTAAAGCCTAGTGTGTCTAAAAAGGGTCATAAACAAACAGTGTAGACTCAGCTCTGTTTCACAAATTACTTTCCAGTGTCCCATCAACAAAAGAATTAATGTAGAAAGCATTCCTTTAATGAATATTAGATTATGTCACAATATATATTTGAGCAAGTTCACTTAGAAAATGATTCTTAATTGGGGAAAGATTGTTGGATAGGTGTCACTTACTTAAAGAATATATTCTTTGGACAAACACAAAACTAACTCTTTATAACCCTTTACTCCATAGATTGGCCTTTTATGCCTTTGCAAACAGTAGATGCAGATCATGTTCTGCTCTGTTTGTTTATGAAATACAGAAAAACCTCTCTGTAACGACCACTAAATTGTGTTAATTAGTTGGTATTAAGGGCAGGTGGCTGCTTAAAACAAGGTGTAATTAAAACAGAATGCTCCTATAGGAGCGTTCTGTTTTACTTTCACCTTGCTTTAAGCAACCACCTGCCTTAAACACAAAATACTTGATGTAATTTAGTGGCCGTTATAGAGAGGTTTTCCTGTAATATAGATCTTTCTGCCGTGGGTTACAAATTTCTATTTTAGATGCATCAAAACAATATTCATGATGTCATTATTTATTACATATATATTCATGGAGTAAAGAGGTGTTTTTTTTGTTTTTTTTGTGTTTTTTTTGTTTTGTTTTTAACATTCATGTTTTTTTTATTCACCCCGTCCAATTAGTGTGTTACAGGTCGGGGTGGGCCATCCCTCACACACTTTACAAAGATAATCGTAGCATAATTATATATACATTGTAAAATAAAAATAACATACATGTAATGTCCAAATAAAGGCAGATTCTTTCGGCCTTCCTGTCTTTTTATCCCCCACCGCATAGCGGAGGGGGGTTATAGGAATGGCCTTCGTCTGTCTGTCTGTCCGTCCTTCCGTCCTACCGTCCGTCTGTCCGTCCGTCTGTCCGTCTGTCCGTAACAATTTCGTGTCCGCTCCATATCTCCTATACCCCTTGAAGGATTTTCAAGAAACTTGCCTCAAATGTTAACCAAGTTGAGACGATGTGCAGAACATATGTGGCAGATATGTCGGCTCAAGGTCAAGGTCACATTTGAAGGTCAAGGGTTTTAACCTTCAATTTCCATTGCATTTTTGTGTCCGCTCCATATCTTCTAAACCCTTTGAAGGATTTTCATAAAACTTGAGTCAAATGTTAACCAAATTAAGACGATGTGCAGAACACATGTGGCAATCATGTCGGCTCAAGTTCAAGGTCACATTTGAAGGTCAAGTGTTTAAACCTTCAGTTGCCATTACAGTTTCGTGTCCGCTCCATATCTTCTAAACCCTTTGAAGGATTTTCATAAAACTTGAATGAAATATTAAATGAATGTAGACGATGTGCAGAACCCATGCGGCAGTCATGTTGGCTCAAGGTCAAGGTCACGTTTGAAGGTCAAGTGTTCTAACCTTTAATTTCCATTACATTTTCATGTCCGCTCCATATCTTCTAAAGCCTTTGAAGGATTTTCATAAAGCTTGAGTCAAATATTGACCAAATTAAGACGATGTGCAGAACACATGTGGCAGTCATGTTGGCTCAAGTTCAAGGTCACATTTGAAGGTCAAGTGTTTAAACCTTCAGTTGCCATTACAGTTTCGTGTCCGCTCCATATCTTCTAAACCCTTTGAAGGATTTTCTAGAAACTTGCCTCAAATGTTAACCACGTTGAGACAATGTGCAGAACATATGTACCAGTCATGTCCGCTCAAGGTCAAGGTCACATTTGAAGATCAAGTGTTCTTACCTTCAATTTCAATTATAGATTCGTTATCTCCTATACCCCTTGAAGGATTTTCAAGAAACTTGCCTTAAGTGTTAACCACGTTGAGACAATGTGCAGAACATATGTGGCAGTCATGTCAGGTCAAGGTCACATTTGAAGGACAAGTGATTTAATCTTCAATTTCCATTACATTTTGTGTCCTCTCCATATCTTCTAAACCATTTGAAGGATTTTCATAAAACTTGAGTCAAATATTGACCAAATTAAGACGATGTGCAGAACACATGTGGCAGTCATGTCGGCTCAAGTTCAAGGTTACATTTGAAGGTCAAGTGTTTAAACCTTCAGTTGCCATTACAGTTTCGTGTCCGCTCCATATCTTCTAAACACTTTGAAGGATTTTCATAAAACTTGAGTCAAATATTAAATGAATGTAGACGATGTGCAGAACCCATGCGGCAGTCATGTTGGCTCAAGGTCAAGGTCACGTTTGAAGGTCAAGTGTTCTAACCTTTAATTTCCGTTACATTTTCTTGTCCGCTCCATATCTTCTAAAGCCTTTGAAGGATTTTCATAAAAGTTTAGTTAAATGTTAGCTAAATTGAGACGATGTGCAGAACACATGTGCCAGTCATGTCGGCTCAAGGTCAAGGTCACATTTGAAGGTCAAGTGTTCTCACCTTTAATTTCCATTATAGTTTCGTTATCTCCTATACCCCTTGAAGGATTTTCAAGAAACTTGCCTCAAATGTTAACCACGTTGAGACAATGTGCAGAACATATGTGGCAGTCATGTCAAGGTCAAGGTCAAGGTCAAGGTCAAGGTCATCTTTCAGGGTCAGAGGTCAAATTGTCTGTTTCTTTGTCTGTAAGTTTAACATTGGTCATAACTTTTGAGCCAGTATAGCTAGTGACTTGATATTTGGTGTGCATATGTATCTCATAAAGTCGCACATTTTGAGTGGTGACATGTCAAGGTCAAGGTCATCTTTAAAGGTCAGAGGTCAAACACATGGGTCAAATCACTGACTTTAACGTTGGTCATAACTTTTAAGCAAGTACAGATAGAGACTTGATATTTGGCATGCAAATGTATCTCATAAAGCCGCACATTTTGAGGGGTGACATGTCAAGGTCAAGGTCATCCTCAAAGGGCAGAGGTCAAACATGGGTCAAATCACTGACTTTAACATTGGCCATAACTTTTGAACCAGTACAGCTAGAGACTTGATATGTGGCATGCTTGTGTATCTCATGAAGCTGCACAGTGTGAGGGGTGAAATGTCAAGGTCATCCTTCAGGGTCAAAGGTCACCAACTTCAAATTGGCCATAACTTTTGAACCATTAGAGATAAAGTCTTGATATTTGGTATGCATGTGTATCTCATGAAGCTGCACATTTTGGGGGTGACATTTAAAGGTCAAGGTCATCTTTCAGGGTCAAAGGTCACCGACTATAACATTTGCCATAACTTTTGAACCAGTAGAGATACAGACTTGATAGTTGGTATATGTGTGTTTCTCATTTAGCTGCACAGTTTGAGGGGAACATGTCAAGGTCAAGGTCATCCTTCATGGTCAAAGGTCACCAACTTTAACATTGGTCATAACTTTTGAACCAGTAGAGATACAGACTTGATATGTGATATGCATGTGCACCCCATGAAGCTGCACAGTTTGAGGGGTGACATGTCAAGATCAAGGTCATCCTTTAGGGTCAAATATTATATCGAGGGGGCATAGTGTTTCACAAACACATCTTGTTTAACACTATTAAGTAGCTTTTGTCTACAAGAAATACCGTAAAACCCAACTAACTCACTCGTCTACAAGAATTGCCACCTGTTACCATTACATAAGTATATTTTTCTTCTCGTTATTTTCAAAATTTATACGATTCTAAAGAGTGGTTACAACATAGGGTTTGGGGGAGAAATGACCTTTTTAGGATTTGAGTATGCAAGTTGTTATCTGTTGCTCTGATAATGGCCAATATATTCCTGCTAATGGCCACTATTCACCGGCTATATATATTTGATATTCTGTCTCTAGGTGGTATAATGGCTTCTCAGAATCAGCAAGCTGGTGGACCAAATAAACAGACCACGAGACTGACCAATATCACACAGATGACTGCTAAACACCCTCAGAATATGGCTAACATGGGACAAATGTCCTTCAGCACAATTGGGCGACCACAGAACCCACAATCTCAAGGGGTGTTTACAACTGCAAGCCAGGTGGGATGAAACTAACAATGTGTTGTCTGTTTTAAGCACTTGTGAAGAGGTTTAACCCATTGAAAATGAGAACAAATTAACTGGTATTTGATTAACCCTTTACTCCATAAATACTCCTTTCTATGCCTTTGCAAATAGAGTAGACCCAGTTAAGACAGTTAAGTTATCTGATCTGGGTTTGCTCTGTTTGTTCATGATATGATATAGATATGATTCTACAGTTTCTGTCATAGCCAAAGATTCATGTGTACAACTTTGTTTTTGTTTTAAGGGCAAATATAACACTTTGTTTTTGTTTTAAGGGCAAAATATAACACATCATTCTCTACCTATAAACACATTTTAATAATCCTGATCCTCTCTAAATCTTCATGAGAAAATGTATTTAAAGCAGGATTTTACACTTCATACAGGTTCAACATCTCACGAGTTTTTAAAGACCAAAATAGTTGATTACCAAGTCAGGGCACAAGAAACTTTGGTCAGGGCTTGTAGTTTTCAAAACCGCTAGCCCGACCGGGCTAGTAAGCAAAAAAGTTTAATTTTGAGCCCTGCCCCAATAAAACTGAACCAAACTCATTTTCCGCTTAAAATCATATAGCTGTTGTATTTACTGAATTTTTGATGATGAACTTTTCTGCTTGGAAATACAACCTCTTCACTGCTATGCCAAATTAATCCCTTACTCCATATAAATGCCTTTCTGTGCCTTTGCAATCAGAGTAGCCCCAGATCAGACAACTCCTGTAAGAGCTGCTTGATCAGGGTCTGTTCTTTTTCATGTCCCCCAGGGGGCATATTGTTTTTGCCATCTACAGCAGCTGCTGATTGTCAAATGAAATAGTGTAGATCTGTACCAGACTCTAACATTGAGAGGCTCTCCAACTATAAAAAATGAGAAATACTCTTTTCTTTCAGGAGTTTGGAATTGGAAATAAAAATCCACTGAATGGACCTGTTAGAATGCCAGCGTTGGTCCAGCAACGCCAAGATCAGAGTAATGCAATGATGTCACAGAATAATGTCATGATATCACAGAATAATGCCATGATGTCACAAATGCAAGGAATGCCAGCAAAACCAAATATGGGTGGGGTCAACACAAGCATGGGTGGGGTCAACACAAGCATGGGTGGAGTCAACACAAGCATGGGTGGGGTCAACACAAGTATGGGTGGAGTGAATATAAGCATGGGTGGGCAGCCACAAAATATGGGTGGTATGAATACAACTACTGGTGGACAGCCACAAAGCATGGGCGGAGTTTCAGCATCAATGAGCGGTGTTAATACTGTTATGTCAGCACAGAACCAACCAATGGCAAGTGTTCCAAATACAGTTGGCATGGACTCTGGCAATATGTCAACGGGGGCCTCAATGGTGAATATGAATATGAATCCTGGGACAGGTGTTGCCACATCCATTGTGGGTGGGGCTCAGCCTCCAAATATGGTAATGTCGAATCAACAAGGGCAGCCTGTCATACCTGGACCAGACGCACAAGGTCCCAATCAACTGCAGAATAAAAAGATAATATGGACAGGTATTTGCTCAGATGGTTGAGATCTCATCTCTTTATAACGCAGATTATCAGTTAACCCTTTACTGCATATATCTTTATGTAAGAAATATCATGAATATTAATTAGATTGTTATAATAGCTCATGGACACAGGACGTTTTGACCATGGCAGAAACTGTGGAATCATATCTATTTTATACCTTAAGCAAAAAGAGCAGACCCTGATCAGAAGGCTCCTACAGAAGCCATCTGGTCTGGTTCTGCTCTTTTTGCCAAGGCGTAAAAAGGTGTATTTATGGATTAAAAGGTTAATGTAAATATATCTGGTTTTACTTAGGCTGTGCAAGATATAAGGTAAAACTTCAAAAATATTTTGAGAAACTGTAAGAAATTCTTTAAGAAAACTGAATTTATGCATGTTTATTATTTTTTTCAGATTTTTTGTATTTACTTTTGTCTTTCCATTAGTCAGAAGAACCTCTGGGGTTTTCCTCCACCTGTAAGTAGGTGGACGTCGTGGTATGACTGAAATACAGTCGAGACTGTCTTATACGACCTTCGATGGGAGGCAGCTTATAAGATCGTATAAGACAGGTCATATAACGCAGCCACATTGGTCTTGCATTCATAAAGTTGTAATGATGTACAATTCTTCTATAATATTCTTTATTTAAATCCACAATCATCAAATATTAAAACAAACAAATGGACGAGCATGTAAACAAAATGTCTTCTTCCGGTTTACCAATCAAGTTCCCTTTTTAAAAAAATATCAAGTCAATACACGTAACACTCAGAAGTTTTTCTTTAAAGTCATTAGGCTTTATCAGCTCATTATTTTAGAAATAATTGCGCTAAATGATATGCACGCTTGTGTTAACGCAAGTAATCGTGTGAAACAATTAATTCTATTGATATGTACCAGCTTAATGTGGTGCCCTTACGAAGTGTGAAAAACACGCGGCACCGGGAGAGCGACAATCAAAACATTGTACATGTGCTTGCCATCCTTTTCTTTTCGAGTAATTAGGGTTTGCACACACTACATGTATTCCTTTTTCGCGAGGGGTCGTCTCATGTTCGTTTAACACAACCGAATTTTCCCCGATATAAACGTTACGGAGCACTAAACACGACCGGGTAACAAGTAAGTCAGTCATTATATAGAACCCAAATATATAGTAAATTCGCTCAGGAGCAAAAAATACAGTCGTTTAACATAGCAGGACGGTATATACAACTGGTCGTTAAGACAGTCTCGACTGTACTATTAAAACGACAATAACAATCCATTAGTCTGTCTATCAGTCCATCTGTCTGTTACATTTATTTGTGTTGAACACGACTCGCAATAGCATTTGACCCAAAGTTGTGAAGCTTTATAAAACTGTTGATCAGTATGTGAACTTGTTCACCTGCAGTTTGGCTACATTTAACTTTCCTTAACCCTTTCCCTCATATAAAGGCTTTATTATGCCTTTGCAAACAGAATAGACCCAGACACGATGACTCCTGTTTGCTTATGGAATCATATTGCTGATTCTACAGTTTGTGTCAAAGCAAAAGATTGCCTTGAAATTTTTACATTATAAAGATTAAGTTTAATAGTGAATATTTATGAAATGACCAATTAACCCTTTCCCTGTTCTAAGTTTATTTCAAATTTTAATACCTACTGTTTATTCATGGAAAAATATTTATAATGAAATGTTGAAGATGGAACATTGTAGCCATTTCAGAAGGCAAAGAAATAGATCTATCAAATTCTATTTATAGCAAACAGAGCAGACCCTGATCAGACAGCTCCTCTAGGAGCTGTCTGATCTGGGTCTACTCTGTTTGCAAATGCGTGAAAACAGGTTTATATGAGGGAAAGGGTTAAGGCATAAATGTTAATAAGGGAAAGAATTAACTCAAGAGCTACAGGTCTTAACATAGGTCATACTGTAGGTGCCCTGTACACAAGAGGTGGCATCTATGTTCTATGGATACATTACTAGATCAAGTGACACTTGCGGTTATTTTATAATTTTGCTAATGAATTTTAGTTGCATCAATTGGAAATAAAACAGTACAATAAAGGTGTGTATTCAAATACTTAACTCATCTTTTCTCCACCAAACCATATGTTGTGACCTCTATTTAGAATAGTCTCAAAGAAACAATTCAAGAGAGTGGTCCCAACATAGGGTTTGCTGAAGAAATAAAGGTGCTATTCTTGAAAATGTTTTAAATTGTGCATCTTAGCTTATGTAGAGAGTAGAAAATTTTAGAGCAGGTTATAAAAGTATTTGTTTTAGTTTGTGGGATTGTTCTGTGCATATTTTCATTATTTTTACAGGTCAGTTAGAATGGCAGGACAAGAAAGCAGTAGTACCAGGACAGAATTCTCGTATTGCAAGGAGCCTTGGCTGTATGGTATCTATAGCTGCGGCAGACCCTGACATGTAAGTACCTTTCATATTTCAGCTAGCCCATGAGAAAGGGACTTCTAGACATTGCAAACAGTGCACATCTGAGCTGGACACTAAATATATTTACAGTAAAACTTATTTATAACGAACTCTGATAAAGCGAATCCCCGCTTATAGCGAACTAAATTTCGTTCCCCGGTCGATATCTTCATTAATTCTATACAGACTATAATGTTTAGTGCGAAGTTGGTTAGGGCGAATTTTCGCTTATGGCGAACTGATTTTCCAGTACCATTATTCACAAAACACTTTAAAATTCCTTCATTAAAGCGAAGTTTCACCTTGCTACTATCTTCAAGCACCTGTGTATTTCGCACGATTAACACCATGTCGCATAGGTGTTAAAACACACTAGTGTTGGCGCGAACTGTGAAGCGATCCGTAAAGCATGTATTCTTCACGGTGGTAAGGTATAATTAAACACCGCTAGCCGCGGGGCATATATATATATATGCACTTAAAGTACGGGCTATAGCTAAACATTGTTAAGATATGATGTTCGTTTTTTATTTTCAAAATAAATACTTGAAGTCTTTTGGTTTTGTTATTCCCTCCCCGTTCGCATATTATTTCAGCATTTTCTGCTAAAAATAGAATCTACCGCTGACTCCGATGACACGACAGATCTATAAGGAATATTTGCCCCTGCCCACATACGCGGAGTCTTTGTCCGCTATACCCAATTTGCATCGGACATTGGAGCAACGACCAAATGCTCCTGATTTTTTTTTAAACGCTGACATTTATGAAACAGTTATTTGGCAAGTTTCAAGCATCAACGTGTGTTCAAAAGCAAATGACCGATTTCTTCCACAAAGAGTAAGCTGTACGATGAATGATGTGCATTTTGGGAGTTTGATCGCTACGCATACATGTCTGAATTACGATTTAATAAATATTGAACAGTCGTGTGTCAAAGTCATAATTAATAGCGAACTTCGTACTATCAATATAGCGAATAATGTTTATAGCGAAGTAAATCCTTCAGTCCCTTGGAATTCGTTATAACCGAGTTTTACTGTAGATCCATTTGTATGGAATATAGTCAGTCAGCAAATACATGTATTTCATGAATAGTGCAAAAATTACAATTTAAATAAAAAACTAGTAAGTAATTGACCTTCAACAGCTGATCACTGCATGGGCACTATTCTGCCTTCGGACAAATTTGTTAATTTTATGAGACAAGGCCCATTTAAGCTTTAAATTAGAAAGAAAGAAATGTAATGCAAATGATGTTTTCAATCAAATTTTAGTTCTTAGAGATTTATTTGACAAATTCATATTAAACAGATAATTTGTCATTCCAATGATTAATTCATTAACCAAATAAATATTTATTCATTCTTATTCTATAAACCCATGATGTGAAGGAAATGATGGGGCAGGGGGAGGGGATTTTTGTGTCACCTGTTGTAAGCAAGGTGCCAGTTGGGGAACACTTTTCTGCTTGATTGGTCTGTCATGCTGTTTTTCCATAATGCCTGTATGTCACACTTTTGGAAATGTTTCATCAGCTACATATGTGATTTTCAAATACTCTTGATGAAAAGTTTCTGTATTTTGTTTCCTTCACAGTAATACAACTAATTGGCCAAGGACATTGATAATGCAGTTGATGCCACAGACACTACTGAACTCGAATCAGCTCCACCCATTGTTCAAAAACAGTCGGCATGTTGGATTTCATTTCCACAACACAAACTTGGAGGACCTGAAGAATCTCTACAAAGTGCTCGGCAATGGGTTTGTGAGTATTGTTTGAGCTTCATTGCTAGCCATTAGGCATTGTGAGCAGTGTAGAGCCAGATCAGCTGCTTTGTATCAAGTGATGTGTCTGGTGCCATTTCTATTCCTTTTCAAGTATGAAAGTATGTGTATACCCTAATGCTGACACAAGAAGTTTTAATGAAACCAAATGAAATTATGTATAAATTGTCTGGTTTGATTAAGTGTTTCAGTCTTATGTCTGCAGCATCGTGAGAAAAGGTTAACTCATGAGTTTCTGCAATATTTAAATATTTAACTTTACAAGCTGTTCAAACTCAGAGCAGGGATAGCATCTTTGATGCTGTAAGAAATTACAGAGTTTGTAATGTCCAGAAATGGTCTTGTCACAATGCACAGCTCATGAATATAACTTTTTCTCAATTCTGTTACAAGGCTGGTTTTTACTCTTTCTCTGATAAAGACCAATTCACATACAGTCGAGACTGCCTTAGCGACCCCCTGGTTTCAGCGACTCCCTCTCATACGCGACCGTGTTTCATCCCGCCCAACGTATTTTCTTATAATTTTGGTCTGAATTAAGCGACTCCCTGTCTTACGTGACAAGCGACCCTGATTTTGCGAACCAAACATAGGCTTCGGTCTGTATTAAACGACATTCAATTATCAGTTTCTTTTGTTTGTTTACATAGCGCGTCGGTTTTTCACACCATATTAATTAGGGCAAACCCGTGATTGTAATCACGCGTGAACTAGCTGGTTCCCGACATCCGCTCTACAGATACATGTACGCGAGCAGAATATTCAGGAAACCAGTCGTGTCAAACATGGCTACGTACGTCGTATACAAGATTCGCCGGAGGAGATTTCGAGCGACAAAATTGTTAAAGAACGACAAACAACTTTTAAACAAGGCAGCTAATTCGATCTGGTTTGCGATTATTACGGGCTCTTTAGTTCAGAACGGTCTTTATAAATATTAATCAGTATGTGCATAATACATGTCTCTATCAACATTACTCGAAAGTATGCTTGGTAATCTGCACCTGGTTTATATTTATATCATTAAGTGTTTAAACCTTTCCTTCATATAAACGTGTTTTCACGCATTTGCAAACAGAGTAGACCCAGATCAGACAGCTCCTAGAGGAGCCGTCTGATCAGGGTCTACTCTGTTTGCTAGTGGAATTTGAAAGATCTGTTTCTTTTCTTTCTAAAATGGCTACAATGTTCCACCTTCCATACTTCATTATAACTATTTTATCCATGAATATTCAGCATGTATTGAAATTTGTAATAAACATAGAACAGGGATAGGGTGAATTTAGTGCATGCACTTATATGTGTATTATATTTGTACATTGTATCGTACATGCACTAATGTTCTGGTAAGTGAATGATTTATTAATTTATTAAATTTTTAAATTAGCGTTTATTTGTGATAATAAATGTTGTATAAATGTATTAAATAATAGATACATAATCTAATTGTATTAGACTGGATTAGTACACAGTTTTATTTTTCCCTTAAGAAGATCTCTTACATGTACATGTAGTTTCGGTATACGTCATGTATTATATCCTAGGTCTGTATTAAGAGACTCCCTGTCATATGTGACCTTTTTCATGAAGTCCCTTGGAAGGTCACATATGACAGTCTCGACTGTATTTACAAACAGAGTAGACCCAGATCAGATAGGTCCTGTATGAGTCTTCTGATCAGGGTCTGTTCTGTGTGTTTATGGAATAATATAGATTGATTCTACAGTTTCTGCCATAACCAAAAAGTCCTGTTTTCATCAGGTAAAATTCAGCTAAAAATTCTTTGATGTCATTGTTTCCTGCACTGTTTGCTTAATATGGAATAATACAGCCTTATTAAACATTTTCTGCCTTTACCTACAAATGCCTTTTCACACATTTGCAAACACAGTAGACAAAAATTAGATGACTCCTGTAGGAACCTTACGGAGATCTGATTCAAATAGTTTCAGGCATGACCAAAATGTGTTCATATACCATTATAAATAAATCAGCTAACGAAATGTCATGATGCCATTTTTTCTTGCAATAATATTGACCGAGTAAAGGGTTAACCATTTACCGCTTGAATATTAGTGTAAGAAATAACATATTTAAAGTGATTAGATTTTTATACCCCGCAAACGATGTTTGAGATCGAATATATAGGAGCCAGTGTGTTGGTCTGTCTGTTTGTCCATGGCACAAATCCTGGTCATGGCACCAAAATGTTTGATTTGCGATCAAGGCAGCTGAGCGGGGATATTCCGTCATTTAGCGATATTTCTAGTTTATAATGGCATATGAACACAGGAAATTTTGGCTGGCAGATACTATAGGTAAGATTTTTATTCTATAAACAAATAGAGCAGACTTTGATCAGACATTTTATATGAATATTCATCAGATGACAGTAAATAATTACTAAAGTATTTGATATTTTTTATGATTTGATGTTTGCAGGCTGGTTGCGTTCATTTTCCACCCAATGCCGTTTGTGATATTCGAGTACTTCTGTTGTTATTTAGTACAAAAAGAAAGTCTTTTGTGGGCCTTATTCCAAATGACCAGAGTGGCGTAGTGAATGGAATTAGGCAGGTGATCACACAACACAAACAGAGGGTATGTATTAAGATGCCTTTTGACACCATTGCAAACTAGTACACCCAGGTCAGATGACTCCTATAGGAGCCGTCTAATGTGGGTCACCTCTGCTTGCTTATTATATAATATAGATCTGATCATACAGTTCCTGCCATGTTCAAACAATCCCTTGTTCATAATTCAGTGATAACTGGCAGCATTTCTGACCTGAATATTAATGAGGGAAAGGGCTAAAGTATTGGACATTTACGTTACTTGCTACTGTATACCTGTCAATCATATCAGAACAATCAAGAGATTGCAACTAACCCTTTCCTTAATATAAACACCCTTTCACGCATTTGCAAACAGAGTAGACCCAGATCAGATGGCTCATATATGAGCCATCTGATCAGGGTCTGCTCTGTTTGTTAAAAGAATATGAAATACCTGTCTCTTTACTTTCTAAAATAGCTTCAATTTTCGACCTTGTATGTTTCATTATAACTATTTTGTCCATGAATATTCAGTAAGTATTGAAGTTTGGAATAAAATGGAACAGGGAAATGGTTAGCCATTATCTTGCTAAGGGCAACCTGACTGGCATTTTCAAACAGCTTGGACCCAGATTTGGCATGTCATCAGGATTCAATGTTTTACTCTAAATCAGTAGATTCTGAACAATTTACAAGAACCAGCATTAACCCTTTCCTTCATAAAAATGCCTTTTCACACCTATGCAAACAGAGTAGACCAGATCAGACGGCTCCTATAGGAGCCGTCTGATCAGGTCTGCTCTGTTTGCTTATGGAATAATAGATCTATCCAATTTTCCTTTTAATACCAATACCAAAAAAGCCTAGGGTTCAGCTGATAAATATTCATGATTTCATTATTTCTAATAGGAAAAGTAAACATTGCTTAGGATCAGAGTTTTCACTGCAGGATGAGTCTACTCTCAGATGAGTCTACTCTCAACAAGAGGAACTATCAAATGACATTAGATAGGTTCAAGGAAAATATTTAGAGGTTGACATTTGTGCTCTTTATAGTATTTCATTCTCAATATCATCATCACTATCATCATTACACTCCTCATCTTCATTATCATCATCATTACAATCATCTTCATTATCATCACAATTATGATCCTCATCACAATCATGATCATCATCATAATTGTCATTGTTACAGCAGAGTTATAACAAAGATTCGTTAGGAATTAATGCATGGTTGTGATTTATTAGAGTTTTTATGTACTATTGCATGAATCTGTCTGAAATGTTGTTTAACCTTTTGAATGCTGTATTTTCAAAGAGGAATAGTCCACCACTCTTTAACAGTAGTGTCCATTCAGTATGACAAACTTTGAATTTGCCAAAAAATTAAACATGACAAGCAGTGTAGACCTTGATCAGAGGTTTCCTGTAGTAAGTCTCTGATCTTGGACTACAACAGAGGAATAAATTACACCAGAGGACTAGATAAAATGTGTAAATCAAAATATTTTCAAGAAAAGTTCCTTTATTTCTCCACCAAACCCAGTGTTGCAACAACTCTTTTTCTATTGTTCTGGTCCACACTGTAAATGACAGCTCACTTCCCGCATTCAAATGGTTAAAATGTAATAGATTGTTTGTGACAGATAGAGGTATACTTCACATTTGAAACTAGTTTGATGATTGTTAATTGTATTGAATGTTTCATGTTGTTATTTCATGTATTACCATATTTACCCTCAATAATAGGACAACCGATCTTACTGCTTGACTGGTTTGTAAAGGTGAATAGGTCAATCTGGAACTGTTTTGATAACAAAATGATACTACAGTAAAACTTTAATTCGAACAATCAAGTAAGCATTATTGTCACTGTTTCAAGGCAGGTGGCAGCTTAAGGCAGGTTGGAAGTTGTGCAGGAAGCTCCTCTGGGAGCTTTCTGCATGATTATCACTATGCGCTAAGCCGTGTACTGCCTAAAAAATCTCAAACCTTCTTTATTAAATTTTGAACTATCAGAGTTTTAATGTAATTGATAAACAAATAATGCAAACCTTTAACAAATTACTCCTTCAGGGGCAGTTTGATACTGGTCTACACTATTTGCTCACGGTTGTCATAATGTTAAGGGCAAGTAGGGTATTTTTAAAATTTGAATGATTTGTTGTTTGATGTTGCTTTATTAGCTGTTACATGAGGAAATGTCCATTAGTTCTTTATAAACAGTGTACAACCAGAACAATGCCATATCATCACATGGCAGGGGATCGGGGTCTACACTGTTTGGCAGTCATCAACATCTCCAAATATTTAGTATCAAAACTGGCAAGAAGTGTCTGGTTGTCCAGTAAATATAATATGAATCTACACTGTTTTCAAAGCACCAACCCATTAATGGCATATTTTCTCTTGATATGGCTCTGACACCTGTTGTTTCAGTAGTGTACTACTGTTGAATAGTTCCCACAGTTATATTGTATTCATCCTAAAATGTAAGGACACCCAGACACCCCTGTTCACTAGGACATGCTGTCTCGCTTCTCCACTAGGACATGCAGTCTCCCATCTCCACTGTTTTGTAAAGTTGAATAAGTCATTTTGGCACCACCTCATAACTCTG
This sequence comes from Azorinus chamasolen, assembly GCA_963576725.1. Taxonomy (NCBI): domain Eukaryota; kingdom Metazoa; phylum Mollusca; class Bivalvia; order Cardiida; family Solecurtidae; genus Azorinus; species Azorinus chamasolen. The sequence goes on along the minus strand of OY755246.1, from coordinate 19,093,860 downwards.
AATGAAACAAATGGAATAGTAAATAGTGTAGACCCTATTCAGACTGCTTCCTGACCCTCTAAAGTAGTTTGTTCTGGGACTGCTTTGTTTGCTAAAGTCTGGCAGAATATTTATGGTAATTGCAGTGATTACTTGATTAACATTTTGAAAGCTGAATTTTCAGAGTGGTATTTCATTGTTGAGTGACGGAGAGTCCATTCAGTATGAGAGGAGTAATGTATAAAAGGATTTTGACTGTCAAAACGTGGAGATCCTGATCAGAGGACTCCAGTAGGAACTCTCTAATCTGTAATTTCTTGGTTTGCAAATATTAATGTGCTGAATGCTGGACACACATGAACTGTCATTTGCAACCCGTGTAGATCCAGATCAGAAGGCTCCTGGAGGAGCCCTCTGATCTGGGTCTGCACTGTTTGACATTGTAAATCCTCTTGCAAGGTTAAGCTATTCATAATTTCATACTGAGTAGACTTTAACCCTTTCCCTCATATAAACGTATTTTCACTCATTTGCAAACAGAGTAGACCCAGATCAGATGCCTCCTAGAGGAGCCATCTGATCAGGGTCTGCTCTGTATGCTAATGGATTTGGATAGATCTGTTTCTATAGTTTCTAAAATCGCTACTATGTTCCACCTTCCATTTTTCATTGTAACTGTTTTGTCCATGAATATTCAGTAGATATTGAAATTTGGAATAAACATAGAACATGGAAAGGGTTTATAGTTCATCACTGATGGGATACTTCATTCTGAAAACTCAGTGTTGAAAGGGTTAGGTGACAAATGTCAGCAGAAAATGAATCACTAATGTCCTTTGCAAAGAGTGTAGACCCAGATGAGAGGACTGTCATCAGGGTCTGCACTGTTTGTTATATTACACTTTCTTTACAAAAAATTCCAGAATATTCGTGGTGAGCGTGATCAGTTTGAATTTTGGAACAGCGTTGAAAAAGGGTTAACCCTTTCCTCCATGAATATGCCTTTCTACTCCTCTGTAATAGTCACTTCTTGAAACCATTGTGATAAATAGAACATTTGCTCCATAGGAGCAAATGCTTTATTTATCACAATGGTTTCAAAACTAAACAATTCTAATATTTTCCTTTTCTCTAGTAAATGCTCCTTTTCGGTAGATGTATTCAAAGAGGTTGGGTCTAAAAATAGCCTTTTAAGGAATGGGTTAACCTGTTGTTTCTGTATGCACAGCATGTACAACCGTTACCTTTACTTTTCTGTCTAATTTCAGAGATATAGATAAGATGGGTTAACTAACAGTTTTTCGAGACTAGGTCCTTGTTTATCTTTGAGATGGTTCTAGGAGTGGTCACAACCTAGGGTTAACCCTTTATCTCATGTGTATGGCTTTTGGCATCTTTGTAAACAGAGGAGATGCAGATTACGACGGCTCACGTAAGAGCCGTCTGATCACGGTTTACTCTGTTGGTTTATGAAATGATATAGATAAGATTCTACAGGTTCTGAAATTCAACATATGATAATTTTTATTATCCTCCCTGACAGTTTTACTATTACACCCCTTATCTATCGTTCTGTTATTTAGAAACCCTTTAATGAGTTTCTGTGATTGTCTGAGACATGCTGAAAAGGGGCACTCAAGCTTTTTGCAAACAATGTAGACCTGTTTCCATATTTGTGTCTAAATTAGGGTCTGCTCATTTACAGCAGTAATGAACAAAACATGTTGCCGCTGATAAATTGCAACAAAATAGTCCTTGATTGGACATTGGAAACTTGGTGTCTGGAACTAGTTAGAACTACAGTATAAGCTCCCTACAAGGACTACTTAAAAGACAATTTAATTATTGGTCTACATACCAGAATAGGACACAGCTTGTTGCTTAACCCTTTCCCTGTTAAATGTTCATGTAAGAAATAAATTAATTACATTTAATAATTTTTATGACGGCATATGTACACAGGATTGTTTCAGATCTATAACTTCATAAGCAAACAGAGCAGACTCTGATCAGATGGCTCCCACAGGAGCTGCCTGATTTGGGTCTTTTCTTTTTGCAAAGACATGAAAAAGCATTGTATGAGGGAAAGTGTTAAACATTTACTTCTTAGAGATGTCATTCTTTTGGCAGCTTCGTAAAGTGTTAACAGAGTAGACCCAGATCAGATGGCTCTTGTAGGAACAGTGTGATCAGAGTTTGTTCTGTTTACTTATGAAATTAATATAGATCTATTTTAACTGCTTCCATAAGCAAACAGAGCAGACCCTGATCAGACAGCTCCTCCAGGAGCCATCTTATCTGGATCTACTCTGGTTGCAAAGGTGTGAAAAAGCATTTGTATGAGGGAAAGGGTCAAATAGGTTCTATTCTATTTACAAATGTTTTGAGTGCCCTTTTTTATGTATTATTCATTGTTGTTTTACTTGTTTTCAGTTTTTCTAGAGAACTTTATGTTTTATTGTCTTGGTTACATTTTAGGCACAAATTAAAGCGATAAACATTGGTATGCAGAATACGCTGAACCCTTCACTACAGGTTAGAGCAATTTCATTGGCTGTTTGAAAATTTAACCCTTACCATACTGTGTGAACGTTTGATGATCTATCTATAAGTGAATCACAGGGGCAGAAGTTTGGATTTGAATTGCAGGTACTGGAGAACCTCTCCATAGCTGCCAGTTAACCCATTCCCCCATACTGACCTCTTTTGATGCCTCTGTAAAAGTGCCATTTTGAACTATCACAATAGTTTCAAAACTGCACAATTCTGAATGTTTTCCTTTTTCTAGTAAATTCTCTTTTTAATAGATTTATTCCAAGAGGTTGGGTCTAAATGTAGTCTTTGAGGGAATGGGTTAACTCTTTACTTGATGAACATTCTGTAAGAAATAATGACATCATGAGTATTAATTATTAATAATGGGTGTAGATGACTTTTCATAATGGCATCTGAACACAGAAATTTTTGGCCTTGACAGAAACTGTTGAATCAAATCTAATTCTATTAGCAAACTGAGCAGACCCTGATTAGACAGCTCTTCTGATCTGAATCCACTCTGTTTGCTCCAGAATCAGTTTGCTCCAGAATGTCTTCTTGAAAGTTTTTTTCAATGGCTGTATAGGAGAGGTTTTACTGTATTTGGTTGCTTGCTTCTATTAAATTAGACATTTTTAATTCTTAGACCCAATCTCCATGCATCTGAAAGAATTTGGCAAATTGTCAGTAGAAAAGATGTAGTCTATATATTTGCTTATTATCCCTTTACCTAATGAATATTCATGTCAGGAATTATGACTTTTTTCATCTAAAATAGCTGATATTTTTACAATGGCATAAAACCTTGGACATTTTTGGTTAAGGTAGAAAATGTCAAATCAGATCTGTATTATTCCATAGGTAATGAGAGCAGACCCTGGTCAGATAACATGTAAGGAGCTGTCTGATCTAGATCTACTTCTGTTTCTAATGCGTATACAGTAAAACCCCAGTAAACCTGACATGTATTACAGATAATTTTGGTAGGTGGCTGCTTAATGCAGGATGAACGTTATGTAGAAAGCTCCTTTTGGAGCATTCTGGATGACTATCACCCTGCATTACGCTGTCACCTGTCGTAAAGAGTAGCATTGCATGTCTGGTTTAGAGAGGTTTTACTATATGCATACATATTAAGGAAAGCTTTATGGTGCTCCTAATGTTTGAAGGGGGTATATAGGAGTCGCCTTGTTGGTTGTTAATATCATCATTGATTTTGGTCTGTTCAAACAGTGGAGCAGACTTCCTCTTTTTTTTATACCATTTTCTGAAAATGAAAATGATTTTCATTGAACTTTACAGAATTATGAGCAGTTGTGTGTAACAAGCTTTTGGCTGATTGGATTCATAATTGCCAACTGGCAGCCATTTTGGATAATGTAGTTTCCTTGAGGAACGAAGTTAGTTGTACAGATGTTGCTGAAATTTCCTGAAAATTCTCATACATATGGTTGATATGTTTAGGCAAAGTGCATAACATAATTTTTTTCTGATCAATTTCTAGATGGCCAAATGGCAGCCATCTTGGACATTCCAATTTCTTGTGGAGCGAACCAGTTCGACAGTTTTTGCTGCATTTTTTGAGCAATCACAGTAGTTATCACCATGTTGAAGCATAATGTGTGACATATATTTCCCATTTGGATTCAAGATGGCCAACTGGTGGTCATTTTGGATAATGAAAAATAGAGAGTTGACTCGGTCGACGCAGTTTCGTGTTACCACAAGTCATGATCAACTTCGAAAAACAGTTTTGGGTCTATATGAGATTTTAGGAAAACTAGCTTATCATGATATAAATCAGTTTAATCCTTGACTTCATGAATATTTAGAAATGATAATGCAAGAAATCATGACTATGAAAACTAATTCACTGATTCTTTTAGAGTAGCATATAAATGTACAGTCGGCTGAGCGGTCAATCGGACTGAAAGTAGACTATAACTAGGTACTTTACTTTATATGAACAAGGGATTTTTAGCCATAGCAAACACTTTAGAATCATGTCTTTATTATTCCAGTAGCAAATTTAACAGATCCTGATCAGATCATTTCTTCAGGAGTTCTCTGATCTGGGTCTCCTCTGTTTGCAAAGTCATAAAATGTGTATGCATAAAGTTATGGGTTAATTAAACCTTTTCTTCATATAATTGCTTGTTCATGCCTTTGCAAACAGAGTAGACCTAGATCAAATAGCTTCTATAGGAACTGTCTGATCAAGGTCTACTCTGTTTGCCAATGAAATTATAGTAAATCTGATTCTACAGTTTCTTCAATACTGAAAACTTGTGTGTACATATGCCATTATAAAAATTCAGTTTATGAATATTCATGATGTCATTATTTCTTACATGAATAGTATTCAATAGGGAAAGGGTTAGTGCAATATGTTATGCGTATTAACAGCAAAGTACAGATAGCATTGTTAACCCTTTCCCTCATATAAACGTGTTTTTGCGAACAGAGTAGACCCAGATCAGAGGGCTCCTAGAGGAGCCGTCTGATCAGGGTCTGCTCTGTTTGCTAATAGAATTTGATAGATCTGTTTCTTTACTTTCTAAAATGGCTACAATATTTCCCCTTCTATATGACATTATAATTATTTTGTTCATCAATATTCAGTAGGTATTGAAATTAGGAATAAACACAGAACAGGGAAAGGGTTAAAGAATAACTGATTCTGGTAAGACTGTTAGAGATCAAATTCTTTAGTTACATAGAGTAAATATCAGGCCATCATTTGAAATTGCCTTTGCAGAAGAATCAACCCAGCTCAAATAGCTTCAGCAGGCAGCTGTTTGCTCTGTTACAGTAGCAAATATATCAGATCCTGATCATATAATTTCTTCATGAGTTGTCTGATCTGGGTCTCCTCAGTTTGCCAAAAAATTAGGTCACTAGGTCATATCTTAGAAAAATCTTGTTTACACTCCAGCGCCCACATTTTAAGCCCAATCTTCCTCAAACTTGCTCAGAATGTTTGTCTTGGTGATATCGAGGTTGGGTTTGGTCATGGTTGGGACGGGATCATAAAGTAGGTCACTAGGTCAAATCTTAGAAAAATCTTTCTGAGGGTTACATTTTCAGCCTAATCTTCATTGGTCAGAATGATTGTCTTGATAAAATCAATATTCTAAATCTTTGAAAATCTTGTTCTCCAGAAGCACTGCTCATGATTCATTCTCAACATTGCTCCCTTAGGTTAATATTGACCCCATCCTGGGACTACTCAGCCATAATCTTAAATCCATTGTAATCAGGTGAGCGATTAAGGGACATCTTGTCCCTCTTGTTTCATATTTGATAAGTAAACAGATTTTAGAATGGTAAGGGTTAAAGAAAAAATGCTTGAGAAAAAAAAAGATTTTTTTTGGTGTGTAAAGATATTGACTCTTTAGAGCTGGTAGAGGGAATACTATGAGTACTGTCATGTGAAATATTCATTCAGTGCACATGATCTAGGTCCAGGTCAGACTGTAGTTTTAGACTGTCTGTTATTTGAAGGAAGAAAGTATTACCATAGTCTTGGTGGTGGTTGTTGTTATTGTGGATGTTGTGTAAAAATAGTTTCAGCATCAGTATAGCTATCCCTATATAACATGTCACAAGTAAATCCCCATCACAAGGGTAACTAATACTTTGTTATGCATATTTAAGGAGTTATGGCCCTTTAGAACATTGAATTTTTTTTAAAAAAAAAAAAGACAGCAGTTCCATCTCTTGTCAAGGTTTAAGCTGATCTGTGGTCTGCACTGTTTGGTCCCATGTCAGAACCTTAATTTGTTGCCAGTTACAACTGCAAACATTAATAACGGATCAGATGCCACAGTTCAAATGTAGTGACTGATCTGGGTCTACACCTTTTGTCATTAACTTTTTCCCTGTTCCCAATATTGAGAAATAATGTAAGAAATAATGACATCATGAATATTTATTAGCCGAATTTTTATAATGCCAGATGCACATAGGATATTTTAGTATTGGTTAAAACTGTAGAGTCCGATCTATTATAATTCATAAGCAAAAAGAGCAGACATTGATCAGACGGTATGAGTCATCTGATCTGGGTTACTCTGTTTGAAAAGTATGAAAAAGTGTTCATATAAGGGAAGAGGATAATGTCAGACTGATGTTTTTCATGTGACAGGACCCATATCTGTTTGGCTTAATTACAAATCCAGGTAGTGATGTGGATATTAGACAAATGTGAGGGGCAAAGGGTTATTGCAGGCATTTGGGCTGTGATGATATGGCATGCATTTCTGTAACTTGCCAATCTTTTATTACCCCACTTTCAAAAGGAGAGGGACATTTAAATTTACCCGTGCCACCAGGTCCGGATGGAATAACAGATGGAGGGACTGACATAGAGTTGTACAGTGTTTGCATTTATCTGTCAGTCTTTCTGTCAATCCATCTATCAATCTATCTTGACCTATCAGACATTTTGACAGAGTTATGTCCCTTTGAAGCTTGCAAAGAGATTACATTTTGAAGCTTGCAAAGAGATTAAATGGATCGGGTTTGGCTAAAATGTAAAAATGCTTGTGTACCCCCCCCCCTCCCCCCAGTCAGTTTGAGATATTTGTTTTCCATTATAAGATTCATCTATTATCTGGTCTCCATGTTTTAACCATTAGGAGCCATCTGCAGGAGCAGTCTGATCATGGTGTGCTCTGTTTGCTTATGAAATACATGTAGTATAGATGTGCTTTTATAAATAATAAGATTATTATATTCAAGCATACATTATTTCTATGACAATTCATGGAGTAAAGGGTTAATTATCTTTCATCCATGATGAGGGCTCCTGTGTCTTCATTGCTCATTTACTTTTCACCCTTTACTCCATACACCTTTCTACACCTTTGCAAATAGAATTCACACAGAGATCGGATGGCTCCTGTAGGAGTCATCTGATCAAGGTCTACTCTGTTGCTTATGAAATTGTCATAGGTCTGAGTACAGTTTCTACCAATATCAAAACATCCTGTGTAAATATTCCATTATCACAATAATTTGGCTAATAGATAAATATGATGTCATTACATGTATATATATATATATATATATATATATATATATATATATATATATATATATATATATTATATATATACATATATATATGGTTATCAGCTTCAGATCATGATCAGTTTTAAGCTCTTTTTTTCGAGTTTGATACTTTAGAGTCCAGAATCAGTACAATTGCATGGTTTCCTTGGTGAATGGTGATCTATTAATTCTTTACTCCATAAATATTCATGTAACATAATGAAATAATGAATATTAATTGCATAATTTTCTTCAATGGCATATGGAACACACTGTATGATTATTATTATTTCATAAGCAAACTCGTACAGGAGTTGTCTCAACCTGGTAAAGTGTTAATTCGATAACTAGTTTTACATTTTTCATGCTGACTTTAACCCATTCTCTCATATTGACGACTTTTGACGACTCTGTAAAAGTCACTTTGTGAAACCATTGTGATAAAGAGAGCTTTGCTCCTATAGGAGCAAATGCTCTATTTATCATATCATAATGGTTTCAAACTACAAAATTCTAAATTTTTCCTTTCTCTTTTTAACGCCTTTTCAGAGTAGACCCATATCAGACTGCTCCTGTAGGAGCTGTCTGATCAGTGACTTCTCCGTTTGCTTATGAAATTACAATTGATCTGACTCTACAGTTTCTACAAAAAACAAAATCTGTGTTCATGTATATATTTATGCCATTTTTAAAAAATCTGCTAATAAATATTTATGATGTCATTATTGCTTACATGTAAATGTTTTTATGGACAGTTACTGAAACTAGTCAGATATAAATTATCTCATATAAATAGACGGAATAGACCCAGATCAGATGGCTCCTGTAGTAGCTGTCTGAGCTGGGTCTACCCTGTTTGCAAAGTTGCGAAGTGTTTTAATGAGGGAATGAATTAAATTTGATGGTCACACATATCTGCATCAACATTCATCCCTTTCGTCTGCTTAACTCTTTGCATGCTAAGTAATTTTTCGTCTGCAACAATTGTCGTCTGCTTCAATTCTTAAAATAACTTTTCTCAAATTTCTTTGCAAAAATATCATCAATATGACAAACAGTTTGTATCCTGATGAGGCATCTCATCTGGATCCAAACTGTTTGCGTAGGTAATCACAGTTTCGCCGCTAGCATGCAAAGAGTTAAAGTTTACTCCTATAGGACCAATCTGATCAGTGTCTGCTCTGTTTGCTTATGATTCTATAGTTTCTGCCGTTGGAAAAATTTCCTGTGTCCATATGTTATCATAACAATCTAATTAATATTCATGATGTCATAATTTCTCATATAAATATTCATGGAGTAAAGGGTTAAGGGGACAGATAGAATTATCTCTGTGAATGATAACTGGATTATTTCATGGTATAATTTCACTGCTTTTATGGTGATAAAAATTATGTCGTGCAACGTCATCAGTGCTTTGATTCCAATACTAGTAAGTGCTGTAGAAGGGATGGTGGTGGTGGTGTGTGTGTTTTTGGGGGAAAGGTGGAGTGGGGGATTATGCACAAGTGTTTAAGAAATGGAATAATAATTAATTTTGATTTATGATTGAAATTTATCTGAATCATTATCATCAAATAATTGTGTCATTTTTAGCTTGTCAGTTTTTCAAAGAAAAAAATACCAGCTATTGTTGTAACTCCGGCATCTGCTTTGTCGTTTGTTGTCGTTATTCATTGTCGTCGTTTGTCCGGAAACTTTAACATTGGCTGTCTTTACTAATCATCCACATTTACCTTCACAAACTTGTTCACCATCACGAGGGTTATAATCTGACCAAGGGCCATAACTCTTTTAACCAGGGCAAAAACTGTAGAACCAGATCTATATTATTCATAAGCAAACAGCTGACCCGGATCAGGCAGCTCTTACAGAAGCTGTCTCATCTGGGTCTACTCTGTTTGTAATGGTCTTTAAAGGTGTATCTGTGGAGGAAAGGCTTAACCCATTACTTGATTATCCAATCTTCTTATGCCTCCCAGATCAGATTTTGGGGGCATATTGTTCTTGCCCTGTCTGTTTGTTTGTTTGAGGACAACTTTAACATTGGTCATAACTTTTGAGCCAGTACAGATAGAGACTTGATATTTGTCATGCATATGTATCTCATAAAGCCACACTTTTTGAGGGGTGACATGTCAAGGTCATCCTTTAAGGTCAGAGGTCAAATTATATATAGGTCAAATCACTTACATTAACATTGACCATGACTTATGAACCAGTACAGATAGAGACTTGATATTTGGTGTGCATGTGTATCTCATAAAGCTGCACAGTTTGAGGAGTGACATGTCATGGTCAAGGTCATCCTTCAGGGTCAAAGGTCATATCGGGGCATAGTGTCTCACAAACACATCTTGTTATATACATGTATTTGCAAAAGAGGAGACTCGGATCAGCTGCATTGGAACAGTGATCAGGATCTGCTCTGTTTGCTTCTGTGTTACAAATCTGATTCTCTACTATTTGCCAAGGCAATAAATTTCATTTTTGTTTTAACCCTTTCCCTGTTTAACATTCATTCAAGATTTATCACCTCATTAATATTCATGGTCAGAATCAATAAAATGGAACATAGAAAAAAGATTTTTTCACAATTGCCAAAACTGTAAAATCAGATTTATAAGATTCCGTAAACAAACTGAGCAGACCCTGGGCTCTAATCTGGGCCTACTCTGTATGCAAATGCGTGAAAAAGGCTTTGTAAGAAAGAAAGGGTTAAATACAAGTTTGATATATAATTAATATTTATAATGGGCTTGGTCTTGTGAATATTCATCTGGTAAAAGGTTACCACAGAGTTGAAGTTCAACTGCAGGACTGAGGGTAACAAACCTATCCTTTGTTAGCTGGGACTGAATGTTTGGGCTTTCTTTTGCAGATGCAGCAAACCCCGCAGACCCAGATGGGGGGTATGCAGAGAATGGACCAACAGAACATGGGTATGGTACAGCCCGGGGCTGGACCAGCCGGGAACCAGGTATGTCATTCTTATTTTCCTTATATATGCTCTGCGCATTATTGGAATATGGACAATTGCAGAATGTCTGACCATTCTAGAATTGCCTGGCACAAACTGTTTGTTATTCTGATTGTATGTTTGAAGATAATTTTTACATCAAACAATGATTACTTAGCAATATCAGTTTTCAAATCAATTAACATAAAAATATATGTGTAGCTCAGGATGTAACTGTATCTATCGCTTCTTGTAGTTCAGGTAGTACTATATGCTTCAGGTAATGTGTCAGATTTGACCCACAGCATCCTTTTGACGACCTGTTGATAACCTTTGAAAATAGTTTGGATCCAGATGAGACACTGAGTAACTCAGTGTGTCATCAGGAACCAATCTGTTTGTCATTTTGACACTTTTTTAACCCTTTCAGCGCCAAATTTCTAATTGTCATCTGCAATCCAAATTTTGTTAAATTATTCGGTACTATAATGAAATGAGATAAATAAATGCAAATTTCAAATGAGTAAAGCACATATATATATAGAAATAGAGAATGAGACAAAAAGTGAAGTCCTTGATCAGAAGCCGACTTGAAAAGGCAGCGTCTGATCTGGGACTGCACTATTTGTCGTGGTGCATTTATGCGACTTCGGTGGTGAAATGGGTTAAAGAAATAGAAGAAAAATATACTTTTAAAATTGAAGCAGACGACAATATGTATATGCAGATGACAATTGCTCAGAGTGTAGAAAGTTAAGTATGTAGTACATGTAATTGTTATGCCACTATATATTAGAGGCATATCATGTTGCCATAAAAGTCCTGATTGTCGGTCCGTAGATATGTCCTGAGAATTGTGTCAAACCTTGCCAGCATTTTTATGGCCCCATTGACGATAGTCAGGGGGCATTATGTTTTGCACATGTCAGTCTGTCCGTCTGTCCATCTGTCACGCTTTTAGGTGCAGTTGGTTGTCACAGTTTTTCAAGTGTTATAAGTCAGTAATTTCTACATTTATACACATGAAACTTCACATACACATCAATTACCATCTGTGTTATCATTTGGCACCCTACCCATGCTGCCCGCAAGCCCAAGGTCGAGGTCAAATTACTTGGAAATTTTACGTGCAGTTGGTTGTCTTATTAACGTGCAGTTTTTTTCACAGTTTTTTCATTGTCTTATATCTCCCTAACCACTGTAGCTATTGCCATTGAATTTCATATACACATTAAACACCATCCATACTTTCATTGCACACCCAGCCCATGCTGCCCGTAAGCCCAAGGTCAAGGTCTGTCGGTCTGTCCATCCATCCGTATGTCTGTCCGTCACACTTTCTTTTTTTGGCTGTCATTTCTAAACTAATCATTATAGAGTTTTCAAATTTCTCATGTGTCTTCCTCTCAATGAGGACCAATGATGTAACACTATGCATACAATACTTTTTGAGTTATTCCCCTTTGTTCACACTTTATTTTTGAATGCCATTTCTAAACTAATCGTTATAGAGCTTTCACATTCTCTCATTGAGGACCATTGATGTTACTAAGGTCCATCACTCTGCATGCAATACTTTTTGAGTTATTCCCCTTTGTTCACACTTTCTTTTTTGGCTGTCATTTCTAAACTAATCATTATTTAGCTTTCAAATTTCACATACCGTATGTCTTCCTCTCATTGAGGACCATTGATGTAACTAAGGTCCATCACTCTGTATGCAATACTTTTTGAGTTAATTCCCTTTGTTCTGATTTCGCTCCAGCATATTACCAGTTTTTGTGTCAGCTGCGAGCAGGTGACACATGTGTTCCTCCGAACACTCTACTTTATGTTTTAACTGTAAGATTGTGCTGTGTACTATAGTTAAAAATTCTCTGTTTCAGATGCAGGGTAATATGGGAATGCAACCTGGGAACCGGATGCCAGGCATGGACCAAGACAACCAGATGGTATGTCGGGTACTAGCCATATGTCAGAAGTGTTATCTCGATTTGGAACTTTTGCATTTCTTTTGTCCTGTAGTCATTAATCGTCTGCTTTTAACCGTTTACTCCATAAATATACCTTTCTATGCTTTAGCAAACGGTGTAGACCCAAATCAGACGGCTCCTATAGGAGTCATTTCTGGACAATATATTTAGTAAGAAAAGACATATTGTTACCAAATTTGGTGTATAAGTAGCTTATAATAATACAAGTTTGTACTGCATTTGGGGTTTGATGGGTCAAGGCTGAGTTAATCTTTACTTAAAGTAGAAAAATGGGTTCTTGATAATAACTTTCGTTAGCACAGACAAAGTGTAACCAAATTTTGGATATAGATAGCTAACATTGAGACAAGGGTTGGGATTGCATTTTGGGGTTTGATGGGTCAAGTTCATTGTTACTAAAAATAGAACAAAAGATTTTTGAAGGAAAGAAATAATGTAATCAAATTTGGTGTATAGATAGCTGATATTGAGACAAGGTTGGGGTTGCATTTTGGTGGTTGGTTGGTCAAGGTCGTGTTCATTGGTATTTATGATAGAAAATGGGGTTCCATGATAATGATTTTGGTAAGGAATGACACAATGAGGAAGAAAAGAAAAACAGACAAAGGTTGGTAATGCAAGAGGGACTGTCAAGGTCATATTTCCAGACGCCGACTTCTGATTTTAGACTCTTTATCCTGCCCATGGTTGCCATGAAAACAAACAAACAAAATCGACATTTCTTGTCTTTAATCATGGAGTTAAACATTAACAAACAGTGTAGACCCAGATCTGATTTTGAATGTGATGCTGATCATGAGCTGTATTGTTTAAACCCATTCACTCATTTTGATGTCACTTTTTGAAACCACTTTGATAAAAAAGAACATTTGCTTCATATGAGCAAATGCTCTATTTTTCACAATAGTTTAAAAACTACATGATTCTAAAAATGTTCCCTTTTTACTTGTAAATGTTCCTTTTCAGTAGATTTATTCAAAGAGGCTGGACTGAAAATAGCCTATGAGAGAATGGGTTAATGACAGTCATTGCAGACCCAAGATCTATCTTGGTCGACAGTTTGGAATTTCTTTTTCAGATGCTCTTTTACGATGACTTCGACTTAATATTTTTCTTCCTTACAGGTACAAGCCATGAAGATGCAGGAACAAAAGGCAAGGCAGCAGCAGCAGTTACTGGGTTAGTATCACTTATAAAAAAACATAGCACTAACCTTAGAGTATCCTAGATTGATATACACTCCCACTACCATAACACATTCATGCTGAAATTCTGGGGCCCCTTTTACGAAAGGTACAACTGAAATTGTTGTAATTTCTAACATACGATGATCACAACTGGAAATTGCGATCATCGTATGTACTTATGGCAGTTATTGCATATACAGTAATACCTCTCTATAACGGCCGCTAAATTACATCAAGTATTTTGTGTTAAAAGGCAGGTGGCTGCATAAAGCAAGATGAAAGTAAAACAGAACGCTCCTACAGGAGTTTTACGTTTAGAGAGGTGTTTACTGTATAATTATGGCAATTATTGCATATATACTTATGGCAATTTCTTCATACAAAGTGAACCTAACTTGTCGCACGCTAGAACTTGATGTTAAGGCATTACCTCATAGGCTATTTTTAGATCCATCCTCTTTGAAAAAATCTAGCGAAAAGGAGCATTTACTAGAGAAAAGGAATATTTTTGAATTGTGTAGTTTTTAAACCATTGTGATAATAATTGTTTCAAAAAGTGACTTTTACAGAGGTGTCAAAAGGCATCAGTATGAGGGGAATGGGTTAATAGATATGACTGTTGTAAGTTAGGACTTGCAACAATTATGATCTTTCATAAAATGAGCCCCTGTAGTTAACTTTTCCAGTGTGGTTTAAGTCATGTCATGTTGAAATAGGACATTAGAAAGTTGAATCAGTCATAACTTTCATTTGCAAAAAATTGTTGTCTGCTGAACAAGTTTAGCATTTAGGAGTGTTTTATAGTTTTTGATATGGAATTAATGAAGTGCTCTAGTGTTTGATTATTGATTTGGAAACAGTGTAGACCCTTGACAGCATCTGTTTCTGCATCAAAAGATGCACCAAGTGGTGGTTTGACACTCATCACCAATGGTGATCACCAATCACCAATGGTCATTTGAACAATTTCAACTGTGGTCCGACTCTCCTATGCATCAGCTAGTCTTAGTCTTCATGTAAACAATATGATGCCCCGTTATCCCAATCCCTCATATGCTATTTTTAGACCAAACCTCTTTGAATAAATCTTCTGAATAGGAACATTTACCAGAAAAGAAGGAAACTTTCAGAAATATGTAGTTTTGAAACCATTGTGTTAAAAGAGCATTTGCTCCATAGGAGCAAATGCTCCATTTATCACAATGGTTTCAAAAATGACTTTTACAGAGGTGTCAAAAGGCTTCAATATGAGGGAGTGAGTTATACTCTTCTTCTTACAGATCATCTCATGACATGTTGTTGTTTACAAATCAATAAATAAGAGGCGTACTGATTTATCTCGACCTCTTATTTCTCAGTCAAGCCCTATCTTGTAGATATTCATTAGAATCTCATCTTCAGTATTATTCCCATGGATACCAAATGGTCAATGTAAAAAGGGTTTGGTGGAAAACTATAGAAATAATTGTACATGTGTTTCCTACTTCTCCTTTCTGTGTTTCTACCTAGTTCTACATGTACAATGTAGTTAATTGTACATGTGTTTCCTACTTCTCCTCTCTGTGTTTCTACCTAGTTCTACATGTACAATGTAGTTAATTGTACATGTGTTTCCTACTTCTCCTCTCTGTGTTTCTACCTAGTTCTACATGTACAATGTAGTTAAGCCTATGCTTGCTTAACCCTTTACTCCATGAATATGTCTTTAACCCTTTCCTTCATATAAACACTTTTTCACACATTTGCAAACAGAGTAGATCCAGATCAGACAGCTCCTGTTCAGGGTCTGCTATGTTTGCTTTTGAAATAATATAGATCTGATTTGCTGTTTCAGTCATGGCCAAAAACTCGATTCTACGTTCAGATTTCAATATGAAAATCCAGCTAATTAATATTGCTGGTGTCATTATTTCTCACATGAATACTGATGGAGTGAAGGGTTAAATAATTGAGTAACTAATACTGCTTTTGAGTTTTTGTTTAGTTGTTTCTAATCCACATCATACAACTATTCTGTTAGACAATACTAATATTATTACTGATAGTTGTTATGATAACCAATAAACTCAAAATAGTTTGCAGTTTGTAAGATTTGAACCAACTGCAGTTAAACCTCTCTACTGCAACCATTCAAAAGATGTCTACTTTTTTGTGTGTGGTTGGGGGAGGGGTGTTAACCCTTTACCTCATACAAACACATGTTTACACCTTTGCACAGATAAGACCAGATAAGAAGACTGTCTGATCAGGGTCTTCTCTGTTTGCTTATGAAATTATAATAGATTTGACTATATACAGTTTGTATCAATGCCTAAAAATCTCTGGGTACATATTCCATTATAAAACTTCAACTAATAAATATCCATATTGTCATTATTTCTTACATATAATATTCAACAGGGAAAGGGTTAAGTGGTAGCTTAATGCATTCCCTCATGTTGACGACTTTTGACGACTCTGTAAATGTCATTTTGTGAAACCATTGTGATAAATAGAGCATTTGCTACAAACTACAAAATTCTAAAAGTTTCCTTTTCTCAAGTTAATGCTCCTTTTGGATAGATTTATTCAAAGATGTTTTATCTAAAAATAGCTTATGATGTAATGGGTTAATGCAGGGATGAAAGCTTGCCCTGGAGATTTCTGCCTATGATGCTTTCAGTTTGCACATTGCAATCTGACATTGCGATCAGTGTAGACCCAACTCATCTGCCATGTATGACTGGGATCTACACTGTTACTCATGGAAATGGGCTGCATCATGTCCACTACAGCTCTAGCAGTGAATACCCTGATCAGACAGACACTGTGAAGTCATCATTTCTTACATAAGTATTCATGAAGTAAAGGGTTAATGTCCATAGTTTTCCATCCTAGTTTCCTAAATTTCTGCATTGTTTATCACGATGACAGGGTAGCTTTTTGGTTACAGCAGGGTGTTTATCCCACTTCAGTAGTGTACCTAAAATTGACCTTCTCCACTAAACCCTATGTTTTGACCACTCTTTAAAATTGCCTCGAAGTGTCACAACATAGGTTTTGGTGGAGAAATGAAGCAGTTGTTATTGAAAAGTATATAATTTATGCATTTTATCTGGACCTCCGGCAATGGACTCTCAGACATGATGAACATGTAAACCTATTTTAGCTCTCATATTTCTGTAAATGCAGCATATGATTGGGGTCTGTACTGTTTAATTTTCTTGACACTACAAGTTACAGTGTTAGATCCCTGTCATATGCCATGATTAGTTGCAGTTTGTTGAGCTATCTGAGTCTAAACTGCTTGCAATGACCAAGTTCATATTATTTTTGTGACATGATACATTCAGTGATATTTGTAGATTAAATTTGATAAAACAAGCAAATTAACAGGACTTAAGATTTAAATTTCTCGTCAGTGACTAAAGTCCCTGTCTTCTCTGTTTGCAAATGCGTGAAAACACTTCTATATGAAGGAAAGGGTTAAATATGAAGATTATATTGCTTTGCACATGTTGGTCAACCAAATGATTTCTGACCAATAAGTCATGTATTTGGTAGAGAGTTTTGTCATGATAAATAAATGACCTGTATGGATGTTGAGGTCTGTAGATCAAGGTCAGGGTCACATTTCAAGGTCAAAGTTTAAAATTATAGGCTAGCTGACAATGAGGGGCATACATGGTTTACAAACATTTCTTCTGTGAAATGAATGTAAAAAATGATGTCCCAAGCAATCAGAGATATGAATCTCTGTGATTGGATGATTGTTTATGGCTTGACTTGTGATGTTTTCTGCAGTGTGGAATGGTAGCATGATGTGTTATCTCTCTAACATGGTAATGCTGTATTAGACTAACTGTTCTATTTAACAGATGAGCTGTATTATGGGGGTCCACCTCAAAATATGTATAGCGGTAGGTATATGTTATCTGTTGACCTTAAATGGTGATGGTTGCCATGGGGTCGGTAATGATAGTAATGAGTATATGTATCCAAATAAATCTCAGATAAAACCAGCTCCAGGGTGCTTTTGTTTCACCCTTCGAATGCTCAAAGTGGAATGGCCAGTCAGTGTCAATTCAGTTTGAAAGGCTTAAATTGGCTAGAGGATTTGTATGACAAACAGTGCAGACCCTGATTAGGCTCTCTGATCTGGACCTACACTGTTTGCATGTGATAGTACACTCATTTCCAACATTTAACCCTTTCCCTGTTCTGTATTTAGGCCAAATTTCAATACCTACTGAATATTCATTAAATATAGATATAAAGAAATATGGAAGGTGAAACATTGTAGACATTTTAGAAAGAAAAGAAACAGATATATCAAACTCTATTAGCAAACAGAGCAGATCCAGATCAGACGGCTCCTCTAGGAGCCGTCTGATCTGGGTCTACTCTGTTTGCAAATGCATGAAAGCACGTTTACATGAGGGAAAGGGTTAAGTATCTTGCCTCAGTAAAAGATGATTGCATTATTTTTATTCTCAAAGTACATGTACATTTTCAAAAACGTGTCAAAGAGTTTTGATTTTGATGAGACAGAGTCAACCCTTTCCTTCATATAAACGTGTTTTCACGCATTTGCAAACAGAGTAGACCCAGATCAGACTGCTCCTATAGGAGCTGTCTGATCAGAATCTGCTCTGTTTGCTAATGTAATTTGAAATATCTGTTTCTATTCTTTCTAAAATGGCTACTATATTCCACCTTTCAAATTTTATTATAACTATTTTGGCCATAAATAATCAGTAGGTATTGAAATTTGGAATAAATGCAGAACAGGGAAAGGGTTAACTTATAACTAGACTGTTTGCAACTGTCGGGGTACGACAAAACCCCATGTGGACAAAACCCCATTAGGACATACTCCATAACCCCACAAGGTAAAACCCCATAGGACATAAACCCATTGCCAAATGTGGCAAGGTGGACAAAACCCCATATGTAAACATAATTAGGTTATAAATCAGCTTTTAGATGATTTGAAGAAGAAACCCTCACTCAGAATATAAATTCAATGCGAGACTTTTTAATTTTCAAATTTAAAGTTAAAATCTGCAAATAAAAATAGTAGTTAAAGCATAATTCAAATTAGGTCAAATTATGAATAAATGAAGAATGCATTCATAGTTAAATGGGCTTTAATTTACTTTTTGATTTAATTTCTAATGTACTAATGAGGTTGTTTTTAGCTGTATCGGAATATAAATTCAAAGCGAGCTTTTAAATTTTCAAATTTAAAATTACGATCTTCAAATAAAAATAGTAGTTAAAGCATAATTCAAATTAGGTCAAATTATGAATAATGAAGAATGCATTCACAGTGCAGATCCTGATTAAATCACTTCCTTACAAGTGATTGATTTGGACAAACACTACCTGTTGTGATAGTGACTAGGTACTTGGTTTTGTATGATACATACATGTTTTTATATCTTTTTGCCTCAACATTTTACCATATGCATAACAACATAGTTATTTATTACTGTTATTCTCATAACAATTAAATATTTATACTTATTTCTTTTCTCATATGTTTTATTCTCCTTTTCTATTGCTATGAAGTGCCATTTGTATATATAATTCCTTAATTAAATACATAATTATGTTTCTCATGGGGTTTTGTCCATATGGGGTATTGTCCTATGGGGATATGTCTTACTGGGGTTTTGTCCACATGGGGATTTGTCCTTCACCTGCAACGGTCAACACAAATTGGTTGTAAAGAATTTAACCCTTTACTCCATACATACACCTTTCTATGCCTTTGCAAAAAGAGTAAACCCACATTAGATGGCCCCAGTAGGAGCCGTGTAATCAGGGTCTGTTGTGTTTGCTTATGATATAATATAGATATGATTCTGCAATTTCTGTCATGGCCAAAAATTCCTGTGTCCACTTGCTATTTCATTTTTATAACAATTAATATAATTAATAGGCATGCTGTCATTATCTCTTATATAGATATTCATGGAGTAAAGGGTTAAACAGTAAATGAATCATGTTTCAAACAAAATGAGTTTATAAATAAAATGAAAAAGAGGCATACAAGATACCAGCTGATTGTCCAAAATGAATCATGTAATCACGCTCTCCGCTCTGGTCTTTCCGCCAATGATGTTTTCAGCTTGATAACTATATTGATATTGGTCAGTCAGCTGATATTGTGTATATATACACCGAGTAACTTGGTGTTTCATTAGGATTGAAATTATGTCATTCAGTTTAAAGGCTTTATTTGAAAATCAGATAAATAACACCTTTTGTAGGCAGTCTTTTAGCAGGTAAAGAGTTAAAGTTATTGCCAAGTATGGGGCAAATTGGGATTACCTATGCAACCACAGTAAAAACTGGATAGTTTGAAATTTCAGTAATGAAGAATTTGGAAGCTTTTAATTTCAGTAATGAAGAATTAGATGGTTTTAGGTAGGTGACTGCTTAATAAAAGTCATGCAGAAAGCTCCTAGACAAGTTTTCTGCATGACATTCACCCTGCATTAAGCTGCCACCTGTCACAAAGCCAGATAATGATTAGAACTATGGGGGTTTACTGTAGTTTGAATCCATATAAAGTATCTTGGCATATCCAAGGGTCCAAATAGTTTGACATTCCGACTGAATTTTTGGAGAGAAATGCGAGAGAAAATAACTTTCGAGAAATTTAAGCTGATGAAAATATATTTGCAGACAACAATTACTTTACTGAGTTAGGGTTGGGTGGACAGTGGCAGGCCTAGAATTGGTTTTACTGAGATTTGTTGCCAAATATGGTTGCCATTGTATATCACTTTGTCATGATAGTGTGTGGTAATACTAGCAAGTGAAGTAGACATAGATTTTTCTCATCTTATGAGTGAAGAATCAGTATGGGGTAATCATTTTATTCCATGAATTAATGAAGTAAAAACAATGAATTATCTCCCTTTATGCTTAAATGTCACTTCTACTTCGAAACTAGAATTTATGCTCTAGGCCAAGATGTTGTGATTAATTAAGAAGACAGAAAGTCACTGAATTAATTCACATGATATAATCTGATTATTCTTTATATTTTATCTGCCATTGAAATTCTAAGGGAATGAAAATTAGAATTGTTCAGCCAGGAGATGAGAAAAGTTTAAAGATACATGTACATGTATTTTATACAGTTTTCTTGCATGATCGCTGGATATTTTTCCTTGATAGTTTTATCAGTTAGTTGTTATGACATGTATATATTCGTTGGTTGTACATGTATATATTTTGAACCCAGTCTTTTTTTCTTTAACCCTTTACTCCATAGATATGTCTTTTGATGCCTTTGTAAATAGAGTAAACCCAGACCATCTGCTGTAGAAAAAATCTGACCAGGGTCTTATGAAATGATTATTAGTTATTGGGGTTGTCACTGACCCACTATGGAAATATAGGGGGTCTGTAGGATGAATAGGGGGCGAGGCGATAGCCGAGTCCCTCTATTTATTTATCTTAAAGACCCCCTATATTTCCGTAGTGGGTCAGTGACAAACCCAATAACTGATTTATTTCATTGACCATTTTTCATCATTTATTTGACAAAGATATTGACATTGTCATTATTACGGAAATGACGTTAACGTTAAAATGACATTGTTATTGTCCTCCCAATTTGACCTGAGACGCATGCATATTCCGTTTATTATCGTTAGTAATATTCAGATAAATTTATGAAGGTATAAGAATGCGCTATAAGAATACAGTCCTCGTGGAACATGATTATTTCCGGACTTTGTTTTGCTATTTTTAGCTCACCAGAGCACAAAGTGCTCAGGGTGAGCTTTTGTGATTGCCTGATGTCCGTCGTCCATCGGCGTGCGTCGTCCGTCGTGCGGTGTGCGTCGTCCGTCGTCAGTCGTCAATAATTTGAACCTTTAAAAATCTTCTCCTCTGAATCTACAGGGTTCTCAGCTTTCATCTTTGGCACATAGCATCATCTGTTGGTCCTCTACAAAAGTTATATAAATTATACCCCTGGGGTCAAAATTGGCCCTGCCCCAGGGGCTTTCAGTTTTCAATAGAAACATATAGTGAAAACTTTGAACATCATCTCCTCTAAAACTAGAAGGTCCTCAGCTTTCGTATTTGGCACATAGCTTCAACTTCAGGGCTTCTACAAAAGTTATATAAATTATGTCCCTAGGGTAAAAATTGGTCCCACCCCAGGGATTGCAAGTTTTTTGAAGCTGACTACTTAAACAGCCCATAGGATCACTAGTTATGCATAGGAAAAACTTTAAAGTATTCTTGTCAGAAACTACATGTCCCAGAGCTTAGATATTTGGTGTACAGATTAACTTAGCATAACTTTATGGGTTCATAGTTCTTGGGTTAAAATTGGCCCTGCCCTGTATGAACAGACAGAAACGACAGTCTAAAGGTTTCTCCTTAATATATCAGCCTGCAGAGCTGAGACCAGTCAGTGTGAGATCTTATATAATCACCCTTAGCCTGATCAGTAGAGTAGAAATTGTGTTTAGACAAATAACACACACTCATTTAAGATTGAGAAAACTGTGGATAGTTCTTAATATACAGAACACTCTTAAAGCTTTTTTTCATACCTATGCCCTGCATTAAGCTACCAGATATCAATATAGAGCATATCTGTTGTGAATTTCAGCTTAACTCTTTGCATGCTGGGTAATTTTGTCATCTGCTAAATGGTTGTCTGCAGCATATTCATAAGTTATCCGTACTACACAATTTCTTTCTAAGTTTTTCAGAAGTTCAGTCTCATTGACAAACAGTTTAGATATCAGATCAGGCCCCACATTATATTGGCCCTGATCTGGATCCAAACTGTTTGCATAGGTCATTAGTGGTGGGAGAATCCCACTACACACTTTCTTTCTAAGTTTTTCAGAAGTTCAGTCTCATTTACAAACAATTTGGATATCAAATCAGGCCCCACATTATGTGGGCCCTGATCTGGATCCAAACTGTTTGCATAGGTCATTAGTGGTGGGAGAATCCGCCTCTAGCATCCAAAGAATTAATACAAGTTCCAGTGGTCTATGCTCTATCCATTCTTTCACTACATTCTTTCAGCATCATGTTCAGGTCCTCTACATAAGTTATATAAATTGTGTCCCTGGGGTCAACATTGGCACAAATTGTGTCCCTGGGGTCAACATTGGCACCGCCCCTGGGGTGTTAAGTTTTCAATAGAAACATATGTGAAACTTTGAAAATCTTCTCCTCTGATTGTCTGGTGAGCGATGTCAGGGCCATTCTGGCCCTCTTGTTTGTCACAGAGTATTACGAACAATCCAGATAAACACGCCGAAGATTAATCAAGTCTGAAGTCCAAATGGGACGATAATAATACACAGAGTTGCGCGTCACAATTTTACGTAACCAAAAAAAACAAGGCCATGCAAACAAAAAAATTAATTAAAATGCACTAATCCATTATATTCAGTGAATAATTGTGAAAATAGGTAATGTCTTAGATCAAAACAATGATTAAAAGATGATCTGTTTTGAATGGCAGTCATTTTGTTGTAGTATGTCAATAGTTGGTCAGCTACTGACCCTCTTTAGAAATATAGAGGGTCACCACGTGATTGGTCTTATCCAGTGAAAAGGCCAGAAAATATTGGGAGGTTAAATAAATAGATCTGATTCTTAAGTTTCATCCATGCACAAAAAAAAATCCCATGTCATTATAAAAAATCAACTAATTAATAAACATGATGTCATTAACACTTTACTCCATAAATACGCCTTTCTACACCTTTGCAAATAGAGTAGATCAAGATCAGCAAATAGAGTAGATCAAGATCAGCCATGTGATCAGGGTCTGTCTGTTTGCTTTATGAAATGATATAGATCTAATTCTACAGTTACTGTCGTGACCAAAATTTGATGTGTTCATATACATGCACTATTGAGAAAATTCATCTAGTTATGATGTCATTTTTTCTTACATGAATGTTTATTGAGTTAGAGGGTTTAACCCTTTACTCCATGAATATTCATAAATGAAAGATTAAATTTTAAAAAAAGGTATATTAAAACTTGAATGTTTGGCCAAAGCAGAAACTATCAAACCAGATCTATATTATTTATTATTCCATAAGCTAACAGGAGACCCTGATCATACAGCTTCTATAGGAGCCATCTGATCTGGGCCTACTCTGTTTGTAAAGGCGTAGAATGGTGTATTTAGAGAGTTAAAAGAGTTAAATACAGGTATTACTTGGTTAAGTTTTATATACAGTAAAACCTCTGTTCATTGATCACTCAGCTGAAAATTAAATACAGGTTTTAACCCTAAGATTGCTCCATAAATACGCCTTTCTACGCCTTTCCAAACAGAGTAGACCCAGAACAGACAGCTCCTACGTGAGCCATCTGATCAGGGTCTGCTCTTTTTGCCAATTATGTAATATAGATGTGATTCTGTAGTTTCTGCCATGGACAAAACATTCTGTGCCCTTGTGCTATTGAATAAATTAATCTAATATTTATGGAGGAAAGGGTTAAATGCTGAATTGCCCATAGGTGTTTAACAATAAGAGTCCATTCAGTATAATTCAGTGAATAGTTTGTGAGAGGCTTTTGAATGACAAACAATGCAGACCCTGATAAGAGGGCTTCTCTGTTAGCATTCTGATCTGGGTCTACACTGCTTGCATATGCCAGTGTACTTGATTCCCACCTTAAAATGGTTAGGACAGGTTGTAGTTTAACCCTTTATCTGGTAAAGTTTTATATTCATGTAAGAAAAAATGTGACCTTTAATCCATTCCAATATAGGCTATTTTTAGATAAAGCCTCTTTGATTAAATCTACCGAAAAGGAGCATTAACTTGAGAAAAAGCATGTTTTAGAATTTTGTAGTTTGAAACCATTGTGATAAAAAGAGCATTCGCTCCTATAGGAGCAAATGCTCTATTTATTACAAAGGTTTCAACAGGTGACTTTTACAGAGGCGTAGAAAGGCGTATTTATGGAGGAAAAATTTAAAAGCTGAATTTTTAAAATGGCATATGAACACAATATTTGTCTGATTTGGCTCTATACTCTGTTTGCAAAGGTGTCGAAAAGCCTCCCTTACCTGGAAAAGTTATGAAGAGGCTTTCTTAACAACTCTTTACGCCATTAATATTCATGTTAGAAATAAAGATTAAAAAATTAATTACATTAATATTTATAATGACTTATGAAAACAGGAATCGTTTACCATGGCAGAAACTTTAGACTCAGATCTGTATTCAATAAGCATCTAGAGCAGACCCTGATCAGACGGATCTTAGAACATGGGGAAATTTTGTCATGGCAGAAACTTTAGAATCAGATCTATATTACTCAGTAAGCAAGCAGAGCAGACCCTGATCAGATGGCTACTAGAGGAGCCATCTAACCTGAGTTTACCCTGTTCACAAAGACTTTAAAAGCTGTACTGAAAGGTGTAAACAGTTAACCTTGTTAACTTTTCTCTCATATAAACACCTATCCATGCACTTGCAAATAGAATAGACCCAGATCAGATGGTTCCTACAGGAGCCGTCTTATCAGGATCTGCTCTGTTTTCTTAGGACATGATGTAGATCTGGTTCTATAGTTTTCTTAAGTGTACGTTATAAAAATTAAGCTAATGAATATTCCTGATGTCATAATTCTTACATGAATATTGAAATGGGAAAGGGTTAACATATCCATATCTATTTTAATTTTCTAAGTGGTCGCTATAGAGATGGTTTACTGTATTTTATATGTTCTAATTGTGCGAGTCTCCACTTGACCCATTCCTCACCAGCACTGACCATACATGTCTGTGATCATATCTTCACCATAAACCCTTTGAACACAAAAATAATCTAATTTTCTTCAATTCTCAGTCTGTGATTTTCATCTATAATAGAACCTGTTAAAAATGGTCATTAACCCTTTCCCTCATATAAATGTGTTTTCACGCATCTGCAAACAGAGTAGACCCAGATCAGACGGCTCCTTCTGATCAGGGTCTGCTCTGTTTGCCAATAGAATGTGATAAATCTGTTTCTTTGCTTTCTAAAATGTCTACAATATTCCACCTTCTATATTTCTTTATCTCTATTTTGTTAATGAATATTCAGTAGGTATTGAAATTTGGCCTAAATACAGAACAGGGAAAGGGTTAAATAGGTATAAATCTGGATTTCAAAAACAGACAGTAGCTTCATGTAGGACAATATGATACAGATACAGATACCTCTTATAGAAGGTTTCTGTATCACTTTAAACTGCATTAAGCAACCACCTGCTCTTTAGACTCCTATCTTCAATAAATAAATGACAGGTTCTATTGTATTTCTTTTTAACCCTTTCCTTCATATAAATAACTTTTCATGCCTCTGCAAACAGAGTTGACCCAGATCAGACGCTCTTGTAGTAGCCGTCTAATCAGAGTCCACTCTGCCTGCTAATGAAATTTTATAGATATATTTCTTTACTTTCTATAATGGCTACAATATTCAGTCTTCCACATATCACTATTTTGATTACTATATATCACTATAACTATTTTGTCCATGAATAGTCAGTAGGTATTGAAATGTGAAATAAATATAGAACAGGGAAAGGGTTATAGAACCTATGATCAGGGAATCAAATACAGTAAAACCTCGATTATTCGAATTTTCGTTATAGAAGAATTTAGACGCTGTTAGGCAGGTGGCTGCTTAATGCATGGTGAAAGTCATGCAGAAAGCTCCTAGAGGAGCTTTCTGCATGACTTTAACCATGCATTAAGCTGCCACCTGTCAGATCGATACTAATACGTATTTTAGTGTTCAAATAATCGAAGTTTTACTGTAGTTTAGATCCTGCTGAGACATCTAGTTACTTCACATCTCATTTGGATCCAAACTGTCAATAGTTATCTTGATGCATGCATGATGTTGAAAGAGTATAGGGCCTGAATATTATATTGTTTACCAGTCTGTGGCTACATGTATACTTTCACCAGGATGGATTTTTATGCCGCCGGATCAGATCTGGGTGGCAAATTGTTTTTGCCCTGTCTGTTTGTTTGTTTGTCACCAATGTTAACATTGGTCATAACTTTTGAGCCAGTACAGATAGAGACTTGATATTTGGCATGCATATGTATCTCATAAAGCTGCATATTTTGATGGGTTATATGTTAAGGTCAAGGTCATCCTTGAAGGTCAGAGGTCAAATATATAGGTCAAATTACCGATTTTAACATTGGCCATAACTTTTGAACCAGTACAGATATGCTCATGAAGCTGCACATTTTTCAGGTTCAAGGTCATCCTTCAGGGTCAAATGTCAAATTGAGCGGGGACATAGTGTTTCAAAACACATCTAGTTTACCACTTATGTTTACAGTTTACCATTTGTTAATCCTGTCCCTCATATATATGCTTTTTCACACATTTTCAAACAGAGTAGACCCAGATTACTGAGATTAGACAGCTCCTTCAGGAGTCATCTGATCAGGGTCTACTCTGTTTGCTTTTGATGTGATATAGATCTGATTTTAGTTTTTAACTTAGGAAAAAAAATCCTTAAAAAGTTATCTAATAAATATTCATGATGTCATTATTTCTTTTCTTACTTGAATATTGGACAGGGAAAGGGTTAATTTAACCCTTCGCTTGCTATTCACGTCAATATACCTACCTGCAAATAGTGAAGACCCAGATGAGACAGCTCATCATGTCTCATCATGGTCTGCACTATTTACAAGTTGATTGTGCAACCAGTGCACATCACAGCAGTGATTGCACAGTGAAATACTTGTACACGGTGAAGATATGTGTAATTATACAACAGGGCATGGGTAAAGAAGGAGAAATGTATTTTAAAATTCAGCAAGAGAAGGGTTAATAAAGCACTCTGTCAGTCTGTGTAAGTGTAATCACAAACCTCTTCATTTGAGTACTGCAATGTGTTTACAACCACAGAACATTGCAAACAATGCAGCTCCAGATCATCTGCCATGTGGAAAAAATCTGATTAGGGTCTTCACTGTTTGCAACTCATCAAAACCTGCTCTGGTTTGCTGACTTGCCCAACAAACAGTGTAGACCCTGATCAGATGCCACATTTGCAACATGACAGTTGATGTAGGTCTGCCCTGTGTGCAATGTCTTATTGTTGGAAACCCCATGGCAGTACTCACTTGCTTTTCCTACCCTTGCCAACCACTGATTATGCCCTTTTCAGATTGAGTATAGTGCTGTGGCCCGTCTTACCAATACATGTATTGTGATTGTATATGTAGCAGCTATCAGTGTGGTAATTGAACAGTAGATAGAGGAGTATTTAACCCTTTCCCTGTTCAAGTCAGAAATAATGGAGTCATAAATATTCATGAGCTGAATTTTTATAATTGTAAATGAGCCATCTGATCTGGGTTTTCTCAGCAATCACGTGAAAATATCGGGGGAAAGAGTTAATCCGTTTATATCCAGGTCAGATCCAGCTTCTGTAGGAGCTGTCTGATCATGGTCAACTCTGTTTGTTTATAAAGTAATGAAAATCTGATTCTGCTGTTTATAAAGTAATGGAGATCAGATTCTGCTGTGTCTGCCGTTGCCAAAATATTCCTGTGTTTATTTGTCATTGTAAAACTTTAGCTTATTAATATTCATGATGCCATTATTTCTTACATGAATACTCACAGAGTGAAAGGTTACGCATTCTAGGTAAACGGCATGAAGTATTTCTGTGTGAAACATTATCTTGAGAGCATCAACAAATTAAAGCTAAGATGAAACATAAGATAGTTAACCCTTACTTCATATATTTCACACCTTTACAAACAGAGTAGACCCAGATTAGACTGTTTCTGTTAGTGTAGGAGTCCTCTGATCAGGATCTGCTATATTTGCTTTTGAAATTACATGTATAATTCAGATCTGATCTTACAGTTTTTAACTTAACCAAAAATCCCCTTAAAAAGTTCACCTTTTACAAATCAAATTAATAAATCTTCTTGATGTGAGCAATTCATGTATACATTTTCATTAGAGAAAGGGTTATTTAGTCTAGTACTCCTTGTACCTACAGCTCAGTGAAAACATACACTCCTGGATTGGAAAATCAATCATTTGTATATTTACTTGTCTTGTTGTCAAGGTGTTGCTGCAGCCATGAAGTTGTTATGATCATCTTCATGGTGCAGAGCCTGTACTGTTGCCATCCATATGTTTGTATCTCTGTGTATAAAACTTAAAACATTCATAAGAAGCAGAATCTGTAAGAGACATATTTGTATCATCATTCATGCATAGTTGTGCATGAGTTTAACCCATTCCTTCTTATAAAGGCCTTTTCACACCTTTGCAAACAGAGTAGACCCAGATCAGATGGCTCCTACAGGAGCCATCTGATCAGGGTCTGCTCTGTTTGCTTATTGCTTATGGAAGTTTATAGATCTGATTATGCAGTTTGCACACCATGTTCCATGTTCTATTTTATTGATTCTGTCCAAGGACATTCTGTTGAATATTCATGTAAGATATAATGATGCCATGGATATTTATTAGCTGAATGTTTATAATGGCATATGTTCACAGGATATTTTGATATTGGTAGAAACTGTTAAGTCAGGTCAAATATAATTTCATAAGCAAACAGAGGGGACCCTAATCAGGTGGCTCCTACAGCAGCTTTATTATCCAGGTCTACTCTGTGGGCCAAGATGCGAAAAGGCATTTCTGTGAAGGAAATAGTTAACCCATTGCATACTTCATTTACTCCATATATACACAGTTTAAGCCTTTCCTAACAAAGTAAACCGAGATCAGAAATTCCTTTTGGAGCTTCTGATAGGGTCTGCTCTGTTCGCTTATAGAATAATATAGATTTGATTCTACAGTTTCTTCCATGGCCAAAATTCAAAATTATCTGTGTTCATATGGCATTATAAACATTAATCTAAATAATATTCATGATGTCTTTATTTCTTACACAAATATTCATGGAGTGCAGGGTTAATGTTCAGTTTGTATATTCCAATGATTTTCGAAGATCTTTTTTTTTTTTTTGATAAAAATTGTTAATATTGCTCAGTATATTTCTCCAAAAGAAAGATTCAAGAAACATGTTGGTTTGCTTTAATAATATCTAGGTTTAGTTTATGGTTTGCTGTACATGTAGTTTTTCTTGAATGACAAATTTCAGATTTTTTATGGCCCCCTTGGACCTGCTTACTTACGGACCTAAAGACACCAGTTTTTATGGTTATGACAGTCTTGTCTTGTATTATGACAAAGGTGGAAGACTACGGCATAATGTCTTTTAAGCCAGTGAATTAATTTTACATTATTTGAAATGTGTGGTAAATGGGAAATCAGAATGCATGCTTTTGAAATAGAAGGGCATGGGTTTCTCTAATCAAGACAAATTATAACAGTAAATTTAATCTTGACTCAGTATGTAAGGGTATTTTTATGCCCCCATAGACAATAGTCGGGGGGCATATTGTTTTTGCCCTGTCTGTCTGTCTGTCTGTCTGTTTGTCTGTTTGTCTGTTTGTTTGTCAGCAACTTTAACATTGGTCATAACTTTTGAGCCAGTATAGATAGAGACTTGATATTTGGCATACATATGTATCTCATGAAGCCGCACATTTTGAGGGGTGACGTGTCAAGGTCAAGGTCATCCTTCAAGGTCAGAGGTCAAATATATGGGTCAAATCGCCGACTTTAACATTGGCCATAACTTTTGGACCAGTAGAGATAGAGACTTGATATTTGGCATGCTTGTGTATCTCATGAGGCTGCACATTTTGAGGGGTGACATGTCAAGGTCAAGGTCAGAGGTCAAGGTCAGAGGTCAAATATATGAGGGGGCATAGTGTTTCACAAACACATCTTGTTCTGTTGGCTTTCAATACGCATATCTATATTTGCTGCAAGGAGTGTTCACTTGTATTGATGGCCATCTAACTTCAGTAATATTAATAGGGTGATTACCAAGCTGGATCATACTGTTAATTGGCATAATATATTGGCTTACTTTGATATGCCAATTTATCACAGTTGCTCAAAAAGTAATGTCTTATATTGAACCAAGCTGATTTTAATACAATTTTTGGCAGAAATAACCCTGAGGTGACCCTCTTTGAAAATTGTACAAGACATTTTGATACGTTGAAAAATATGGACCCTAGGGGCAGGGCTAATTTTCCTTTCAATTTCTTTATAAAAAGATAAACAGTGTCAAACAGTTTGGATCCTGATGAGATAACGAGTTACTGTGGGTGTCTCATCTAGATCCAAACTGTTTGCATATGATATCTTGTCTTCATGACCCTGAATGGGTTAATAAATGAAACGAAGAGAATAACTATGCAGCCAATTGCATCCTGAAACTTTTAATAGTAATCCTATGTGTTATTTATAAGGTGGACATCTTTTTTTTTGACAGAAAAATAATGAAAGTTAACCATTTCCCTGTTCTGTATTCATGTAAGAAATAATGGCATTATCAACTAAATTTTTATATTACAGGATAAAACTGTGGAATCAGACAGTGTAATTATATCCATCCAAAAGCAGACAGAGCAGTCTCCTGTAGGAGCCATCAGATCAGGGTCTGCTCCGTTTGCTTTTGACTTGAAATAGATCTGATTCTACAGTTATTTTAAAGCAAAATATTCACTTGAAAAGTTTTTAAATTATTTTTTAAATGAATATTCATTGAGGGTTAAAGAGATTAACTGTTATAGTGAGAGTCAGAAAAATGGTTTCATGTGTGAAGGATTGAATTGATTCCTTGGAATCCTTTTGCAGTTCAACAGCAGCAGCAAATGCAGCGTCATCAGTTACAGATGCAGCAGCAACAACAGCAACAACAGCAACAGCAACAACAGCAGCAGCAACAACAACAACAGTTGCGACATCTCCTGCTTAATCAGGTGAGTTAATGGAAGGATCTGTGCAGTAATATCAATTTATAATTTAACCTTTTACTCCATAGATAAACCTTTTAATGTCTTTGCAAACAGAGTAAACCCAGATCAGATGGCTCCAGTAGGAGCCATCTGGTTAGGGTCTGCTCTGTTTGCTTATGGAATAACGAAGAATCTGAATATAGTTTTCACCAGAATTACAAATTTTCTTGTTCATATCGTATATCCATTTTGGCCGAAAATCGTTTCTTCACGATTTCTGATTTAAATGTACAATGCCCACATCCTGTCAAAATCTCAGCGCAATCGGCCAATGAAAAGTGTCAAAACTCGCCTGTGACTAAACCTCGTATATTTATTGGTCTGAATTTTTCAATATCAAAACCACGTATAAATTTTATTCTTCAAGCATGCGGAGCAATGACATTAAACATATCAAAACACATGCAGATTAGGTCAGTGCATGTATTGTGGTACATAGAGCATAGGTCTGTCCTTTTCTTTGTGTGTCAAGGTACAAGGCTTAAACTCAAGTGAAATGTAAATTGTCGTATATCATGATCACCGGATAAAAAATAAACGACGAAATATCGTATAAGTGGTAAAAGCTCGTATATACATAAAGTGAACAAAACTTGGTACAAAAATATCGTACATTTAAAAAATCGTCATACCAAATGATAGAAAAAATAAAGTTTTATTAATGATAGAATAAATAAAGTTTTATCTATTAATTTGTGTTTTAATATGGTAACAGAATATAGACCTTATTTGCCACATAAAGAAGAATTCATAAAAATAATCAGTTTTTTGCTTCTCCTGAAAAGTAGTGATTTTCATTATACGAGGTTTTGTCAGCACAGCGACGATATGCTATTATAGATATTAAGCTAATTAATATTCATACTTACATTATTTCTTACATGAATATTCATAGAGTAAAGAGTTAGCACAGTACCCAGTATACCATAAATATTTGGACATCCAGTCTTTCCTTTACACCGGTAAAGTACAGTAAAACCTCTCTATAATGACCACTAAATTACATCAAGTATTTTGTGTTAGAGGCAGGTGGATGCTTAAAGCAAGGTGAAAGTAAAACAGAACGCTCCTATTGGAGCGTTCTGTTTTACTTTTCACCTTGCTTTAAGCAACCACCTGCCCAAAATACCAACTTATTAACACAATTTAGTGGTCGTTTTTATAGAGAGGTTTTACTGTAGTCAGTTTCAGTATTGTTTTGATAACTGTAAATGAAACTAATCGACCAGCAAATATGGTAGACCCTGATCCAGCTACTCATTCTGGAGCAGTTGGATCTGGCTCTACACTGTTGGCTTAGTTTGACTGGCCTCATATATATTCTGTCAAGTTCCTCAGCACTGTAGATAAGCAGCGTACTGGTTCTTGTTCGTATCAACATTTCTTATTTCACTACTTGACTTTATTTTGTTTAAACTCTTTAGGATTACCTCAGAGTTAGATTGAGTTTGTTAGAGAAATTATGCAGTAGAACTCTTAACCCTTTCCTCCATAAATACGCCTTTCTACGCCTTGAAACCTTTGTGATAAACAGAGCATATATTGCTCCATAGGAGCAAATGCTCTATTTATCACAATGATTTGAAAACTACAAAATTCTAAAAATGTTCCTTTTCTTTAGTAAATTTGTTCCTTTTTGGTAGACTTATTCAAAGAGGTTGGGTCTAAAAATAGCCTATAAGGGAATGGGTTTTAAGCGACCATTCATTTATTGAAAATTGGAGTCGTAAAAAGTAGGTGGTTTCTTAATGCAGGACAAAAGTAAAGGAGAATGTTCCAATAGGAGTATTTTGCATTATTTTGCCCTGCTTTAGCTACCACCTATCTTAACCCTTTTCTTCATTTAACCCTTTCCCTGTTTTATATTTATTTCAAATTTTAATACCTACTGAATATTCATGGAAAAATAATTATAATGAAATATGGAAGGTAGAACATTTTAGCCATTTCAGAAAGTAAAGAAACAGATCTATCAAAGTCCATTAGCAAACAGAGCAGACCCTGATCAGACGGCTCCTCTAGGAGCCGTCTGATCTGGGTCTACTCTGTTTGCAAATGCGTGAAAACACGTTTATATGAGGGAAAGAGGTAAACAGTTTATGTCCTGATAATCTTTTCTACTGACATCTTCTTTATGTTTTATTGATCTTTCATTTTAGCAAAGACAGCAGCAGCAACAGCAGCAGCAACACCAGCAACAGATGATGATGCAAGGTCAAGGTCAACCCCCAAGTATGATGGGTGGTGCCCAGCAAGGTATGGGAGCCCAGGGTTCTACTGGTATGGGCTCTCAAATGACTCAGCCTCAACAGCAGAGCCTATTTTTGGATGACTTTGACCTGAACAGTATTCAGTAGAAAGTCTTTAAAGTGACGAAAGATTTGGTTTTGTTGAGCCCGCTCGAGGTTAACCCTTTCCCTCATATAAACACTTATGCATGCCTTTGCAAACAGAGTAGACCCATATCTGATGATTCCTGTAGGAGCCATATTAGAGTCTGCTCTGTTTGCCTATGGAATAATATTCAGAGCTACATATAAAGGTGCATACCCAAATACTAAAATCATCATTTCTCCACCAAACCCATTACTGTGACCACTCTTTTGAATCGTCTCTTCAAGTTAAAGGAGCTTTCCATGAAAATGTTTAAATTTACATTTACGCATCTTATCTGGACTTCTGAATATAGAACAGATATTTTAATGTATACCACTGTAAGAAATCCCTTGTTAAGAATGCTGTTAACAATTGCAGCTAGTTATTATTTGTATGATTATAAATTCTTACATAAATGTTAAACAGGGAAAGGGTAAACTCGAAATAGTCACTACAATGGGGGTTGAGTTTATATGTGCATGTGTCCATGTGTCTGTCAACCTTTGTTCAGGCTATAACTTATTTTTACATGTACAGAATTTCATGCAATTTGGCCATGTTTATCATGAGTATATGGTGTGTCACATACAAGATTCATGACTCTAGTGTGCCAGTGGCATCTAGTTAAATCTTTACCCCAGAGATGACTTTTAATGCCTTTGCAATGATTCAATATAGAAACAATCTGATAATTTCTTTCTTGATGAAAACGAAACCTTGTTCATAGTGCCATTTTAAAAATTCAATTAATTAATATTCATGATGTTATTATTTCATACATGAGTATTCATGAAGTAATGGGTTAAAGTACAAGCAGGTGGCTGCATATTTAGAACAAAAGTAACGTACATCATCCCATTGGATAGTTTTCTACATTACATTCACTCTGCATTAACACTTTCCTTGTTCAATATTCATGTAAGAAATAATGATGACATGAATTTATATTAGCTCAATTTTGATAATGTAAACTTTTCAAGAGCATTTTATGCTTTGACAAAAACTGTAGAACCAGTTCTGTATTATGTCAAAAGCAAACAGAGCAGACCCTGATCGGACAGCTCCTATAGGAGCCATCCAATCTGGGTCTACTCTGTTTGCAAATGTTTGAAAAGAAGGGTTTTCTCCTCACATGAGGACTGACCGGTAGTTGCTACTTTAATCCCTACTTCATGAATATTCATGTAAGAAATACTGACATCATGAATATTAATTAGATGATATTTTAAAATGATATATGAACACTGGAATTTTTGCTGTGGCTGTAAATCAGATCTATATTATTCCATAAGCAAACAGAGCAGACCATGATCTGGGTCTACTCTGTTTGCAAAGGTGTTAAAAAGAAGTATTTACGAGGGGTGTTCCAAAAATAATGTCACTTGCATCGGTGCTCATATAGCGGAAGTGCTTTTGTTCATTTTAATTTGCTCTGCCCTTCAAAATACTCTCCGCCAGCCAGAATACACCTTTTTAGCCGGTCAATCCATTTTTGGAAGCATTTTTCATACTCTTCAATGGGGACACCCATCAGACACTGATAAACAGCAGATCCAAGGGCATTTCTCGAATTGTATCTCCTTCCAGATAAATGATATTTAAGTTTTGGAAAGAGGAAATAGTCGCAGGGGGCCAAGTCTGGCGAATACGGAGGGTGCGGAAGGACGGTAACCTTCTCTGACTCCAAAAAGTCAGTCACAATACGTGCCTTGTGAGCGGGTGCATTATCATGCAAAAGTCGGACATACTTAAGTCCTGTTTTGGGGCGGCTACTTTTGTAGTAGTTCTTCAATTTTCTCAGAACAACGTTTTTATAGAACTTGCCTGTGACCGTTCTGCCTTTTGGCACCGGGATTTGAATAGCTGGACCCTTATTAGTGAAAAAAATACCATACAAAACCTTCTTTACCGTTCGTATTCGTTTGGCAATACTTGGGCGTCTGGCATTTTTAGTGGCCCATATTCGGTTGGAAACCTTCCGCTTTGGTTCAAAATAATACACCCAGGTCTCATCACCAGTGACTATATTATCAAAAGCCTTTTTACTATATTTTGGGTACATTTTGAGAAGTTTTTTTGCCATTGTTACACGCGTCTTCTTTTGCTCATCCGTTAACAAATGGGGTATCCATCTTGCATTTATCTTTCTAACTTTTAGGTGTTTCTTCAAAATTGCATGAACTCTTGCTAACGACAAGTTTGTCATTCGAGCCAATTGTCTTACGGTGAATCGAGCATCAGTTTTGAGGATATTTCGGATTTTTTCTATGTTACCTTTGGTCGTAGTTGTTGCAGGACGACCTGGGCGAGCAGCATCTTTCAGTTGCTGCTGCCCAGCACTAAATTTAGCTACCCACCTACAAACAGTCCTGTGGGACATTTGGCCCTCCCCATAAATGTCACACACCTCGCGGTGAATATCTACAGCCTTTATGCCGAGTAATGACCTACCTTTTATATAGGCCCTAATTTCAAGAACATTTTCAGCTCGTTTTCCTGTCATTTTGTGTATAGTCTAACGAATAGGCTATGAAACGATGTACACTGTACCGAGGCAAGTGAACGTGTGGACGAGATATTTACCTGTGTCACGAGCCAGTGATCACTCAATCGACACGAGGTGGTTTTGTGCATGAATTGCACGATTTCCGCGAAATAAAGCACAGATGACATTATTTATGGAACACCCCCTCGTATGAAATAAAGGGTTAAGCATTTACCTATCATGAGTACTGACTAGCAGATTTCTTTAGAGTTAATACTTTAACCCTTTACTCCAAGAATATGACTTTTAATGCCTTTGCAAACAGAGTAGACCCAGATCAGAAGAATCCTACAGGAACCCTCTGATCAGGGTGCCCTGTTAGCTTATAAAGTTTTATAAGCTTAATCAGGCGAGTTGATGGAAGGACCTGTGTAGTAATAATGGCAGTTACTTAGCATGTGAAGAGTTTGTTTATCCCTTGCTCCATAAATACGCCTTTTTTATGCCTTTGCACACAGAGTAGACCTAGACCTGATGGCTCCTGTAGGACCCATCTGATCAGGGTCTGCTCTATTTTCTTATGAAATAATATAGATTATGATTCTACAGTTCTGCTATGGCTGAAAAATCATGTTTTCATGTATCATTATACAAATTAATCTAATTAATTCATGATGTCATTATTTCTTGTATGAATATTCATGGAGTAAAGTGTTAAAGCATGCTGAGCAATGTTTTGTCTGCTCAAATTGTCAGTCTTGAAACAATGGTAGATTTGAAAAACCAAACTGTGTTCGACATTTGCGGGGGTGTATTTCATGTGTTAGTTATACAGAGCTGTAGATAAGAGGAGTACAGAGCAACAGATAAATGTGCATACTCAAATACTAAAATCCTCATTTCTCCACCAAATCCCATCTTGTGACCATCCTTTAGAATCGTCTCTTCGAGATGACTAAAGAGTGGTCACAACATAGGGTTAGGTGGAGAAATGAAGGAGTTATTCTTGAAAATAAGTAAGGCGTTATGTGGCCTGGTGCTGTTTTAGTGACTAAATAATGTGACTTGGATTTGAAAGCACCTCTTTATCACACCTTGTACCCAGGGTTGAGCAAGTGTGAGTCTAATCTGTTAACAGAATTTGTCACCTGCTTAGCTAATATCCTGTTCTGTATAAACTAAAAACTAATGGACCAAATATGAATATTTAACTTATAGAGGGTTATTTTAATATTAAAATTTGCTTTTTCATACAAATTTTCAATTTTGGCCAAAACTTCCTAGGCCGAAAAAATAGCTCTGCCGAAACGTCCGTTGGCTGAAACGTCCTACATTCTTTATTTAGAGTGGGGTGGTTTATTAGAGAGAATGCAGTATTACTCTTATCCATAGCACTGGTAACTTTGATTGCATGCTAAATTTAGTGCTTCAGTATTTGTATTTATATGTCTTTACTTGTATTATAAGTTATACACCTTTCTGATGACTGTTGTTCCTTTACTTGAAAATTCTGCCTTTACATCATGAATAATCTTGTATTTTAAAGAAATTATGACATCATGAATATTTATTTGCTGAAGTTTTATAATGTAAACTAGTCACGGAAAGTTTTTGCTTTGATCCATCAAAAACTGTAGAATCAGATCTATATCATTTGAAAAGCAAACAGAGCAGACCCTGATCAGACGGCTTCTATAGGGGTGTCTGATCTGGGTCTACTCTGTTTGCGAATGCACGAAAATGTATTTATATGAAGGAAAAGGTTAAATGTATTACTATAATGATATAACACAGGAAAGTTTTGCCATTGCTAAAACTGTAGGATCAGATCTATACTATTTCATAAGCAAACAGAGCAGACCCTGATCAGACAGCTTCTATAAGAGCTGTCTGATCTGGGTCTACTCGGTTTGCGTTAAGGCATTATCCCTTTACTCTATAAATAACACTTTTCTACACTTTTGCAAACAGAGTACACCGTGATCTGACAGCGCCTACAGGTGCCGTCTATCAGGGTCTGCTCTGTTTGCTCATGACATACATGCACATGTAATATAGATATGATTCTTCAGTTTCTGCCATGACCAAAATTTCCCATGTCCATGTGCTATTATAACAATTAGTCTAATTAATAGTAATGAGGTAATTATTTCTTACATGAATATTCATGGAGTAAAGATATTTGGTGTATCATCTGCACTGCCATTTGCAGTGTAGACTCAAATCAGAGGACTGCTAGAGGAACCATCTGGTCAGGGTCTGCACTGTTTGTCAGTCAAAGCCCCTCCAACACGTTTACACCTTTCGTATTAAGTGGACTCTATAGTTAACACTGAGGGGATAGTTCACTTTGATAAGTCAAGGTTGAAATGGTTACAGAAAACCCAATTAACCAGTGAGTAAGGAAAGTACATAGTTCTGGTTAACCCTTCTCTTGCTAAATTTTAAAATACATTTCTCCTTCTTTACCCATGCCATGTTGTATAATTACATATATCTTCACTGTGTACAAGTATTTCGCTGTGCAATCACTGCTGTGGAGTGCACTGGTTGCACAATCAACTTGTAAATAGTGCAGACCCTGATGAGACAGCTCCTGCAGGAGCTGTCTCATCTGGGTCTTCACTATTTACAGGTACGTATATTGACGTGAATAGCAAACGAAGGGTTAATACGGTACATCTCTCCTCAACAGTCACTAGAAACTGTGTAATTATTGTGTTATTTAAGACAGGTATTAGCTTAAAGACATTACCCAGGTCCATTCAATGATTCCCCCCCCATTGTTCTCAATAGGCGTGAAAGTAACAGTAAAAGCATGATACAAGTGTGCAAAATATGGCAAGCCGTCTCATTCTGTCTAGAGAGGCCCTGACATAATAAAAAATAAAAACATATACTACATTAGTGACAATCTAATCATTTCCAAATCATCAAATGTAAGAGACGGGCCTCACATGGAACGCTCCAGTGGTTCTTGACAGGCAGACTGCTATAGCTGTTACCATGTGCCGCATGCTTTTTCACAGGTTAGCTGTAAAGACCCAAGCCGGCCAAGGGAATGTCTTTAATGCAAGACCAAAGTTATGCAGAACTCTCTCATAATAGCTCTTTGCATTATTTCAATTCTGAATTAAGCTCCAACATGATTTTAAATATTTTCTTGATTAGTCTAATATGCCTTTTCATGCCTTTGCAAACAGAGTAGACCCAGATCTGAGAGGGGTTTGCATAATTTGATGCCATGGCAATGAATTTACATTGTATTTATTTTATAGTTTGGATACAAGAACTGAATTGTATCAACCTTTTTCCTATTAACATGCCTAAATTGATCACATCATGAATTTTTTATTTTATTTCATAAGGACATTTTTGGCTTTGAAAAAAAAAATGGTTGGACTGGATCTGTATAAGTGTATAAGCAAACTGGGTAGATCCTGATCAGACGGCTCCTATAGGAGCCAACTGATCTTGGTCTACTGTTTGCAAAGGCTTGAAAAGGTTTATACAGTTGAACTTCGATATCTCAAACTCGGATAACTCGATTTTCGGGATAACTCTAACTAAAAGTTCTGTCCTTCCAAAATTCACAATACAGAATTGTTCTAAATTATATAACTACGCATATCTAAGAAACACATGTGAGAACTTAATGCATGTTTAAAATAATGCTGAAAGCTCCTACAGGAGCGTTCAGCATTACTTTAGACCTGCATTAAGCTGTGAACTTGAGAAATTGTTCAGATTAGAAATTGGATAACACAAACTTCTGTTATCAACGTAATTTGTATGGTTCCTTGAAGTTCGAGATATTGAAGTTTATCAGTATTAAGGAGCGAGTTAAGTGTTCATTATGTGTGATCTTGTATATATATTCACCAATTAAGAGGTGAAAGATTAAATGGCCACTCTAAAGGGCATATATTGTGTATTATAAATATGAAATTTGTCTTGGACAATCTTCAATCAGACCATAAACCAATGCATAAATTTTCAAGAATTGCTACTAAATTTCACCACCAAATCATATTTTGTGACCACACAGATTGGTTGTAACATATAGTTTGGTGGATAGAAAAATGTCGCTTTGTCTATTGCTCTGTTCATCTGTCTTTAGTGGTTAATTCTTTCAGTGTTTACCTGATTAATTTAATACATTGAGCTTTAAAATTGTACTGTTTACCGTCTAAATACAATTGATGCTTGTCCTTTTCTGTACAAATTCCATGTTTTATGTACAGTTCACATCATGTCCTGCACCGAAAAGTATTTTGGTGATTTGGTGCCATTCCATAAATGATGCTTATTTATAATATTTATGCATGCGGTTTTTCACAAGAGTTATTTAAATGATCTTTCATATATTTTTACACATTTTGTAAGTCATACAAAATTCAGATTAAGAACGTACAGACCAATATCTAAACATATATGAAAAAGAATTCTGATATTCAGCTTTAAAGGGATTGAGTATTATTGTATTTATAAATACAGTAAAACCTCTCTGAACAGGACATTAAAGTTAGTATAAATATCATTCTTTGAGACAGATAGCAGCTTAATGCACGATGAAAGTCATGCAGAAAGCTCCTCTAGTAACTTCCTGTGTGACTTTCATCCTGCATTAAGCAGCCCCCTGCCTAAAAGTATCTAAATTCTTCTGTACTAGAATTCCAGTTTAGAGGGATTTTACTTTATTGTACAATGTATTTATAAATAATCTATATGTGCAATCGGATTTACTCTTTTCATGAAAGTAAGTTTTGTTTGCAAAATTTTCTGTCTGCTTCAGTGATCACAAGCACTTATTCTCTCCTGTGTTTTCAAAAGATGGCAGTAGAGTGTCGAACAGTTTTGACCTTGATAAGATGTCCTGATACTTTTGTACAGTAGAACCCCTCTAATGCGACCACTTAATGAAAAAAACATGGGTATCTTTATAAGCAGGTGGTTGCTTAATGCAGGACAAAAGTAATGCAGAAATCTCCTCTAGGAGCTTTCTGCATTACTTTTGTCCTGCATTAAGCTACCACCTGCATCTAGCACCCATAATTATACCTGTTTTAGGTGGTGGCATTAAAGTGGTTTTGCTGTACTTTCGTCTTATGTTTTTTGAAAGGAAATGGAATAAAAAATCGGATGAGAATTGAAGCTGACATCTTTTGTTTGTTGACTGGAATTTCATGTTATGATAAAGGTGATAAAGTATTGGACAATGTTTCTTGGTAAACATTTTGGATTTTTGTCTCCAAGTTTTGATATAAATTTATGTTGGGTGTTTTGATATGAATTTATATGAAAATTTCTGTTATTTATATGACATTGATGAAATGAGTAATTCTGTTCGATTTCAGTTGTCTTTGGTCTCACATGGGTAAAATTGTAGAGAAGCCCATTTGGGTTAAAATCTATCAGCTTTCAAGATGTACATTTAACTATTTCGCTGCCAATGTAACATTTGTGCTTACTTATACAAACAGTTTGGATCCAGATGAGACACCGAGTAACTTGGTGTCTCATCAGGATCCAACCTGTTTGTTATTGTATGTTCTTTTAACAAAAATTAAGAAATATAAAGAAAATTGCAGCAGACAACAAAGAGTTAAAATAATAATGGTAAATAATGATGGTATGGTTTTGGAACAAAAAGAAAGTTAAAATAATAGTAATAGTATGGTTTTGGAACGCATATGATGTGCATATGTTCATTGATCTCCTAACTCGTTACCTAATTCTTTGTCAGTTTAATATTCATGTAATGACATCATGAATATTTATTCGCTGAATTTTTATGATGGCATATGTAAGCAGTATGCTTTTGCTCAGGCGGTAGCAAAAGAATCAGATCTAAATTATGCCAAAAGCAAATTGAGCAGACCTTGATCAGATGGCTCCTATCTGATCTGGGTCTACTGTATTTGCAAATGTTTGAAACGGCATTCATATGAAGGAAATGGTTAAATTACTGCAGTCTTATAGTATTTGATTTGACAAACTGTGTAGATCAAGGTCAGATGTGCTGTTTATCTGATATGAAGGTGCTTATTTCTTAGGATCCTGAGCCGCCAAAGTCATATATGAATATTGTAAATGAGCTAAGCTTATAAAGGATGTGTGACAATACAGGTTTTACTGTGTTTCTGCTCAAGTGCTAATATTTGTGCTTATTGTATATGTCCTTGAAAATGTGAGTATGATAAAAAAAACGTGTTTTGTTAAAATGATCATGAATAAATTGCACGAATGAATGAGACATACTTGGTTTCATTTCTTTGTCCCACATACCGGTAACTATGTCTCTCCCAGTATACTGGGGAGACATATTGTTTTTGTGGGCGGCGTCAGTCTGTCTGTCTGTCCGTACTCACGGATTGATAGTTTCGTGGCTGTGGGAACAAACGATCTTTTGTCTTTTTTCATTTTTTTATGTGGCTAAATTTTGATTTTATGTGGATATTTTGAACAAAAGAATAGCCACGTAACACCTAGTCCGTAAGAATGTGCGTCTATAAAGACTTATATACATGCAAAGAAAATAAAACTGACAATCAGCAATACTTACAGAACATACAACTAGAACATATCTTAACAGAAGATGAAGCTAATATATGTGAAAGGCCCATTACAATGATTGA
Source organism: Azorinus chamasolen (assembly GCA_963576725.1). NCBI lineage: Eukaryota > Metazoa > Mollusca > Bivalvia > Cardiida > Solecurtidae > Azorinus > Azorinus chamasolen. The sequence continues at coordinate 19,050,729 of OY755246.1, read as the reverse complement.
ATGTTGGGAGGCTGTACAAGGAATGAAACTTAACAAAAGTCCGGGTTTAGATGGTCTGACAGTAGAATTTTACCAGAAATTTTGGCCACATTTATCTTCCTTAGTTTTTAATTCTTTTTCAGATAGTGTAAAGAATGGCGAATTATCTCATTCTCAGAAACAATGTATTTTTTCACTGTTTATACAAAAAAGGTGATCCTGAAAATTTAGAAAACTGGCGCCCGATATCTCTTTTAAATATAGACTACAAAATACTTGCAAGAGTACTCGCACAAAGACTTCAAAAGGTTTTACCAAAAATAATTAGTTTAGACCAACAAGGTTATATAAAAAATAGATATATACGATACAACATACGGCAGATTCAAGATATAATTGATTATGCCGATACTCTACACATAGATGGTGCAATTTTATTCTTAGATTTTAAGAAAGCTTTTGATACTGTTGACTGGAACTTCATGATTAATGTTTTAAAACAATTTGGTTTTAAGAAAGATTTTATCAACTGGATAAATATCTTATACAATAATATCAGTTCATCCGTAATAAATAATGGTTGGCAATCAGAGTTTTTTAATATTTCACGTGGGATCAGACAAGGATGTCCCATTTCAGCTCTTATCTTTATAATTATTACTGAAATACTTGCACATAAAATCAGGACAAGTGAAGAAATAGAAGGAATCACAGTTAATACACCTGACAAAACTCACCGTCTGAAGATAACTCAATTGGCAGACGACACAACTTTCCTGCTTTAAAAACAGTTCGAGAATTCGGAAAGTTCTCTGGGCTCAAATTAAATGTAAACAAAACAGAAGGATTGTTAATTGGAAATCGTTAATTGATGGTATAAAGTTCTCTTCTAGAGTTAAAGCATTAGGTAATACTTTGGCACAAATAGAGTAGAATGCGAAAATTTAAACTGGCTGGATAAACTGGAATCTTGTCAGAAACTAATTAACAGCTGGAATCAAAGAAATCTCACTATCATTGGAAGGATAACAATTGTAAAATCTCTCCTTTTACCGAAACTCAGTTTTCTAATCCAATCCATATGCGTTCCAAGTCGTATAACAAAACGGATAAATACTATATTTAAATTCTTGTGGGGGGGAATAAAAATGAAAAAATAAAACGAAACACTTTAATTGGCAAGAAACTGGATGGTGGACTTGAGGTTCCGGATATAGATATATACATGAAAACACTTAAACTTAAATGGTTAACAACAATAACTTCTAGCGATGAAGCCAACTGGAAAGTCATTCCAAAATTCTTCCTAAATCAATATGGAGATAAGCTTTTGATTCTAAAAATGAACTTGGACTCATTCAAATCTCTTCCAACTGTGAAACATACCCTACCGGTATTCTATAAAGACATACTAAAATATTTCTTTGAACTAAATAACATGTGTTTATGCACCAAAGTTAAGTCATTTCACGATGTCAGAACCCAAGTTATATGGGGTAACCGGTTCATAAAATATGGCGGTAAATGCTTAATTTACGAGTCCTGGATCAAATCAGGAATAATATACATCAATGATATTATTAATAGTAATGGTGAAATAAAAGAAACTATAATCCAAAATGTTAATGACAAAAGAAATTGGATAGCTGAATTTTCAAAATTGAAACGGTCTATTCCCAATGAGTGGAAAGTTATACTGAAATCAGATATGTCGATAAAATGTCTTGTCAGAATAAACAAGACAGACTTTGGACAGAACTATAATATTACAAAATTAAGTAACAAAGAACTTCAGACAAAATTTATTGACAAAAAGTTTGAAGTGCCATATATACACAAATATTGGGGAAAAGAATTTAAAAGTGAAATAATTTGGAAATCAGTATATTATGCTAACAACAAAGTCAAACAATTAAAGATCAAAATAATACATAAAATAATACCTACAAATGAGAATCTATTTAAATGGAAGCAGTTTGACACACCATTATGCAGGCATTGTAATGAAACAGAAACATTAGGTCATTTCTTCATTCACTGTACATACATACATACGTTTTGGCAAACAATACACACATTGATGCAAAGGATAGGCGTACGTAAAGTATTTAATATGTTTAATATCGTAATAGGATATAAGGTTCAATATAAAGAATACAAAGGTTCAATATAAAGAATACAATGATGTAAACATACTTTTAGGACAAATAACTTTCGCCATTTATAAAAGTTACTTTAAAAGTGAACGAAGATTGAAAGTGGTAAACATGCTTAATATCCTATACAACGACTTGCTTACACTTGAAAAATATTATGTGAAACATAAATTAAGCCACCCAATAATTCTAAAGTTTAACCGAAAACTTAAATCTATCATATAACTGAACTTTGAGATTTATCATAAAATTTGGCGGAAAATACATGTATATCGATTCTTTTTATATAATTTATATTTAGGAACAACTATGGACTCTTGAAAAAATAATTGTCATATAGCCCGTGATATCAAATTGTATTATTTGTATTGTTTGTATTGTTTTTGATATTATAAAAAAAAAAAATAGAAAATAAACGGACTGACATCTAGTCAGCTCAAAAGAAAAAAAGAACGTGCGTCTGTCCGATTTTAATTTGTCAGCACGGTTTCTCCAAAACTTTTGGTCAGAATTTATGAAACTTCACAGGATTGATAAGTGCCTAATTGTGCAGATCTTATTCTTGCTCCGGTTCGATGATTTTCTGCAGAGTTATGGGACTTTAAAAAAATTACGTGTGGAAGGGGGGGGGGGGGGGGCATCAGGTTTTGTATCAAAATGTTTTTTGAGGTTTTTTTAAACTGAATTTCCAGTTGAATATTCTCTGGCTGAAATTATTTGGGCTATATTTCTGTGTAGAAACTATAGAGTCAGATCTAGTATAATTTCATAAGCAAACAGAGTAGGCCCTGATGGGAATCTCCTTCAGGGAGCGTCTGATCTGTTAGCAAAGGCAAGGAAAGGCGTATTTATGGAGTATAGGGTTAATTTCAATTCACTTTATACAGTCGACTTTTTTGTTTGGCTCGTCATAAACGCACCGGGGTTATATGGATTCTCCATGACAGTCTCGTGGTTTAATCCTTTTAAAGCTAAATTTTCTAAAATTCAAACTGGCTTAGCTTACGGTGAATATTCAGTTATTAGCTCACCAGGGCACAAAGTGCTCAGGGTGAGCTTTTGTGATCGGCTGATGTCCGTTGTCCCGCGTCAACAATTTGAACCTTTAAAAATCTTCTCCTCTGAATCTACAGGGTTCTTAGCATTCGTCTTCGGCACATAAGCATTACCTATAGGTCATCTACAAAAGTTATATAAATTATGCTCCTGGAGTCAAAATTGGCCCCGTCCGGGGGTGTTCATTTTTCAAAAGGAACATATAGTGAAATATTGAAGATCTTCTACTCTGAAACTGGAATGTTCTCAGCTTTCATATTTGGCACATAGCTTCAACTTCAGGTCTTCTACAAAAGTTATATAAATTATGACCCATGGGTTAAAATTGGCCCCACCCAAGGGGTGTCCAGTTTTTTTTGTAGCTGACTGCTTAAACAGCCCTTGGGGTCACTAGTTATGCAAAGGAAAAACTTAAAAACCTTCTTGCCAAAAACTACATGTCCAAGAGCTTAGATATTTGGTGTATAGATTTAATTAGCATACCTTTATGATTTTTGTTAATATCATAGTTCTGAGGTTAACCCTTTCGTTCTCAAGCGCGCTTTCAAGCGCGCTTCTATATGTTCGTTGGATCTATTACTATAGCGGACAATTTTAACGAGAAAATCGGTACTACGACACCGTGTAAGCGGAAGTGAATGCCTGTGTAAACAAACGTATCAAAAACGAAACAAAAAATCGCATTTTTGAGGTTTTTTTTGAAGGCAAATAATGACCCAAAGGGTGCGATTTTCTGCCGAGGAAGCCCCGCAAACCATTTCATCAATGCCAAATGGTTCTGATAGCGATTATACTGTTTTTTTCGGCGTAAAAGGTGACTTAGAAGACGGGTCTGTTTCGGAACCGTCCTTTAGTGATTCGAACAGCTCTGAAATAGATCACACTGTATTTTCAACCCCCTCTCCTCTGCCTCAGGGGTAGGGGTTGCGAGTGGGCGTTGTCCTGGTTGTAGTAGAACAGTATGAGATCGCCGTAGAAGACGATTACTCGGCAGAAATTATCAAATCAGATCCAGAACCAAGCAAATACATTTCAGACCCCCCAGACCCAAAATCCTGACTATCAATGTGGTGATTTAGATCAATGGACAGTTGTAAACAACCCCGTCCTTGGTGGCATACAATGAATAAAAACAGTTCCATTAGGGTCTATATATCCGTTTTCATTTTCAAAACAAAGCCCCCCATACTACAAATAACTTTGACATTTGTCATAAAATAAACCTAAACAACATATAAAGCTTATTCAGACTGAAATTTGAAAAAAAAAATCTGTTTGAAACAGTTTTATAAGAGGAAAAACAGCAAAATGTTATTTTTTCAGTCGCTGGAGCTCATTTGCATATTATGAATATTAATTATATGCAGATTTTTTGTAATTTGCATATGCCAGTACAAAAGAAAAAATCATAACCTTTCCAATGGTATATAGTTTTATGGGTCTTAGACAAATAACAAAAACAGTATTAGTGATTACATACATCAGTACCCTTTAATAAATAATAGTATGCAAATTTCCAAAATAGTGCTGAGAACGAAAGGGTTAAAATTGGCCCTGTCCTGTTTGTATATTCTTCACATCAGAAATTACAGTTTAAAGGTTTCCCCCTTAATCAGACTGACACTAGCCAGGGTGAGTATTATGTAATCACCCGTAACCTGATCAGTAGAGTAGAAATCGTTTTTAGACAAATACCACACACTCATTTTAGATTGAGAAAACTATGTGGATAATTCTCAAAATACAGAAAGCTCTTAAAGCTTTTTTTCATACCTATGCCCTGCATTAAGCTGTCAGCTATCAATATATAGAGCCTATCAGTGTATCTGTTGTGAAGTTCAGCTTAATACAAGTTCGTGTTATATGCTCTACCCATTCTTTCAGTACTGTAATGTTATCTGCTTCAGAATTGTTGTCTGTTTTTTTAAGTTAAAAACCTTTGTTCACACTGTTTTTAGCTCACTTGAGCCAAAGGCTCAAGGTGAGCTATTGTGACCGCCTGTCGTCCGTCGTCCTTCTGTCCGTCCATCCGTCCGTCCGTCCGTCTGTCTGTCCGTTCACTTTTATTTCAAATGACTTCTCCTAAATCACTGGGAGGATTTCAACCAAATTTCACAGAAATGTACCTTAGGGTGTCCTCTATCAGGTTTGTTCAAATCATGACCCCTGGGCAAAAAATGGCCCCGCCCCACTACTTTTAAAGGTTGTTTTTTTTAAATCTTTAAAAATCTTCTTCTCTGAAACCACAATTTCTAGAGCTTTGATATTTGTTATATAGCATCATCTAATGGTCCTTTACCAAGTTTGTTCAAATGATGACCCCTGGGCTTGTAGTTTTTACATAGACTTATATAGGGAAACCTTTAAAAATCTTTTTATCTGAAACCACATAATCTAGAGCTAAGATATTTGGTATGAAGCATCACCTCATATACCACTACCAGGTGTGTTCAAATAATGACCCCTGGGCTAAAAATGGTCTCACCCTGGGGTTTTATGCTCCTTAACATCAGAATCTGTAACAGTTAAAAGGTTTCCCCTTAGCAATTTCCTCACAGTTATTTCCCTTGTCCCATCAGCATATCCATAAGGGACAAAGGGAGATAACTGCGTTGGAGTTCTAGTACCTCCAGAATAGTGATTCTATTTATAACTATTTATAATAAAATGTGGAAGGTGGAGCAGTGTAGCTGTTTTAGAAGGCATAGAAACAGATCTATCAAATTCCATTAGCAAACAGCAGACCCTGATCCTATAGGAGCCACCTTATCTGGGTCTACTCTGTTTGCAGATGCATGAAAACAAGTTTATATGAGGGAAATTAAGAGTTAAATAGACTTCTTCAGATCCTAAACTGCATTTCGAAGGTTACAGCACTGGGCAGTAAAATCTCTCCAGGTCAATGCATGACTCTTTCTTAACTCTTTGCACGCTAGTGGTGAAACTGTGATTACATATGCAAACAGTTTGGATCCAGATGAGAGGCCGCATAATGCGGCGTCTCATCAGGATCCAAACTGTTTGTCATCTTAACCATATTTTTGCAAAAAAATGAAAGTAAGTTTATTTTAAGAATTGAAGCAGATGACAATAACTTTTTGTTGCAGACGAAACATTAAAGGCATTTTGAAAGGGATGTTGACCCATTAACCCCATAGTGTGTAGTGTGAGTGATAGCTAGATGTTATCATGGTGTCTTCCAATGTCTCTCAATTTAGATGTGGGAGATATTGGAAATCCTTAGCTAAGAGTAACACCTATTCAGCCAATCAAGGAAAATGATCATCATCTAGACTTTTGATCTGGTTCCAAAATCTGGGTCCAAACCCAATGTAAGTCATGGTAATGTTTAAGAAAACTGTGAAAACATGATTATGCAATGGCCCAACTGATATCAGTCATGGTAATTCTTAAGAAAAGAATGCATTTGCCCCCTAACAATGATAGGTGTCAAAATTACTACTGTAGATTAAGTCTGCTGCCCAAAAAAGCATCTTAAATATAATTTTTTATAAAATTTGATGACAACACATTAAAAAGTCCTAAAATGTCTGAATCTTGTATGATATTAATGAAATAACTGAGTAAATATAACTCTTCTCAGACGTAACTCTTCTCAATTTCAATTGTTAAAAATACTAATGACCCGTTTAATTGACTTATCAACAGATATTCACACCTAGAGCTAGAATTATTTCTAAACACCTATTAACCCTTTACCTGTTTGCTTTGACAAAAATTGGTCGGGGACTACTCTGTTTGCTAATGCGTAAACAATTGTTATTGCCATAAAGAGAAGTTTTAGCTTTGATAAAAACTGTAAAATCTTGTCAAATGCAAACAGATCAGACCCTGATCAGACAGCTTCTATAGCAGCCGTCTGATCTAGTCTACTCTTATTTTTAATGCGTAAAACACATTATTTCTCTGAAGAGAAGTTTTTGCTTTGACATAAACTGTAGAATCAGATCTATATTGTGTCAAAAGAAACAGACAAGACCCAGATCAGACAGCTTCCTTAGGAGTCGTCTGATCTGGGTCTACTCTGTTTGCTAATGCATAAAAACAGCTTTATATGAGGGAAAGGGTTAAAAGATTTTTAAAGATATTTTTATTGGTCATTTCACACAAGAACTGGCATCATGTACTGCCTAGCACTTTATTTGCCTATATACCTGGATCAAGGTATAATTGCATAGCTTTATTGACGTCATTTGAATTTCTCAAAGACCAGTTTTAGGCATTTTGAGCTAAGGCAAAAATGGCACAAGTTAAACAGTTTAAATCTTGGTCAACCAGTCACTTGGTATTAGATCTGAATCCAGTTCAAGTTTATTCAGCAGTGAAAGGGTGAAAGCAGTGCACTAAGCTCCTTTCATCTGCTAGAAATGTTGTCCACTGAAAAATTAACATGTCAATATATTACTGTAACTCAGGTGAGCGATATAGGGCCAATGGCCCTCTTGTTAATACATATCAATCTTACAATTAACTGTCCTGTACAAACCGCATATGAAGTTACATATTTGTCAGATCAGAATCCAAACTGTGTGCTAATTTCAGTCAAGTCATGCTCAGCAGTGATAGGGTTATAACACTGAGTTTCTGTCATCTGTCAGAAATGTTGTCTGCTGAAACATTAACACTGTCAATGGCCCTCTTGTCTATAGAAACAAATAGTGAAATCGTCTCCTCTGAATCTACAGGGTTTTCAGCTTTCATATTTGGCATATAGCACCATGTTCCGATCCTCTACAAAAGTTATATAAATTATGCCCCAGGGGTAAAAATTGGCCCCGCCCCAGGGGTGGCCAGTTTTCTATAGAAATATACATCGAAAACTTTGAAAACCTCTCCTCTGATTCTCTGGTTGGAAAAAGGTCTGCTCAAATATGGATCTCCAGCGGTCTTGAATATTTCTCCACCAAATCATATACTGTGACCACTCTTTAGAATAGACTCTTCGATAAGATTCTAAAGAGTGGCCACAATATAGGTTATGGTGGAGAAATGACGATTTTGGTATTTGGGTACACACCTTTATCTGTAGCTCTGCATAGTATCCTTTTCCAGACTACTCACCGATAGTCTAATGCATGTTCAAGTTACCTGGGTAAGGAAGAATTCAAGGCAAATTATCCCTTTTGTAGCATGGAAGAAATATCAAGCTACTGTATGTGATTTCAGTATACACTCCTCAAACTATTCTATATCAATTTCGATTTAACTCTTTACTCCGTGAATATTCATGTAAGAAATAATGACGTCATGAATATTAATTAGATCAATGTGTTTTTATAGCACAGGATCACAGGACGTTTTGACCAAGGCAGACATTGTAGAATCATATCTATGTTATAAACGAAACAGCAGACCCAGATCAGACGGCTCCTACAGACGGCCCTTACTCTGCAAATGCGTATAAAACCCAGATCAGACGGCTTCTATATATAGGAGCCGTCTGATCTGGGTCTACTCTGTTTGCAAAGGCGTAGAAAAGCGTGTTTATGGAGTTAAGGGTTTTACTCTTTCGCTGCCAATTTTGTCGTCTTCACACTTTGTCGTCTGTTACAACTTTCCATTTTTATTTTTTTGAAAATTTTGTTTCAAGAAACAGTCACAGTAGCAAACAGTTTGGATTCCTGATGAGACGCCGATTTACTCGGCGTCTCATCTAGATCCAAACTGTTTGCATAGGTAACATATATGCGATATTGGCGGCGAAAGAATTAATTTAAATCTTGGACGGCGGGCAACATGAACATAAAGGGGAATATTTGATTTCCTAATACGCTTCTGCGTTATAATATCGGAGATAGTGTTGGTCATATGTATGCCAGAATCGCTACCACGTGCATTTCACTATTCACTTATATTTGATTTATATGTCGATTAATAATATGTCAACCGTACTGACAGTCTAATGTGATCATCAGTCGTCTTTCCATTAATGTGCTAATCACGTTTGTGCACACAGAGTTCACGAATACAATGAACTGAACATTGTCATCATTTATAACATAACTCGTGGCTTCAGCGTGACGTAACACTATCATGTATATTTTTATATTCACGGGCATATATTCACTAGTGAATAACATTCGAACGACCGAGCTGTATTCATACGCGCTGTCAAAACACACAAACTGGCGGATGGTGACCTATCTGTCAACGATTGAGTCACGATAGATGGCAAAGAACTGTTGGCACTTGCGCCTTAATTTCGATAAAATAATATAAATTGTAATCGCTGTCAGTAAATATCTACAAAATGTATGCCAAAAAAGACCTACCAGCTACTGACCCAAACCATCCATTCTACTTCACGGCCTGTCCTTTTGTTTATGCAGATTTCTACTCATAAAAATATCTCGTCAATCAACAACTAATGTCATCTGAATCCAGCACAGCACAAACATCAATCAACAACTATAGTCATCTGAATCCAGCACAGCACAAACATATTTCAAATATTTTATACTCCAAATCAGCTGATCGCGAAAATCTTCCTCCTGTTCCAACACATTTTATGCAGCAGTTCGTACTGAATCTTTTGTCCATTTCAATAAACCTTTTCACGGTGGAAATATCCATGTCCATGTGTATACAACACTGATGAAGGGCTTAATATACCAAAACGAAGGCGCATTTTTAATCCCATTGACAGCGAGTGTCAGACGAGTAGGCGAACTGTGTGTAGTCTTCATTTAAACTATTAGCAAATGGCACACTTTACAGACATATGTTGTGTACAGTGACGTCATAATGTGACGTGTTTGTATGTCGAAACTGTAACTCAAAAATTATTTTGACATGTTTCTGTAGGTTTTTGTTATCATAAACTATCACAGTTAAATTGAATATTAGAGAGGTCTAAATTAGATCCTGGTTGATATGACAGTTAGTCAAAAAACAGTTGGAAATTTTGGACCTACTTTGTCCCTGTTATTTAGCGAACCTAATAACTCATTTCATTCATCATTTCTATATGTAAGGAGAATTTATAACAATCCACGTTACTGCTGAAATATTGGCTGCAAAAAACATTTGTGTTTGTTATGTTATAAATAGAATCTTGCATTCGTGTTCATGATTATTGGATTTATTAAATTCGTCTTTTTAAAGCGATAAAAAACTCGCTATAAGCTCGTTTTTTTATTGTTTTAATAAGACTCATTTAATAAATCCAATGATCAAGAACACTCATGTAAGATCCTCTATTTATTAAACTCTCCTCAAATATACTGAAGACTGTCGCAACAGTGGCTTTGTTGACAGTGTGGTCAGTTGCCATGTCTGTAATTAATTATAATTACTTATTGATATTCATTTTTTCTTACTAGAATATCCATGAGGTAAAGGGTAATTTCAAAAGTATACAAATCCTTCATTTTCAGGACTAAACCGTGTATTAGATAAATATGCCAGCTGCTCCGTAATGTCAATGTAAGAGTGTTGTATTCTGCCGTGGGATGTCATTGGTTACGGCTTTCTAGAATTAGATATTGAAGAAATCAATGATATTCAGCAATTCGCTCTCAAACGGATGACCTAGATGATCAATGGGATATGAGTCAACCGACATCTACCACGCGTCATGTTGAGGATATCTTAGCTGAAAAGCGACAGATATGGAAGAAAATTATTCATAAAAGAGAGACGCATTCAGTCTGTATCTATGTCTGGCTGTCTGTTTGCTATCTATCGGTATATTGTTTGTCTGTCTGTCTGTCTCTTTATATCCGTCTTTGTGTATTTCTATGTTTCCCTTTCTGACTCTCTGTCTTGTTTCTTTCCCTCTCTCAACGTCTCTATCTCCCTGTTGAAATCTATTGGTTGAAATCTATTGATTGAAATCTATCAACAGGAAAAGTTTTGATTCACTCGAAAACCAGTGGTGTGTATTTTGTTTTATTAGCTCACCTGAGCCGAAGGCGTAGGATGAGCTATTGTGACCGCGATCCGCCCGTTGTCCGTCGTCCGTCCACATTTTCAAACGACATCACCTCTGAAACCACTGACCCGATTTAAACGAAATTTTGTCAGTCAGTAGCATCAGTGGCTAGTGGGGGACGAAATATTGTTCACATTATGACCCGGACCAAAACTGTCCCCGCCGCGGGGCGTGTCAATTTTTCTTAGGAAAATCTTTAAAAATCTTCTTATCTAAAACTATAAGACCCAGAGCTTTGATATTTGGTATGTAACATGATCTAATGGTCCTCTACTGAGATTGTTCAAGTTATGAGCCCGGACCAAAAATGGCCCCGCCCAGGGGCTTATCAGTTTTTCATAGGAAAATCTTTCAAAATCTTCTTCTCTGAAATTGTAAGGCATAGAGCTTTGATATTTGGTATGTAGCATGATCTAATGGTCCTCTACAACTATTGTTCAAATTAAAACCTCCGTATCAAAATGTCCCGCCCGCTCTCTGAAATTGTAAGGCATAGAGCTTTGATATTTGGTATGTAGCATGATCTAATGGTCCTCTACAGCTATTGTTCAAATTAAAACCTCCGTATCAAAAATGTCCCGCTCCGGGGCTTGTCAGTTTTTCATAGGAAAATATTTAAAACTCTTCTACTCTGCAACTATAAGGCCTAAAGCTTTGATATTTAGTATGTAGCATGATCTAATGGTCCTCTACAGGTATTGTTCAAATTATAACCCCTGGCCAAACATGGCCCCGCCCAGGGCTTATCATTATGACACTTTGATAAAAAATGGCCCCGCCCTGGGGCATATTAAGTTTTCATAGATTAAATTAAGAAAAACCTTAAAAAGTCTTAGTCACTGAAACCATTAGACACATGCCTTCCATATTTGGTATGTAGCTTTGCTTTGTGGTCCTCTGCCAATAATGTTCATTCTACGACCCCAGACCTCCGGGAGAAATTTGGACTGCCCTGGGGCTTACCAGTTTTTCATGGGAAAAATATAAACTATTATTTTTCTCTGAAGCAATAAGGCTTGGATCTTTAATTAATGGCATGCAGCTTTGCCTTGTGGTTCTCTACAAGGGATGTACAAATGATGACTTCTGGGTAAAAATGGCCCTATTCCGGTGGTTGTCTCAGGTGAGCGCTTCAGGGCCATCATGACCCTCTTGTTTTACAAAAAATATGCAAATCTACACAACCCCTACCACTGGCCGAGGTCAACAATCGACACTTGTTAGCTAATCATTTCCCTTCGTATGTACAAATGTAACCATAGACTAGTGCATAATTTTAACTTAGTATTTAGATAATCATAGGATATGGTTAAAATAAATTCATAAAACATAACATTACTTTACTTTCTATAGCAAATGGTTATACTATTGGTGAAATTGATTACCTTGCTCACAGATTAACCCTTTCCCTCATATAAACGTATTTTCACGCATTTGCAAACAGAATAGACCCAGATCAGACGGCTCCTAGAGGAACCGTCTGATCAGGGTCTACTCTGCTAATAGAAATTGATAGATCTGTTTCGTTGCTTTCTGAAATGTATACCATGTTCCACCTTCCATAGTTCTTTATAACTATTGTATCCATGAATATTCAGTAGGTATTGAAATTTGAAATAAACGCAGAACAGGGAAAGGGTTAAATATTAGTTCCAAGCAGAGTTTCATGTTTCCGTCACCCTTTACTCCATGGATAGTCATGAAAGAAATGATGGCATCAATTTATTCATGGATATTAATTAGATTAATCTTTTTAAGATGACATGTATAACATGTTTTTGTTTCAAAGCAGAAACTAGAGAATCAGGTCTATATTATATTCACATACTTACAGAGTAGACCCTGACCAGACAGCTATTATGGGAGCCATCTGATCTGGCTCTACTGAACTATGCTTCCATTTCGTATACCTACAATGGGGGCTTGTGCAAAAAAGGCTAATGTCAGTTTTATTTGTAAATCAACATCGTATGACAAACACCAAGGCCATTTATTGTATTCCTATACATGTAACTTGGCCTCCTTAAAATGTATGCATCGTTTCATGAAAATTGGTTCAGTTTGAAATTAATCATGCCCGCAAAACATGCCAAAATGTCCGGAGTGTAACAAAACAGCATGACACCTTAGAAAAAGCATTAAATCAAAAGTGTTTTTCTGAAGAAAAATGTTATTGGATTGCTCATTTTCTAAATGTTTAATGAGCATAGATGTGCTGACAGTAAATTCATACAAAACGTAGTCAAATGGAACTATATGAAAAACCGTTATTTCGCTGTCAGATAAAGCTAGAGTAGAGTATTTTTTATCATGGAACAAATACATATAAATCTCTTGTAAAAAATCACAGCTAAAGTTTTTAACTCATTCTGTTTATAATAGTTGTTCATTACGTTATATGTATGTTAATTGCACACAGACTATAGATATTACACAAATATGATTTTAAACGTCAACTTAGTCTGCTGGAATTACTTCACTTGCATTTGTCAAGAGTGTAACATTTGGTATTTATAAAATGACCGAATTTAAGATCCATGAGTGAATTCCATGACCGTGTAATAAGCATACCCATGTTATGTGTATGACAGGAGTGTAACACATGTTGACTATATTTTTTAGTTTATTTTTCTACAAGTTTAAAGTAAATTTATCTGTATGTGATCAGGTTTCTAAAAGAATATTTCATAAATAAACTGTCACATGACCAATGTATGGTAATTGCAGAATGTAAATTGTGTCAGTTTTAGTAAATTTTAAATTATGTTATACATGTAATGTATACATATGACTAAACATGAGGAAATAAACTTGTTGCATAATTTTCTTGTATTTTCCCTAAGACATATCAACATTTAATAAAATCTTATAATAAGAACAACTAATACAAACAAGAGGTTTATTTCCAGAATAAATATCTGAAACAATTTTCACTACAGACACGAAAATGTAAAAATGAAAAAAATAAGTCAACATGAGCACACTAATGGCCATTCTTCCTTTTGCAAGAAAGTCTCTGACCAATATCAACGTGTTAATGTTGAAAACGAACTCAAAGTAACTTCACAGAAAGAGTGAGGCGCTACAGGGAAAACGTTAAAGAATGGCATTGCTAAAATTGAGGTTATGAAAATGAAAAGAAACAAGAAAATAGAAATTAGACAAGAGAGCGAAGCAGATCAGTATCTGGGTTTGCAAAGGAAATAGTAGGTGGGAAAATCAGAAAACACAAAGCTGCACAAGTTGCTGTAGAAAAAGTGAAAGAGAACTTAAAAGAACCAGAAAAGTCAGACCCGAAAGTAAACATCCGAAAATCAGCCCAGCGGGCATGAAATCATCTAACAGACAATCCCAGAGAACGCTGGCCTGCGCAGTTAAACATATAGTGGAAAGTACAATGTTAAACAAGCAGTCACAGTTGACAAGTGAAACAAAGAATCAGATATTCAGAATCATTATAATGTCTGGAAATCACTGGCAGCAATGGATTTGATATCTGCATGAAATTGCACAAGGAATTGTTAACGGCTTAACTCTTTACTCCATGTATTTACATGTAATGAATAGTGGCATCATGGATATTTAATTAAGCAGATCAGTTGTCATAATAGCATATGGACACATAAAGTTTTGGCCATTACAGAGACTGTAGAATCATATCTTTATTATATCATAAGCAAACAAAACAGGCCCTGATAAGACGGCTCCTCTGTGAAGGCATAGAAAGGTGTATTTATGGAGAAAAGGTTTAAGAGCAACTCATTTGATCATTTAAACAATGGTACAGAAGGGAATCTCAGAACTACTATAGATGCGTTTTAGTATTTGTTAAACTTCTGCTATTGTCACGAGTACACTCTCATAGTTTTCATGATATATATGACTACCCCGTAAGTTATTTGTTCTTAGAAGTACAAATATGGGTCAGGCAGGAAACACCACATGGCAAATACAGTGTACCACGAAAACATTAAGTGAAACGAACTGGATCGACCTATCGCTAGTGTAGTGTACTCAATAATTGAGCTGCAAATAGAATAACTGTAGAAAAGTAATAAACTGATGTAAATATATCTTGAAAGTGAGAGATCCTTCGAAAGCAAAAGTAGCAATGCAAAATAGAAAATTGCAGACTCGGTTTTATTGAGTCTGTTCATGAGTATTAATTAAAAGTGCAACACTTCTCACACCCCTAGCACCGGCTTAAGCAGTATTTAATTTGCAAAACTAATTACATCAAAACTTATGATCCCGAAGGACCAGAAAACATAACAACACTGAGAATGAAGTACGGTGCGATTTTTAATTACATCAATACTTATGATCCACAAGGACCAGAAAATATAACAGCACTGAGAATGAAGTACGGGGCGATTATTACGGCCGCCACACATGCACTTAACACCTGCTGTTCTGAAGTAAATATATTCTGAAAGTGGGAGATCCTTCGAAAGCAAAAATAGTAATGCAAAAACAGAAAATTGCAGACTCGGTTTTATTGTGTCTGTTCCTGAGTAGTAATTAAAAGTGCAACACAACACAACGCCCCCCTTGCACCGGTTTAAGAAATATTCAATTTTCAAAACTAATTACATCAAAATTTATGATCCCGAAGGACTAGAAAATATAACAACACTGAGAATGAAGTACGGGTAAGAATGAAGTAAGGCTGCGATACCTTGCTCTAGAGACAAAATATTCATTACACATCGCAGCTACTCACGATTGTCAAGTTAGCCAAGTGTTGACTAGAAGTATGGAAACGTTTCTGAGGAGATTATGCCAAATTACTTTAAATTAGTACAATTAGTATGCAAATTGTCTAGTACAAATATGAGTCATGCCGGAAACACCACGTTCAAAACAAAAAGACGCCGAAACAGCACAACAGTAAGAAAACAGTAAATGTACATAACTACCAAACACAAAGAGACGCACAAATACAAAACAAACGAACGATAGGGGAAGACGGAAGTACCACCTTGGAACGGTAACACGTCACTGGGCGTTTAAACCGGTTAGGGGCGCCCAAGCTCACACTTATTCCATCCCCAACCTAAAAGACAGTGTAAATAAACTTACCCCACCTCTGATATTTGTTTGGTGAAATTCGTGTGTGTGATTGGTTGAATTCTGTCACGTGATCGAAGAGTAAAACTTATACACGGTCACTAGAAATTCTATACACATTCAGTAGAAATCCAATACACGGTCATTAACTATGTTACTTCCCCTGCCAGCGTAGAGCCCAAACTTGAGGTAATGGCTGCTTTTCTTAATCAGCAAATGGTTACTGAGTAAATTAGATTTCATTTTAAAGTTAAATACATAACGGATTTTTGTATTGGATTTGTTTTCCGAAATAATTTTGATTAGGACTGTGCCGAATTGATGTTTAGCCGAATTGACACGGTACAATTACAGTCGTTAGTTTGCTAATGCTTTGCTTCTTTAGACGCAGACGAGATTGAGAAAAAGAAGCAACTGAACACTGATAGAATATAGACTGGTCATCACTAACCAGGTATCATCCCGTACCCGGTCACTACATGACTATGTAACTAATAATACCCCTCTCCGACTAATCTACAACAACCGCAATGGCAAATACAGTGGTAAAAGTACATGTAAGAGTCATACTGGAAACATCGCATACAAAAATACACAACCGCCCAAATAGCACCACGACAAAAACAGCCAATGTACATGTATATAAAAGACACAAAGAGACATACAAAGCCATAACAAACAAACATTAGGGGGAGATGGAAGTACCACCTTGGATCGAGCAGTGACAAATATAACGGGGGCCGGGGTTAAACCGGTTTCGGGGCACCCAACCTCACACTTATTAGTTTAAACATATTTTATTTCCATATTAGAGGAAATTGGGGCGGGTCACAAGTTCTTACAACATTAGAATTGACCCTCCCCATACAAAGCATTTATATATACATCATGTTATGGCAAACAAAATATGGAAATTATGAAACACGAAGTGTTTATGAAGGAGAGAGAGCGAGAGAGAGAGAGAGAGAGAGATAGAGAGAGGGGGGGGGGTAACATGTCTAATGTAGTACTATCAGAGGACACATAAGTAAGACATCTTAGTATATGACACTACCGCTATAAGTAAGACATCTTAGCAAAAGTTTAAAAACAGTATAGTACATGTATTATACTACGAGTCGACACAAATATCGCCAGTTACACTATACGCGGAGTTAAAACCTCCGTGACTGCTTTATAAAACAATGAACAGCAGCAAATATGATTTTATTGTCTTCCTCATTTAGATTTTGTTTGCCGCACAGAAGCGTTTCGGTATTTAGATGGTACCTCTGTGTTGCACGAAATAAGTTAAGTGTCCGGTTTTGAAAATATCTACATTGAAAAAAGTAATGTTCGGCATTTTCTACTTCATGTGAACATTCACATAACGGATTTTGATTAAGATGGTTATTAAAAAGATCACCATTCAGATTGCTACAGTTGTTTCTAATTCTGGTGTGAATGGCTGACAAATATCTCCGAAATAGTAATAAGATGGAACGTTATTCTTACTAAAATTGTTTCGTAATGACCTTTTAAATGAACTAAAGTTATCTAGATTTCTGGTATCTGGACTGATGTTATTCCATAGTATTATTGAAGACGGGATGCATGACCTTTTTGAGACTGACGTGCGTGAGAAAGGCAATTCTATATCATCGCCATTTCTTAATGGATAGCGGGTTTGTTCCCTTACGTTCGGTGGTAATAAATCACTGATATATGATGGAACCATGTTATGAGATGCCATATAAACGAAACAGAGTTTTTGCAACTTTCTTCAACTGGCGAGTGATTCCCATCCACATTCCCGATATAGATTATCTATAAGATACCGATCTGGTTAAGCCAATTACGATACGGGCTGCTTCGTTTTGCAATTTTTCGCAAAGTATCCGCACATGTTTCGGAACAACCATCCCAAACAACAGAAACATACTCTAGAATTGGCCGTACGTACGAAAGGTAAATTTGATTTAGGGCCCTTCTGTTCAAAGTGAATTTTATGTTTTTCATAATTCTAATTGTTATTACATATCACACTTATTCCATCCCCACCCTAAAAGACAAACAGTGTAAATAAACGTATCCTCTCTCCGGCTAATCTACAACTATCGCGATGGCAAATTCAGTAGTAAAGTGCATGTAAAACAAAAACAATTAAGTGATTAACCTATCGCTAATGTACTCAATGGTTGAGCTGAAAACGGAGTAAACATACTTTTACATGTTCTGGTATCCGCGTTAAACAAGAAGTTAAAAGTATAGATAACTTAGAAGTTGTACACGAGCTAGAATTTGCAATGAAACGCGCTTTATATGTGTTTTATGATAATGTTAAAAACGTTTACTGTGAAGAAATATGCTTCCCGTCGTCGTCAAACAATGCTCTTAGGAAATGACATAAAATGCTCTGGGTTCTTTCGAGCATAGCTCGATAATCCGAGGTTTTTGCTGATTCCCGATGGTGCTCGAAATATCGCCAATATACTGTATATAGTTTCGGTAACCAATACATTGTAGGAAGTTTATGTTTTGTAATTTTAATATCGGCTCCAAGTTGGTCACACTTTTTACATGATCTGAAACGATGGTCTTTTCGTCAGTATTAACTGAAATGTATGACTTGTCCAGCTGGCCATTGTTCTATTTTTAAACTGTATGTCCTTCAGATGTGTCAATGCACCAGCCTGCATTTAAAACTGTTATACCAAATACAAAATTGCCATTGGTTTACATTGTGTTGTAACAATATTGGATACTTCAGTGCCAGTATAATATTAAATCACTGAAAGCATGTATATATGTAACAGTCAATATGTGAAATCAGCCATTTCATGAAATGCCTGAAAAATTCAGTCATTCGTGAAATGACTGTTTCACTTAGTCATTTCACGAATTGCCTGAATTTTTCAGTCATTTCAAGAAATGACTGAAAAACACCTCCAGTCATTTCACAGACTGAATCCACTTTAGCGTTATGTATGACACTATAATCACTGGTAATACAAATGTTGTGATTTGGGGATTGCACGAAATGTCTGATATTTTCAGACTTTTCTTGAAATGGCGGGGAAAAAAACTTCAGTCATTATAAGAAAAGCATGAATCGACATTTTATAATCATATTACATTGTTTTGATTGGTACAATGTGGCCTGTTCAAACAACTGTTTAGTCATAATCTATTCATAATCATATTTCAACATATCTAAACCATTACTCCATAGCCTGTTTTTAGGGTTAAAGGTAGTTTAAAGTAAAACAGAATGCACCTTAAGTAAAGGTGTATTTTACTTTTCTTTCAGCCTGCTAGAATATAGGAAATATCTCATTGTTTACTGATAATCTATTCATAATTACATTACATTCTACTTACGGGTGTTTGCAGAATTCAACCATTAACCCTAAATTTTAAAGCTGGTTAACAGCAAAACGGATTGCCTTGATGTGCATTCTGCTTAACTCTAAACCAGTGTTTTAAGCTACCAACTACTAGGCTATTAGAAATATTTCATTGTTTATTCATACTGTTTTCATACTTATATGACATCATACTTAACACATTACTCAACAGCCTGTTTCTATGGTTGAACACAGATTACAACTTAAAGCTGTTTGAAATTTAAACGGAATGCCTTGATGTGCATTCTGCTTTACTTTAAGCCTGTTTTAAGCATGAATCGACAGTAGCTTTATACTTATATTACATTGTATTGATAATAAAGACAATGTGACCTATTCAAACAATTGTTTAGCAATAATCAATTCAAAATCATAGTTCAACATATCTAACCCATTACTCAATAGCCTGTGTTTAGGTTGAAAGCTGGTTTAAAGTAAAATGGATTGCTCCGTAAGTTAAGGTGCATTTTACTTCATTTTAAACCTGCTTTAAGTTACCATCTACTAGAATATAGGAAATGTCTCATTGTTTATTGATAGTTTATTCATAATTATATTACATTCTACTTACGGGTGTTTGCAGAATTCAACAATTAGTTCTTTGAACTTTCATTCAGGTAATCATTTATCGCTTTCGTGTAATTTAGCTTCAATCATTAGTCTGTGTGTATGGGAAACACATAATCCAATCACTTAGGTAATGTAAATGAAAAGGTCAGATAAAACAAATAAATAAATTAAGTTATTATCCAATCAGTAACAAGTATCTGTTTTATCACTTAAAGTGTTTTAATCACTTATTCTTCCAGTAGAAATAGTTAGTTGAAATCAAACAAATTCAGCTTTTTATGTTGATAACAGTATCTTAAAAACTTTAAAAATGCATGTATATTAAATTTATTACAAATAAAGTTTCATAAATAATTAAAAGAAATATGTGCAATGTTTCTGAACTAATTGTTAGTTATTAAGTATTAAACAAAAATATGCATAAATAATGATGTGAATGAACAATTGCTGTTGAATTAATTAAATAAAAGTCATTTCACACATTGCCAGAATCCCATTAATGGTATTTAGTCAATCTGTGTAATAATGGCCCCTGAATTTCAGTCATTTCATGAAATGACTGAAATCTTTAGGCACTTCGTGAAATGACTAAGTGAAACAGTCATTTCACGAAATGACTGAAATTTTCAGGCATTTCATGAAATGACTGATTACACAGATTGACTGTAACATATATAAGGCGTGCACAGATGTTCCTGCAAAGTAGGAGTCGAGAACCACCCATATTTCATCAATGAATATATAATTGTATACGAACTAAATTTAGGTATTTTATCACGTACGGGGGATATTTCATATAATAAAAAACGATATTCATATTCTTCAACAAAATATCGTTGAGCATTTGTTTGGCACTACACTCGTTCAGTAACTCGAAAACAATATGTAAATGACAACAGCACATACCCACAAATCTGCATCAGACAGAAACAAATGAGGATATACTGATTCTTATTGACATGTTTACCTCGCCATGTTTAACACTTTAAGCTCAAAAGAAAATTACATAAAACGACCCAGAGCTAAATATGATCTAACAAAAACTGTAAGCAACGAATGCTTCTAATGAATGTCTCCGTCTTACTAATTTTATATTGTAATACGTAGAAAATGGTTCAAAAATCAAGTAAAAACGATCAGCTCAAAATGAAACTAGTAGGTGCATAGGTTCCCACAAGAACGCATTAAGTTTTCAGCAAGCGTATCACAAAACCATACGTATAACTGTGTCTACGGTTGGACAGTCGGACGGACAGGTGCATGTTCCGACAGAATGAGGGATGGACATACGGGGTGGACAGATGGAAATACACAGATACTGATAACCCTTCGTTGTTGTGGTATAGAAGCAAATGTTTAAAATAAAAAATCAGTAACTTTACCTTTCATTGATATATTTTTCTTGAAATTCGATTTTAAGTATAGTATAAAATGAGATAACACACCAACGAAAGCTACCATTGATGCAATACTATCAAATATTTTCAAATGTGGATGTATATCTTGTCAAAACTCATAATAATAATTATTCCCCCTGATAAAATACTGACCAACCCTACTGGCTCATCACTGTCTTCTCCAATATGCACAAATGCATGGGAATGGGAAGTGTATGGGAAGGGTTTGAATAATTGACCTCCTTGCAGAGTCAGAGAGACAACTAAAACATCAACAAACGCGCAAGTACAAGATATAAACAGTTCATATATCAACAACTGCACAAGTACAAAGACACAAGACAAACATAAAAGTAAGGGTGACAAAGAGAGTATCGCCTTGGAACGACCACTGGGGATTTAAACCGGTTAACGGATGTCCTAACCTCACACTTATCGCAAAATCACCCTGGTTGAACAAACAGTGTAAATAATGGTATCCCCGCCAGACATCCCCACACCATAGAACGCGGAAAACACCGGGGGAAATGTAAAACGTACCATAACAAAAATTGTTAATGTCCATCAAATATGTACTAAAGTCTGGTAAGCGCATCCCGTTTCTGGGTTTAAGAGTATATCTTCATAGAGCACTGCTCATCGCTTGTCATCGCGCAAGCAAAGAGGAAATCGTAGTTACCAGCTTTAAAGGGGTCAATAACCAAACATGCAGTGCATTGCAATATAATGGGTGTCATAAGCGTTCTTCCTAAAATGTTAATGCGTTTAATAAACAAATCATTAAATGGATATGACCCCGGTGAAGTTTGTAGATAACATTACTATAAAACTTTGGGTGAGAAATACCTTGTTGCTGTAACGTCCGTAGATTGCAATTATATTTACTAATGAGAGGTACATTTAGAAAACCATTTTCGAAATTTGTGAAATCTGTAGAATTGCTTAAGAAGTTTATTAGTTATCACTGAATTACGACTACATGTATTAAGATCTTCTAGCAAAGAAGAGGCTCGGGTAAACCGAAATGGTAGAGAAATATAAACCCCATAAGATGTAGAACGTGGCCCATCTCCATCTAGGAAAGGATAATTAACAATGTTTAAATGTAATGATAATTAAAATATTCCCTTTTATCGTATATTTTGAACAAAAGTTGATATGAGACTAAAACGTTATCGGCAACAAGGTTTGGGATAGTATCAGTATATAAAGCATGCTATTTGTTGTCAGCATTGTATATGTAAATGTATGAAATATGCAGAACAACGCCACAGTCATACACAACACACAGTCATCCGAACAGCACAATGAGGAAAAGAACAGCAGATGTATATATCAAAAGACAAAGAGACGCACAAAGGCATACCAACATAGAATAGGAGGAAGATGGAAGTACCATCTTGGAATCGTCAGTGACAAGTTTTATTGGGGATTTAAATCAGTCTATGCGGCACCTAACCTTTCACACTTAGTCCATCCCAACCTAAAATACATTACAAGTTTACATTTTCAAAACAACAAAAGAAAAGCCCCAAACCCAAACATGTTATAAAACAATTCCATACAGATGCTATATTTGAATCTTATTGAAAGCTGACACTCTTCGTACTGATCGGCCACGGTCGATACCACGTGTTTCAATAGTTAACACCCCAAGTAGTATAACAGCTCATTCTAGCATATTCAACAGAGACGCATTCACACTAGGGCAGTTTAAGTAAGACTGGAACGATGCATGCACACCTTCTTCAAGTCGTCGTTGAGATATTCTTAGAAGTTGTTTTGGGGGAGACCATTGTTGAGATGATGCATTACGATAGCTTAGATGGAAAGACATGTAGTCAACGTTTATTTGGGACTGTTGTCAGAAGCGATATATCGTGTATGACGATGTGTAGGATGACACCACCCTGTCTCAGTTCATTCTATATACAGGCCTCGAGACTGTGTATTGGCTGTGACAGTGTCTACTGGGAATCGGACCTGAGTTCGCTGATGAATGAGCAAGGTTCATTGTATTATAGACCATACGGTAAGTGAATGTTCCAAGAAATTCTGTGTTGTTGAGTTACGAATTTGCCGATAGCAAACAACGTTAGCATTAATTATGATATTGTATAGTAATTCACTTTTACCACTGAAACGTCGTACCCTTTATGTAAAACCCTAAAATTCCTTTCTGTAAATTTGACCACGGCTACTCGGTTGCAGTACTGCAGTTGGGTAATATTTTAGTTTGTCCTTTGTGTCATTCATTGCTGGTTTCTTCCAGTTGTTACTGTCATTTATTCGATTAGATTAGACGTTCAGATTGACTTATATCATAGTTCGGTTCAATGATAGCCGAATGTACGTGTAATATTGTTTCAATTACGTTAACACAATAGCGAGATGTATTCTTGGAGCTTGAATACTTAGTATTTCAAGTAAAACGTCAGGAGTTTGAGACTCTACTCTAGAGACGCGTGACTCCAGAGACAGATATGAGATTTCACAGGTCTTCAGCTGGAGCTAACCGTACATCTATCGGATGTGTGCATTGTTTCAATTAATTTAGGCTGAATGCGCATCTCATGTGTGCTTCAGGTTTGCTATGCACCGTTTTGTGTCAGATGTAAATTTGGTCATAAATGGCAAAGTAGTAAAATCAAGCAAACAGAGATGACGGATCCTATATAGCAATCGTCATATCTATGTCTATGTTGTTTGCATAGGTCGTAAAGACGTATCTATGTATCTATGGAGTAAACGTTTAATCTGTTTAGTCTGTCCGTAATCATATAATTACTTAAGTGTATCTTTTGCAATGCATTTGACATCGATATAACGAGAGTCATTGAGACGTTGTCTCATTTCTCACTGATGGTATATGAACAGTAAAATTTCGAAGCATAATTTCATTATAAATATGTTGAATGTAGCTAGCTTTATTGTTCAGTACATTTTAGCCTCTTAGAATATTAGCTGTGACCTAACCGGAAACAACTATCTCTTCTTAAAATAGTTGATGATAACTGTAATCCAAACCAATTAACCCAATATTATATATGAGAGATTACAACTGGGGTGACATCATGTTTGTTATGTGAACATATATTGCAGCTACTATTCGATATATCATAGCGAGAAACAAGGTCAAAACTACTGTGCAAGAGCAAAACCCAATGCTCATACAACTGTGTTTATTTATTATAGCCAAGTACAACCAATCATGTTCCCCATCGAAACCCTGTGCTGAGACCGACACCGTTTGCTTTTCTGGTCTAGATGTTTGCGTGTGTGATTCTACATTCGTATACGACCCGTCAAGTGCATCGTGCAAATTCGG
This sequence comes from Azorinus chamasolen, assembly GCA_963576725.1. Taxonomy (NCBI): domain Eukaryota; kingdom Metazoa; phylum Mollusca; class Bivalvia; order Cardiida; family Solecurtidae; genus Azorinus; species Azorinus chamasolen. The sequence continues at coordinate 19,025,833 of OY755246.1, read as the reverse complement.
TAGGTCATCAAAAATATTAAAGCCCATATTTGCTTGAAAGATCTTCCAAAATAAATCTTAGTCGTATCTTTTCCTAATACTTAGCCAGTTGACATAAATATTTACATCTCAGTTAAGTGTAATTATTCCATTCTCTTGTGCACAGGAATGAATTCTAAATTTGATTTTGTGCAATTTAGATTTGCCAAATATGTATATAATCGTATGTGACCGTCCTACAAAAACTCGGCCAAGGATTCGGATGAGGTCTTGAGTTTTTCACACGAATCAAACTACAAGCGAGGTTTTACGCAAGCGTAAAGGGACTACGTAAAACATGTTTAAGCAGGGTAGAAGATAAAACAGAGAGCAATATTATTTAGTAATTTTGATTAAGAGATAAATCAGAAATTTTAAAAATGAAGAATAAGGAAAATGCTTTAATAAGATATCATTTTGCTGAAATCGATATTTGAATCACTTTAAGAACGGAATGTGAACATTTGGAAACCCAGAAATACATAAATCTCATGTGATGTGTCAGGCACTGATAAAACCTTTTGACAGTCAATTTGAAAGGCGTAGGTTAAAGCATGCTCTTTGAAACGTCTTTTAACGTGAATATCTGCGAATTAAGGATCTCTTCTTATTTCTGATACAAAACTTGTCCTGTTGACATGCATTTTTATAAGAAATGCTATGCAAGAACATACAAAGTTCTGACCAAAGATGATCAACTGACTTCTGAAATAAGCAAATACTCCTCTAAACAGGTATGGGTTTTGTTCTAGCTGCTAACATGGTGTTTGCAAACAGTCTGGATCCTGATTAGACGCCGAGAAACTTGGCACCTCATCAGGGTCCACACTGTTTTTCACTCTGACATTTGGTTTTTGAAAATATGTGAAAGAAAACATATTTGTAGCAGAGGACATTATTTTCAGACATTAATTGCTCAGAGTGCAGAAGGTATTTGGAGTTCATTATCATGGACAGCATTAAATTCTGTCCGTACCACCGCGTCACTATCCGCCATATTTAACCACAAACATTCGTAACTACCTTCGTAACTGAGTTAGACATTAGACAAGTTTTATTAAACGTCGGATATTAATAACATAATAACACATATAAATCCATATGCCATTATAAAGATACAATTATAATTATATGTCATTATTTTTCACATGTATATTCATGGAGTAAAGGGCTAATCTTGCCTTTAGAAGAGCCTAGCTCTCATGTGTTAACAGCTTGGATTCTGATTTAACTTGGTGTCTACCCTCGGTCAATATCCACTCAAATCGGGAGTAGATCTACAGAAACAATTGCAACATATCAGAGTTTAAGCAGACATCAGTTTTAACCCTTTCCTTCATATGAACGCATTTTCACGCATTTGCAAACAGAGTAGACCCAGATCAGACATTAGGAGCCGTCTGATCAGGGTTTGCTCTGTTTGCTTTTAATATTATATAGATATGTTTCTACAGTTTTTGTCAAACAAAAAAATGATTGAAACGGTAACATAAAAAAACGGCTAACAAACATTCACAATGTCGGTATTTCTTACAGGAATATTGAAAAGAGAAATGGTTAAAGCAGGATAACAGATATAAATTTCCGCACAATAGGTATTTTATGATACATGACATTCCAGTCTATTCTTTTTAACCTTTTATTCATTTAAAATTATAAACCCTTTTCACGATTTTGCAAATAGAGTAGTCCCAGATCAGACAGCTGATGTTATCTGTAGAAGCTGTCTAATGAGAGTCTGCTCTGTTTCCATATGAAATTTGATCTAGATCTTATTCTATAGCGTTTGTCTTCCCGTGAAAATTGGCATAACGAATATTCTTGAAGTGATCGTGTCATGCATAGGCCTAGTGTTAATTAGGAAAAGATTAAATAGCCCAAATTGTGAAACATGTATTATGTACTTTGTAAACAATTTTGTTGAGACGGAAGAATGTAAATGTTTTACTAGCTTATTGAGAAACAACTAGCTTAACCCTTTGAATGGTGAATCTTCTATATAAAAAAATCCATCATTGTTAACCCATTCCCTCATAGGCTAATTTTAGATCCAACCATTTTGAATAAATCTACTGAATAGAAGAATTTACTAGAGAAAATTGAGGGAAAGTTTAGAATCTTGTAGTTTTGAAACCATTGTCTCGTGATCAAATACTCTATTTATCACAATGGTTTCAAAAAGTGACTTTTTCAGGGGCGTCAATAATAGGTAGTGGATTAAATGGTAGTTCTAGTAAAATCCATTCAGTATGAACAAGACGGATCTTCTAAAGTGTTTTGAATGACTTTAAAATAAATCAAAGATCTAATTTGTTAAATTCAACTGAATTTAACTATAAAAAATATATATCATTATTTTTCATATGTTCTGTTCAGTTATTTTAGTGTGTATGCAATTCCTGTAATAAAGTATGCTTTGACACAGCAGTGGGGATTAGCACCCCAACCGTGCATGTACAGCTATAGCCAAACGGACGCTGATTTACACATCAATGAACACAGATTAAACATGTGCGAACCGTAAGTCACACTATTGCATAAAATTACGTAATATTTTATGACACCCATGGTCACTTTTGGTACAGCTCGGGGTGTTAAATAAAAGCATAATACATGTATATAGATAAATTGCTTATCTCTTAACTGATCGCAAAAACAATGGTACTTATAGCGACCTGCAAAACTTGCAGCCATTTGCGATCCACGAACTTAGTTCAAATCGAGGTAATGAAAGGTACACTTAAGAAGTTAAGATATGACTGCAATAAAAAATAAATTCAAATGTAAATTCTATACCCATACCCTACAGTACATGAACAACATGAGTCATCCACAGTGTCTCTTTTTACATGTATATGGAGGTGTAGTTTATGCTGTGTTTTTTTCGCATAGAAGGCCAGCATCAAATCATTAAACAAATTTCTTCATTTCCGTCCGACACTTTAACATCGTGAATGTAACCTTGCGTGTAATAACTTAAATCCTTCTCCAGGACCTTTTTTATATAAGGGTTTAGCAATCGGCAGAAAAGATACAGATATATTATCAGGTATTTTGGCCAGAGAATCTGACACCGGCCTCTTCTCTGCATCTGTATCCGCCATTTTGTGCGAAAGCTTGGGGTGATTAGCAACAGTAACCAATGTGGACGGAGCTTATCTTTTCTCGCGGAACCATGAATTGACCTGCATAAGGCTAGCAACACTACAAAAACTTTGTTATCGCTATATCAGTTATATGTACGATATCCAATCTTTGTATTGCTTGTAAATTTATGATTTGTATGCGGGCTTGTAAGATGTGGAGAGGGATGGTTCTCCGACCCTCACACGTCAAATGGACGGGGAAAATAAATGGGGTCCCTCGCTGCAGGGCCTGAAAAAAAGGTTAACAACACATTAAACAGCAAATGGTGCTTGGGCATTAGTGAGATTAAGTGAGCACAGTGAAAATTATTGCATTTTTCTGGAGTGTAAATCTAAAAACTCATTTCGCAGTAAATCATGGTCATTTTGAGTTTTTCAAAGATTGGCTTTCGCCGCAGCTAATAATTTCGTATCGTTCGTAGATTTCGGTGAAAACCCACTTTTGTCTCTTTCCGACTTTCTGTAGTTTTGGTCAGTAGTTTTTACAGATGCCAAGGCCATTGTTGAGGATCAATGAAAACATATCGCGCATGCGCAACTTTATCTTCGATCCCTAATCTGTGGGTTAATAACCCAAAATTATTAACAAATATGTCGTAATGTCGAAAATGTCCAAGCGATTCACATAGTTTGAGATGGAAAACATTACTTTTCAATATTTTTCTCTCTATGGGAATGTAACTTTAAAGCATTGCTTGTGATTCAATCTATTTTTGTTAACAGTGGTAAAAGTGTAAGCAATGATTAATACAAGTGAAGTGAAATAATAAATCTAATTTACATAAATAAATTGCGAATCGAAATAAAGAATACTAGCCTGAAACTCAACACATGTATACATAGGGCAAAACTGATTTGAAAAAAAACTTTCTGTGGGGAGGGGTTGGTGTGGGTGTGATTTGAGTGTATGCACATGGGGCGTGGTGTGTGATGTGGCGTGATGTGTTGTGATGTGGTGTGACGTATGTATGTGTATGCCTGAGTATTAGAGTTTGTGATTTTGTCATTTGTGTATGTGCGCTTGCACTTCATTGTGTATCTGGAGTTGCTTTGCGAGTTTTGTGTTGTATCTTCTACCTAACTTTTATTTGTATCTGCTATGTTTGTACACTCAGATATGCGTTGATTCGATGTTGTTATGTACAATCCATTCTTGCAGGGTGTATCACATACGGCTTGACCTACCAAATATATCCTAATCGCATCATAATGGGTCATGATCTAACGGGGGCAGCTGAATATCATCTCGACTTGATCGACTGTCTCTTCAACTGCTCCAGCGGAACGTTTTCGTGCTATAGCGTGAACTACAGTCCCACATACAAGCAATGTTGGTACATCGTAGACGAAATGGTGGCGGTCCCTCTTGCCGATTGGGAATATTCAACATGGACTAACAATTACGTAAGAAACTGTGCCTAGATATGACGATTGAAACATTTATATTACACATATATAATCATTTCAAAACATAGACGTTCAATACCGATCAACTAAATTTAGGTATTATCATGTTACAGCTTACTGTAAAACTACGATGGTCGTTCATACCAAACCCAATGAAGCATTTATGTGAGTACGATTCTGTAATATTGAGTATTTTCTTTAGTATATGAGTGTGTCTTGAATGACATAACTATGTCTCGCGTAACATGGACAATTCTTGCCTGATGCAAATAGGTCTTACCTGTCGCGAACAGTTTTATGTTCTGTCTAACAAAAATGTGTCTTGCCTGCAACCAAGGACAACAAGTACTTCGGCTGCTGTACACCATAACATTAAATAGTCACTGTTTTGACATATTCAACATATTGAAGTTTTACTGAAAATAATTGCAAACGGTAAACGAATATAAATTCTGAAGGGTTGTGTTCCCCCGAAAGCAAAAATTGCAACACAAAAAGAGAAAATTGCAGACTCGGTTTTATTGAGTCTGTTCATGAGCAGTAATTGAAAGTGCAACACTGCTCACGCCCCCTTGCACTGGCTTAAGCGGCATTCAATTTTCAGAACAAGAAGTACTGAAATTCATGATCTCGAAGGATCAGAAGGTATAACAACACTGAGAATGAAGTAAGGGGCGACGTTTTACGGCCGCCACACAAGCACTTAACACCTGCTGTTGTGAAGATTATAAATTCTGAAGGGTTGTGATCCCCCGAAAGCAAAAATTGCGACACAAAAAGAGAAAATTGCAGACTCGGTTTTATTGAGTCTGTTCATGAGCAGTAATTGAAAGTGCAACACTGCTCGCGCCCCCTAGCACCGGCTTAAGCGGTATTCAATTTTCAGAACAAGAAGTACTGAAATTCATGATCTCGAAGGATCAGAAGGTATAACAACACTGAGAATGAAGTTGATCATGTAATCATAGCAGGTACTACAAAGGTTTTTTCTTGACACCAGGGCAGTTCTTAGTACTTCATTCATACCAAATTGACTTATTAACAATACATCTGGGGACTTCCTCCGCATGCAATTTATTTGATGGCACGATATAAATAATAACGGACAGGAAACTTGAAATGACACAGTGTACAGTAACACAAGAATCACAAATGAAAATGTGTGTACAAAACGCCTTACTAAAAAGTAAATCTAGGGCACTGCAACACTAACTTGGAAACATTTCGAGTTTCTGGAACTGCTACACTAAAACGGTAACGTAGCGCCAAGGAATGTTAAACATAAAGGAAATAAATTCTTGAACAGAAAAGAACTCTACATACACCGATTCACAGAAAACGGAAAACGCTCATACACACATAACATACACATATACCATACACCGATACACATTAGAAGCGCCGTTAAACCAAACGTCAAACTCATCAACAACAAGAGGCATGATGTGACGCCATAACTTACGCAAAAGTATAAGACATAAGGTCACAATACGCCTGACTGAAAAGTATATCACACTGACTGGGTCTATGTTACTGCGATACGTAATTGGACAGTTTTGGAGTTGAGGGCACGATGCAAACTAAAATAACATTATGAAGACAGGAGAACCGCATTGGAATGGTCAGTGGTAAAATACTGTTAAGCGAGGTAAAAACACATAAACAAACAGATCATTCTATAAGTACACAAAGCGAGCAAAGCCTGATTAAACGAAATAAATACACTCAACAAAAACGGGATATTTATATTCAATGTGGAACAAAAGAAAACAACTAAGCACATAATCTTAGTTCATTTAATTTATCTATGAAAAATAATTTCTTTGAATCTGTAACATTCTATCTGTTTGACGAGTTTAGTATGGAAAGTCAATAGGGTCACTACTGAAATGTCACACATATTCAAAGTCGATATTGTGCGTGTCCAGCAGTTACGGCCATGCAGGTCTCACAACGATGGGACAAACTCCAGAGATGTCTTGCAATCTAGACATGGGATATTCCCCCTGCAATGCTGTATCCAATGCTTGAAAGATTCTTCGAGATCATGAATTTTAGTACTTCTTGTTCTGAAAATTGAATACCGCTTAAGCCGGTGCAAGGGGGCGTGAGCAGTGTTGCAATTTCAATTACTGTTCATGAACAGACTCAATAAAACAGAGTCTGCAATTTTCCCTTTTTGTGTTGCAATTTTTGCTCTCGGGGGATCACCTCCCTTCAGAATTTAACTGAGGAACGCTTTGTCGCTCTTCATTTGCTTGAAGTACGTATATAGTAATCATTTTGGGCAATATGTAACATATTCAGTGTCCAAGTGCCCTGTACTCCAAGCCATCCAAATCAATGTCTCAATGTCCTAGACTCCGTCAAGTCTGTGCAGTACGTTTTACGGAGGCTTTTTGGCACTATGTCTCGCTTTATTCTTGTTTTAAAGAGGAAGTCCCTACAATGATCGCATATTTTCAATAATATCATAAAACTTGATATTTTTTACGCTCTGTCATTACTATGAAGGTTCCCAATTTGAACTTATATCGAAAAATGCCCCTGTGATACAAATAAACCGATTTCATCAATGCTGATAATTTTTGTTCTACAACACAATATTATCGGCCTTTTCCGTTAAATTCTTCCTCGTTTTACCGATGATCATCCGATCCCTCCATTGTTTACGTAATAGCTTTCTCGGAAGTGGTTGGAGAATCGCGAATAGGGCGAACAGTTACGAAACTAAAACCCAACCCGAATAAAACTGAAACATCGGGGATTAAAACCGGGATCGGCGATATCAAACATATGAATGTTTTGTCATTATAAACGGTAATTAGATGGGGCTTTTTGCGATATAATACTTTTCAGCATATAAACAAATCAGTTTTGTATATTTTAAGTGTTTATGAAACACCTCAAATGTAGGGACCCCCTTTAAGTTATTGCGTCACTGTTTCTTTTGCGTTCAATTTTTGATGAGTTTTGGGTTAACGACGACATTGCGACACATTGGAGTCATACAACGCAGATATGCTTTAGGTGGTAATCAAATAAGGAACAGTTATGTGAAGGCTGTGTGCATGAACATGTGCGTTGTGCTTCATTTACGATTCAGGAGTTGATGTTGACTTTCCTATTCTATTGTTTGTTTCATTCACTTTAAAATGTGCTTAACACATACTACATATTTATCTTATCACTTCAACAAGACTTTAACATACTTTCTGAAATTGAATACCATTCTTCTTTAGCACGTGACAGCATTTAGTGCAGTGTTATCTAGAGTCACTAGAGTAAGCTCCAAAACAGCGTTTGAATGACTGTCGCTCTGCATGCAGCCCCTTCTGTCTGAAACAGGTCTAAATTATTGTTTAGTTAACGTTTGGTTTAAAGGGATGATACTGTATACATGCACATTGAACGATGAGTGTGATAATTGCGACTATCGTGCTGTAAGAGGGCAAATACCGGTGGTTCTGACGTACCTACACTGACCATATATATAATGTTTCATTCTGAAAATTGAATACCACTTACGCCGGTGATAGGGGCGTGAGTTGTGTTGCACTTTCGGTTACTGCTCATGAACGGACTTAATAAAACCGAGTCTGCAATTTTCTCTTTTGTGTTGCAAATTTTGCTTTCGGGGGATCACCTCCCTTCAGAATTTAACATATTTTGGAAACCTATTACAGTATTTTTATTGAATGAATGACGTGACAAGATATTTAGCAAACCAAATATTGGGCAGTGATGATGGAAGTATTTTTTTTATCATATCCGGCGCTCCAAACTCATGTAAACAGTGGCTGTTCGCGACCATTTACATGGTTATGCACATGTATCTAAGCACATGGTATATAGTTTTATTCAATTTATTGCCCAAATGAGTTGTGGTATGCATGCGTCTCCAATTAAACATTTACCGGAAACCTTTTTAAACAGAGTATATCCAGAAGACATGGCTCCTGTGGAAATAATCTAATCCCATTCTGCTGTGATTTTTATACACTAATATATAGAGACATGATATTATATACTGACAGGAAAGAGAAACTCAGGGTAATATTGAGATAATATTGCAAACGCGGGATTCAGATACAATAAAAATCTGTCAACCAGTTTTCTATGTTATACTGAACGTGCTCCAGTATCAAATAGTGCATATCGATTTAACGTTATCCTTTCTTCCGGGGGAGATAGGTAACACAAAAATCTCGTGCAAAACAGCGTTGCTACCTTGAGAAAGACACATCGCCATACCATTAGGTAGGCTTTATTGAGACACATCGTTTTCTTTCGTATTCGATCGTATTCAACAATGCCACGGCTGACAGAAGTTCAGAGAGGGCAGACACGTTTGATGCTTTTGCAAGGTCAACGGCAAATAGAGGTCGCAATGCATTTTGGTGTGCATGTACGCACCATAGAAAGACTTGTCAGGCGTCTGAGGCAAACCTGTTGTTTTTAACGATAGACCTAGATCAGAACGTCCGTGTATTACGTCAGAACGTCAGGATAGATTAATTTGGTTTGTGCATTTGCGCAATCGCAACCTTACTGCCAGGGAAAGTGTCCTTGAAAGGTAATCGTAGGTCCTATCCATCCTAAACTGTAAAGAAGAGATTGCGAGAGGTTGGTCTGGGACACGACGTCTGTACGTAGGTCCTCCTCTCATGACAGCTCGTCGCGAACGCTGCATGGCTTGGGTAACGACGCATGCTCCTCGAATATTCCCATTGAGACAGTGGAGACAGGTTTTCTTTACCCCGTTTCGAGCTGACGGCCAACGTAGGGTATATCGACATCGCGGGGAGCATTTTGCTGACGCCTGCATTGTAAAGCGGTGGAACAGGTATGGTGTGGGGGAGGGATCACACATGGGTAAAATCACCAGTGGTATGGCTAGACGGTAATTTAACTGCCGCTAGATATAGAAATGAGAACCCATGCCCTTACGTTGTTCCCATACTAAAACAAAATAAATCGGCAATCCAACAGGATAACGTAACGAGAATTTCTCGCTGTCAGCAACATTGAACTGTTATATTGGCCGCCATATAGTCTAGATATATCTCTAATTGATCATTTGTAGGACCAACTGGATAGACGGCTTAGACATTCTGCGCCTGCTACGCTGGCCCTGTTAAGAGCAGTCCTCATATAAGAATGGACCAAGATCTATATAAGAAACGTTTATATGCTCTCATAAATTCAATGCTGAAACTAATTTTCATTTTTCATTACAGATTGAACTCATCTTGTCGTGTATTAGTCTGAAGTTTAACTATTCGCGAAATTCTTACGCAAATCTAAAAGTTCAAAAATGAGTCTAACGTTCACCCTGTGTGTTTATTTTCCATCTCAGTATATAAATGTTGTTGTTTAAAAAATAATTTTCTCCCTAAAACAACAACAGTAAAAGGAAAATATAAACACAACGGCATTATTCATTAACCCTTACACAAACCTTGATCTGGTGTAATTGTGGCTGCTTCTGATTCGATCAGGCATTGCTCAAATTAAGGACCGTATTTCAAAGGGCTTAGATACTGATAGGAGGTCGATCTACTCGTCATCTTATTTGGATCTCAGTTGTTTACAAATGTGAGTCAGGTGGCAGATTGCGGGATAAGGGTAACAACGTCCCGTATTGCCTCACTATAGTAAGGTTATAAATATTCTCACAAAAACCTCAATATTTAGATTTATGGGAATCAAGATCAAGAAACATGTTCCATTATTTGATATTTATGTTCAGATATGATATGCGGCCGTGCAGTTTACTAGTACAACCGGCATTCCTTCCATTGTTTGTCTCCAAATTGGTAAAAATGTGTACAGAATTAACATTTCCAGTATTTTACATAATATAAAACTGTCCAATCAAATAAATAGTAACAAACCTTTTATTATAAATGAAAATGATAATGTCAATTTTAGTAATGCAGAATTGATGCCTCTTTAGGCAGATGGCTGCTTAATGCATGGTGAAAGTCATGCAGAAAGCTCCTAGAGGAGCTTACTGCTTGACCTTCACCCTGTATTAAGCTGCCATCTGTCGTAAAGGCCGATAATGCTGCTTGTTTTAGTGTTCGAACTATCGGGGTTTTAATGTATTATTTTAAACTCAAATAAGGCACACCGTACCTACAGTGGAAGGAGCAACGCCTTAGGCAGTCTTCTGCGACAAACATTCAACATGGTTATCTACTACTGCATTGGCGCCCCGGATGAGCGGAGCGGCTATATTGGATATTACGAATTATTTGACCCATGGGAGGAGCAGTCATTGTAATGTAATGCTAAAAAATGAAAGTTATTTGTTTGGGCAATGTAAAGTATATATATTGGTCGATTAAGAATATGAATATCATATCAGAAGTAATCAAATAAAAATAAGCATTTGTTATTGCATTAACAGAAATGAATACATTATTGATATTACAAGTGATAATTTCGAATTTCTAGTGCTATAGTCTTGTAGTGATATAGCCGTAAGTGACTACGGAAGTATTACAGTAAATGCACAGTCCAGTGTATTGTTTTTGGTTTAATGCTGATTAAAAGCAAGTTTAGAACGTATATTTGCTTTAAAGATGACCCAATTAAGAGTAAAAAGCCTATAAATTACAATGTATAAATACATGTTTTAGTTGATTATCGACTTAAAGCCAGTCACGAGGTCTGAAATGCCGATTCTTGTTGCACAGTAATACGGAGTCTGTTGGCAGGTATGCACATAATAATGCAATTTATATGAAAATCACACGCACCAGAAGAAAATTTCAACCCTATATTTACAGAATGCCTATTTATTGCGATTACTAAAAAACAAATAAATGTAAGTATGTTATTGTATATAACGCAAAATTGGAGCACATTGGGACCATAATTGGAGATATCTTCATGTCACGTAATTAGAATTCGACCTTGCTTAGTACCACGTATGACCTTTTTGTCAAGAAAACCTGTAGCACATATCGCTAGGTAAGCGAATTGAGTTATCTGTATTTTGTATATACAGGATCATCTCCTTTTTTGCTTGTTAGTTACTGATTGTTAAATGTGATTAATTTGTTGTGTATCAAAGTTAATTTACTTTTAAAATTCAATTTGTTTATTTATATCATATAAAGGTTAGTACTGTGTATATATTCAAAGGTGTGAGGCGGTTGGTCATTTGAATTAATTATTATGAATGAAACACTGTTAATATGCTAATTTCTGAATTTTCTCATACCCTTGGAAGCTGTATATAAATGCTGAGACTGGTACAAACAGATTCCACGATCACAGCTGCTTACTACGTGACCAGGTCACTGACTATTCATAAGTGTCTTCAGTGAGGGCTTCTTATAAATAGAAGCTATATCGTTGGCTGTTGACTGATAGAGTATTGCACTCAGTAAGGTTAACAACAAGCGAATCTTTCGGTTGCTTGGGCTACATATTTGTGCAGTTACCTTTTATTTTGAATAGGCTAACTAACTGTCCCTGGAGTTTACTTCTTGGGAATGAAAGTGTTCGGTTAGACTGTCCAACAGCCTAAAAGTGTTCGGTTAGACTGTCCAATAGCAGTCTCATATTAGCTGGCTGCTAGCATACTCCAAGCAGGCTTCAAAACGTTAGGTTGTATTCGATGCTCGAAACAGGTTCCAGACAAGCAGGTTCATACACTGTTCAAGGTCGGTTTCAGAGCATAGGGTTCCATACATGCTTCGAGACATTTTTCAAGCATAGTATTGAACAATGTCTGATATATAGGTTTGAAGCCACGATAGTGTTGAGATACGGTTGAACTTCGATATCTCGAACTTGGATAACTCGAAATTCCGGATAACTCGAACGTAAAATTCAGTCCTTCCAGATCTTAAATAAAGAAATACTCTAAAATGTATAACTACGCATATCTAGAAACACGGGTAACAGCTTAATGCAGGTCTAAAATAATGCTGAAAGCTCCTACAGAAGCTTTCAGCATTACTTTAGACCTGCATTTAGCTGTGAACTTAGGAAATTGTCCAGATCAGAATCGCATAACTCGAACCTCTGTTACCTCGAACTAATTTGTACAGTTCCTTGAAGTTCGAGATATCGAAGTTCAACTGTAGTTTGAAACTAAAAGTTTCAACAGGGTTTGATACTACTGAGGGTCTCATGACAAATCACCATATTCTAGGGTTATAGCTCACATTTATACAGTTTCATGAAATAGCTTGAGGATTTGTTCCAATTACTATTTTGTAGTTTGAAGCATTGACCAGCCGTCTCGCTGACTTGGGACTGTAGTAGTTGTTCACAGTCATAGTTTACTATTATTTATTGATGGTCCCAAAGATGAGATATCATTGATCACCATAACATAGTTTCTGTGCATAAAGTGGTTTGTGTTTCATGTTTTCACAGTGTATGTCCATCTTCCCCCTATTGTGTGTTTGTTTTGTCTTTGTGCGTCTCTTGTTGTTTTTATAGTTATGTACATTTGCTGTTTCCTTTTGTTGCTGTTCGGGCGACTGTTTGTTCTGTATGTGGTGTTTCCTGCATGACTCATTGTTGTACTTTTAAGCAAAGCAGCCTGAGAACAATATAGTTATCATCGGTTATTTTTATAAGATTTAATAATGATTGATCATTCAATAGTTAATTAAAATAATTAGTAAAAACATGCTTATTACTTATCAAAACTACTATTTCAACTATTTCTTTGGAAAAATTCAATTATTTTTTCATTTAACTGCTTAAGCAAGGATATAGATACCATAAACTAAGAAAAACTTTCTCTAAATTTTACTATCGAAATCTCTCGCTTATTGGCAAGTACCAATGTAATCTCAAGGCGCTTCTGCGACAAGATATTCCACATCCTGAATTTTATGGTGATGTGATTTACAAACTTCGTAAAATTATTGGACATACCCATTTTCTCACTTTGTTCATCAAATATGTTAAAAAATCATTAAAAAGAGATATGATCCTGTAGTACTACAACATACTGCATGTTTGGTTGTGAACCCTTTTACAGTTGGCAACTACGCTGGCCTCTTTGCATGTACGCCGACAAGAAATGTTTAGTACTCTATGAAGGCGACCTTTTAAATCCAGAAATGGAAGGAGAACGTCGGATATCTGTACTATTTCGTTTTTGTCGTACCCTTTATTACTTTTCTACAGTTACTCTGTTTGCAGCTCAATCATTGAGTACACTAGCGATAGGTGGATACAGTTTGTTCACTTAAATGTTTTCGTTATACATGCACTTCACCACTGTATTTGCCGTCGCGGTTGTTGTAGATTAGTCGGAGAGGGGATACGTTTATTTATACTGTTTGTCTTGTAGGGTGGGGATGGAATAAGTGTGAGGTTGGGCGCCCATAAACCGGTTTAACCCCCAGTGACTTTTGTCACTGACCGTTCCAAGGCGGTACTTCCATCTTCCTCCTATTGAATGTTTGTTTTCTCTTTGTGCGTCTCTTGTTGTTTTTATAGTTATGTACATTTGCTGTTTCCTTGTGTTGCTGTTCGGGCGACTGTTTGTTCTGTATGTGGGTGTTTCCTGCATGACTCATTTTTGTACTTTTAAGTACATGTCATTGTCTGATAATGTGTCTTTTTATTATATAACTGTAGTAGCCTGTAGTTATTCCAACATCAATATGCTGAAGTAACCCTTTGAATAATTGCATGATTATATTTAGATAATGACTACCAGTGTATATTGTCATGTAACAATATTTCATATGAGTATGTCTTCATTTATGTTTGCACTGTTTCGGTAGCAGGCAAATATCTTTATTAAAAGGGTTAGTGCAGCACATAAATATTAATAATTTCACTCATATTCTAGTCATTTTGTTTCACAATAAATTCAAACAAAACCAGTATGGTTGTTCTTTTTGACCGCATCCGTTGTTGTTTGCATCAATGCTTTTTCTTGTATTTTCTGGAATGTACCTTCGCTAACAACAGGAAATAAAAGTATCAAACATGTCCATTCTAGCTAAATATCTGTAAACTGACATTCTGAGTAGACACATGTTTCTGCTGTGTTTTTATCCGAGTTTTATTATGTTACTTGCACAAGATTTCAACAACATACACACAGATTAGGTTTCTGTTTGTTTAAAGCATTTAAACTCGTTCGAACCATGGGATGTATATTTCATCGTGCAAACGAACCTTCAGCAACATCGGTGGCCATCCCCACCATGATTTTGACCTTGCATATTTTATGGACACATATTTATGGACACATATTTATGGACACATATTTTGCGTGATGCGAGGTTTTGCGAACGTGTGAAACTGCATTGAAACCAGACACACCATGATAGAGCTAAAAAGCGATAGCGAACTTACAACCTTAGGTGAGGGGACTGTGGACATGAAACGGTCTGTGCAACCGAACTGTCAAGCTATACTTAATCTGTTTGTGAAAAGTTTCGAAAATATTTAATTTCAATTGATTTTGCAAGTGATTCATACTGAAGCAATCGTTTCGTTGTCGTAGCCATTGATAAAACTGATATTGGCCATGTGCGAGGCACACCTTTTAAGTTATTTGAACGCAGCATAGTACAAAAGAGTGGAAAATACCATTTATATCAGTATCCGCCAGGACCTTGGCATTGCAGATGTTACTCCGGGTAATACGCGCAAGTTTATCATGGCATTGCTAGCATGTGCGTGATAGGTTTTGAAAAAAAACCCTGAAAAATCACGGTAAATTAATTGTTAATGGGATGGGGGAACACACGGACACGCTAAAAAGCAAACGCAGTGATAAAAGGACGGACAGACCGATCGTTACAGGGCACCCGTCACATATACCATCCGACTAGTGTAGAATAAGTTTGAGTGAAATGCATGCTCAGTGTTTCGTTGCATGTTCGTTAATGATTATTGCTAAATGATTATTTATAAAACAAAATCTCGTTCACCGCTGAATTCGCCGTAAAATGACTCAGAGGGCTTGCTGAATTGCCGAATCTGTGATGACCATTGCAAATAATTTAGAGCCAGATGAGACGTCGAATAACTCGTCGTCTCATCACGATCAAAGCTGTTAAACATAAATTTTACTCCATAAATACACCTTTCAACACTTTTGCAAACAGAGGAGATCCAAATCAGACGGCTCATGAAATATGATATGACTCTACAGTTTCTGCCTTGGTCAAATAGTCTTGTGTGAATTTTCCATTATCAAAAATAATCTAGTCCAAATTCATGATGTCATTATTTCTTTAATGAATATTCATTGATTTAATGTTTAACACCCTACTTACATTTGGAGAGGAAATTAAAGGTGTGTCAAAAAGAGTTAACCCTTCGCTTGCTATTCACGTCAATATACCTACCTGTAAATAGTGAAGACCCAGATGAGACAGCTCCTGCATGAGCTGTCTCATCAGGGTCTGCACTATTTACAAGTTGACTGTGCAACCAGTGCACTCCACAGCAGTGATTGCACAGGGAAATACTTGTACACAGTGAAGATATATGTAATTATACAACAGGACATTGGTAAAGAAGGAGCAATGTATTTTAAAATTCAGCAAGTTAAGGGTTAATGCGCTTCATTGTTGTATCCAATGATGATTGCATGCATGATATATGTATGGAATTTGTCAAATGACTTCCTTGACACTTGCAAATATTTTGGATAATTTCGTATTTATGAGACATTTAGACAACATAAACTCTCGAAAACAGGAGAGGGTCGTACTCTAAGGGATTCTATATATTGTCTCTAAAGGATTCTATATATTGTCAACATTGTAATTTTCAAAACAACAGCCAAAAACCAAGTCATTTTAAAACCAACTGTTTTATTTGCGTTTAATTCGAAATTTGCATAAAGAAGAATTTGGACCCTTCTTGACAGGCGGCTGTTTAATGCAAGGTGGAGGAGCTTTCTGCTTGACTTCATCCTGCATTAAGCTGCCAACTGTCTATAATCAAGATTTTAATGTACTTTCAGATTTATTAATTACGATTGATAAGACGCGTTTCAGTATGGCATGCCACAATTAAAACGCCTCATTAAGATTTGTAACATATTCAAACGGAATATTTTACTTACTCAAAGAGAAGAAAAGTATTGCAAATGTCAACGCTTCCATAATTCATTGTCACTTTATCTCTGGTGAAAACGATTCATAGTAAGCTGGCTGGAACTCGCGATGTGGAAACATACCTCTTATTATATGGAACGCTATTTTGAAATCAGAAATCACGCGATAATACTGGGATGGCAGAAACGATCATAATTCCATCTGCAACATAAGTAGACAGACTATGAAACTTTTGATGACGCCTGTACAACCCCTCCAAGCCATTGTCGCGATACACTTTGCAGTTGTTTCTTGGGACCATTGTTGTTTTGCATTGCGGCAAGTTACATTGTCATACTATACAGTAGAACCTCTCTAAACCGGACATTACATTTAGTATAAATAATCGGTCTTGGGAACGGAACAGCTTAATGCAGGATGAAAATCACACAGAAAGCTCCTCTCTGAGCTTTCTGCATGACTTTCATCCTGCATTTAGCAACCGCCTGCCTAAAAGTATCTAAATTCTTCACTGCTATAATTCAGGTTAAGAGGGGGTTTACTGTAACGAGCGCTCAGTTAAGACGCTAGCGATAAGTATATGCGTGCGAAGAAACCAACTTGTCTCAGCTCCTTCTAGAGACAAGACAAAGCAGCCACGTGCATTAAGCAGTCACCTGCATTAACACATTCCCTCATATTGATACAATTTGACGCCCCTTTAAAATGTGATACATAGAGAATTTGCTCCTATCTATTCCATATGTGTAAATGCTCTATTTATCATAATGGTTTCAAGACTACACAATTCTAAATGTTACCCATTTTAGTAAATGCCCCTTTTCAGTGGACGTATTCGAAGTGGTTGGTAAAAACATAACCTTTGAGGGAATGATTTAATCAGTCACCTGCTTTTCAAGATCTGTTTTGTATACCCAATGACCCTATACCTGGTCAATATTCATAAGAGCATGCATATTAATTAGATCATTATTATAACTGTATAAAGAGTACAGGAGTGTTTGGCAGTAGCAAAAGGTACCGAATCAGATCTTTATTATTTAACCCTTTCGGCGCCAAATTTCTAATTGTCGTCTGCAAACCAATTTTGTTAATAATTAGGTAAAATAAGGAAATGAGATAAATAAATGTAAAATTCAAAGGAATAAAACAGAGATGTAGAAATAGAGTTTGAGGCAAAAAGTGAAGTCCCTGATCAGACGCCGCCTTGAAAAGGTGAAAAAGGTTAATAAGTATACAGGAACCGCCTGATCTGAGTCAACTCTGTATGCAAACGCGCCTCTACCAACAAAAGGGTTAACGCAGGGGTCACTGTATTGCAAAGCCAAGATGTGTTCGTTATTCAGCGTAACATACTACCACAGACATCTATGTAGTTCGAATGGTAGATGACGTGAAACAATGTTATTCATTACATATGACTCGTGCTCTAAAGGGAGTCTAATTTCATCCACCCGCATCTGTAGTAATCTGCGTAACACTTGACCAGATACGTCATAACAGAAGAAGGTAGTTGCTTAATACAGGGCAAATCTAATGCAGAAAACTCCGATAGGAGCTTTCTGCATTACCTTTGACCTACATTTAGCTACCACATACCTTACATACCCATAACTAGACCTCTTTTTAATCATTCCAGTATAAAATAATGTTCTCAGAGGTCCAGATAAGATGTGTAAATCAAAACTATTTTCAAGAATAACTTCTTTATTTCTCCACCAACCCCAAATGCTGTGGTCACTTTTTTAATCGTCTCTTCGAGACAATTTTAGAGAGTGGTCACAGCATATCGTTTGGTGGAGAAATAAGGATTTCAGTATTTGAGTACGCATCCTTATCTGTTGCTACGTTTTCTCGTAGTAAATATAAATAAGTTTCCTCATAGCAATTGTAAATAATCACAATTTCATAAATACTTTTAACTCCGACTATGCATTAAAACATGCATTGCATTGGAGAGATTAACTCGGTTACAACATTAAACAAAAACAAGTTCATGTTGCATTGCCCATTTGAGTCCCCATCCGGATTAAAAAAGTCCCTCCCCGACACAACCACCCATGATCTACCTGAATGGTATTTGTAAACATCATAAGATAAACATAAAAAAGGGGAATAATTCAAAATATATTGATGCTAGAGTTATGGCCATTTTTCATGACATTTTCTCTCATCATACGTGTTCCATATGTGACGTTTCAAATCAATTGAACCAGTAGATAAAGTGTTATTGTCCAGACAAGAAGATATGAAAAAGGGAAATAACTCAAAAACATTGACGCTATAGTTAGGGCCCTTGTGTATGACACTTCCTCTCACCATACTTGTTACATGTGTGAAGTTGTCACGAATATGGCCTACCCTTTTAGGAGATATGGCCCGAGCACAAAGCGTGATAGATCGGTAGGGCATGGAAATATAAAAAGGGGAATACCTAAAAATATTGATACTAGAGTATTTGAAAATGACACATTCTCTCACCATGCTTGTTCAAAATGTGAAGTTTCAAAGTAATCTAACCAGTAGATAAAGAGTTATTGTCCGGACATGAACATATGAAAAACGGGAATAACTCAAAAGATATTTATTCTAGAGTTATAGCCCTTGTGCATGACACTTCCTCTCATGATGCTTGTTCCATGTGGGAATATATAATTAATTTAGCCTACCCTTGTAGAAGATGTGGCCCGGGCAAGAAGCGTGATGGACGGACAAACGGACAGACGGACGGGCGGACAGACAGACGGACGGACAGAGGACGGACGGAATTGAGCAAACCTACAGTCCACCAACCGGTAACCAGTGGGGGAATAATATAATAACGGTGTGTAAGGGAAAACTTATATTATTCCAAAATGAACAAAAGTCTTCAATATTCAGGCCTTCGACACATGTAGACATTAGTATAAGGTTGTTATTGTTCTCATGCAACTAGTACGTGCACATAAGTTTTAATACCAAAACAGAAGAATTCGGTGTAGATGTAAGACTTATTATTAACTTGAGGACAACTATTTACAATGCATTCCTAGAAGCCCAGCTTAAGGAAGGATCGCAGACTTCACTGGATAGACATTCTTATCTTGGTCGGTTTTAGACAACATCCGAATGTAAAACATCCTACCTCCCCAAGCCAGACTGCCAATAACCGTGAACTGTGGACGACAGACAGCTGCCGAGGCGTGGACAGACATGTTCCGCAAATGTTCTGGATAACGAACCCATCAGAGCCATGGGATGATCAGTATACTATAAGTTATTGGTGGCCAGCAGCGTGTGCGTTAATGTTATATGGCGGGGATAGATCTGAATGAAAACAAATAAAGATTAAAACAAAACATGTCTCTCGTTATAAAACATTAAATAAATATCGGCTTTAACACTTTACCTTATGAATATTCATGTAAGAAATAATGTCATAAGTACTAATTATATGAATTTTAAACACGCCATATGAGCACAATGTTTTTTGTTATGGCAGGTGCTA
Source organism: Azorinus chamasolen (assembly GCA_963576725.1). Lineage (NCBI taxonomy): Eukaryota > Metazoa > Mollusca > Bivalvia > Cardiida > Solecurtidae > Azorinus > Azorinus chamasolen. Next base: position 19,005,707 of record OY755246.1, on the reverse strand, counting down.
TTTAACTCATCTATATCATTTCATAAGCAGACAGAGGAGATCCGGTCAGGTAAACCCTACAGAAGCCGATCGACCTGGATTTGCCAAGGCGCCAAAACTGCGTCTCATTCAGGTAAAACGTTAAGACGAAAAGGGATAATACTTACGGTTAACCCTTTCCTTCATAGATACACATATGTATTTGCAAACGGAGTAAGTCCATATTATATACTGTAGTATAGTGGAAAAACAACGCACTGCGGTTGATAGTGTAATACTTCTGTAGTGCTTCATGCAACCTGGTCGTGCCGCGACTCTCCATGCCTCCCCTCGACTCTAACCCTGTCCCATTTCAATGACCCGAAAGCCCATAAAATATGAATTGGTAAACGAATATCGTATACCTGTCTGCATTGGATTAGCTTCTACGTTGTTAAGGTCAAAGACCTTAATACGCGGCCAATCCTCATAATTTCTAGGCTAATTTACAGCTATATATTAGTATATATTCGATTTTACATGGCGAAATTGCATCAACGCATCAGACCTAGGTTTACACTATGACTAGGTTGTGATGTGACGCATTATAGAAGAAGGAAAACACGATTTGGTTCAGTACAACTGGTATCATAACTTAAAATTAATAGTATATTTAGGGATAGTATGCATTTTGACATACACCAGGAATGGACTTCATTCTCAGTGTCGTTATATGTTCTGGTCCTTCGGGATCATTGGTGTTGATGTTATTAGTTTTGAAAATTGAATACCGCTTTAGCCGGTGCTAGGGGTGTGACTAAAGAAAAGTATCTTTCAAATTCCACTAGCAAACAGAGCAGACTCTGATCAGACGGCTCCTACAGGAGTTGTCTGATCTGGGTCTACTCTGTTTGCCAATGCGTGAAAACACGTTTATATGACGGAAATGATTAAGACATGTTTTTCTGTATCACTAATGATCTGTTTCCGGTTACTCCTTATACGGGTTTAAACTTACGGCTTTTACAAGTGTTGAGTTGTCCAGTTGTAGTGAACTACATGTGCAGTAGAACCTCGATAGCGCGAACTCCAATGGACCAAACAAATGTATTCGCCATGACAGAAGGTCGAGTCATCCGAATTCTAATATGAACAATTCCTCAGATTCACAGCTAAAACAATGTTGAAAGACCATGTAGGACCTGCAGTATACAGTTACATGTGTTTTCTAGATATATCTAGAAAACACATGTAACAGTATACTGCAAGCCCTACATGGTCTTATATGCATATATGCGCAGTGGTGCATTTTAGGACAATTCTGAACTGTAAACTGTGGAAGGACCGAACGTTTACTTCGAGTTATACCGAGTTCAAGTTGTCCAAGTTCGAGATATCAAAGTTCAACTATACTTTTAAACATTTACCTCAATAATTTCATTTCTCAAAACTTAATTGGAAAGTGCCAATTGGAAGTTTGAATCCTGATAAAATCCGAGTTACTCGATTGTTCATCTTGATACACAACTGTTTACAAAGCTTATCAGAGATTCGCGTAATCCATTCCCTCATTGGCTATATTTAGATCCAACCACTTTGAATAACTCTACCGAAAAGGAGCATTAACTAGAGAAAAGGAAATTTTTAGAATATTGTAGTTTGAAACCGTTGTGATAAATAGAGCATTTGCTCCTGTAGGAGCAAATGCTCTATTTATCACAATGGTTTCAACAGGTGATTTTTAAAGAGGCGTATAAGGGCGTATTTGTGGAGGAAAGGGTTAATGCAGGACGCCATATGAATTTCATATTGTTGAAATTGTGTTGTGTTGAAATCACTGTGGTCCCATTGAGCAAATGTCCTATTTATCAGAATGGTTTCAAAACGTGACTTTCACAGAGGCATTAACCCTTTCCTTCATATAGACATGTTTTCACGCATTTGCAAACAGAGTAGACTCAGATCAGACGGCTCCTAGAGCAGCCGTTTGATCAGGGTGTGTTCTGCGTGCTCTGTTTGCTAATGACATTTGATAGATCTGTTTCTTTAGTTTCCAAAATGGCTACAATTTTCCACCTTCCATATTTCATTATAACTATTATGTCAATGAATATTCAGTAGGTATTGCAATTTGAAATAAACATAGATCAGGGAAAGGATTAAAATGCGCCAGAAATTATGGGTTTATCCTTTACCTGGTGGATATGCATGTAATATGTACATGTATTGACATCAGGGATATTTATAAATGGCATAGGAACACAGGGATTTTTTGTTGTCGATATTATTCTGTATTAGAACGTTTCCAATACCCAGCAGTTATTTGCGATGCAAATGCTGTACGGACACGAAAAACATGTCCATATCGTAATTATAGATGGTACACTATTACTGAGTAAACTGTTACTTACGTAGTAGTTTGTCAATTATCGACGCTAACCAAAACATACATTAAAATAACGACTGGATTATATTATATCATCATAGATAGGAAACGCCTTGTCAGCATAATGCGGGTGAATGCAGATGCAGTGGTCTGCGATTAGTCGTATAGTACCGGGGATTCTCAGAGATTTAGAACTTCCAGACATTCGTGACATTAAATTCATTTTGCTATGAATATTGAAGCGGACTTGTTGGCATGCACCATTGAAGGTGATTGGTTTCGACATTCTGGTCTTTAAAAGACAGTTTACTATGAATATTTAAGCGGACTTGTTGACTTGCACCATTAAAGATGATTGATCTTGACATGCTGGTGTTTATGAAAGACTTTTAACTTGAATATTTAAGCGGACTTGTATTGATTGCGTTCCTCAGTCTCGCGCGGAGACCAAATAATGTATAAGCTAATATCGCATATACGTTATGCTAATTCAATAGTTGTAATACATATCCTTGGACTGTTAATTGAAAGAAGTGTATACCCAGGCTAGACGATTCCTAAATGAGTCATCTGATCAACGTCTGCATTGTTTGACATTCAAATGATATTTGTTTAAGCGTTTCGTAATTAGTGGACTCTATAAACAAGCACCCAGCGATTCCCCTCTAATAATTAGTTAATATCTATGAGGTAGCTGAGTACAACAGTATAAAGGTATATATACATGTCTGTATGTGTCCACTAAAGGTTTATCAGCTGTAGAACTAAATGTTTATCAGTTGTAGAACTAACTGTTTATCAGCTGTATAACTAAAGGTTTATTAGCTGCTCTGTCTTACACATAACCAAATTAAATGCTAGGGTCCAATGTACAGTAGAATACTCCAAAGCGACAACTTTACCCTTTCATTGTTCTATGTTTATCCCAAAATTCAACACCTACTGAATATTCATGGACAAAATAGTTATAATGAAATATAGAAGGTGGAACAGTGTAACCATTATAGAAAGTAAAGAGACATATCTATTAAATTTCATAAGCAAACAGAGCAGACCCATATCAGACGGCGCCTATAGAAGCCGTCTGATATGGGTCTTCTCAGTTTGCAAATGCGTGGAAACACGTTGATATGAGGAAAATGGTTGATGAATGAACATTTATGATAGCTTAATGAAGTACGAAAGCAATGATAACTGCTCATGTGCCTTTCGTGTCTGTACGACCCAGTATTAAACTTGTATTTGGCTACTGCACTATTTAGACGCGATTTACTGTCGTCACTAGATTAACCCAAGACATGTACGCACAGTCATTTGCAAATATTGTAGAAAAGATCAATGGGCTCCTGGACGAACCTTCTGATCAGGGTCTACACTGTTTGCCATTTAACACCCCCAGCAGGTGTATGCCTTTCATACAGAGTAGACACTATAGTTAACCGTTCCCTTGCTGAATTTTAAAATACATTTCTCCTTCTCTACCCAAGCCCTGTTGTATAATTACATATATCTTTACTGTGTACAAGTATATCGCTGTGCAATCACTGCTGTGGAGTGCACTGGTTGCACGATCAATTTGTAAATAGTGCAGACCCTGATGAGACACTCATGCAGGAGCTGTCTCATCAGGTTCTGCACTATTTACAGGTAGGAATATTGACGTGAATAGTAAGCGAAGGGTTAATCATATACCCCACAAATACATATACGCCTCCTTTACGCGAAAACTCAAGTTCATTTTGGACAGATCTTCCCTCGAAACATTACATATCTTTCATTAGACCTATTTTACAATACGGTGATACTATATTCATATATCCTGTAATATCAGAACAATTTAGAAACAACAACAATACGAAGCAGCTCGTACAACTGGGACAACAACTTTAGTATCTATTTATGAAGTATTGCATGAAGTTGGATGGGAACGCCTTGACAAAACCTCACAGAGTTGGTACCTGAAGTGGTTGGAAGTGTCTCTCGATACACTTTAAGAAACGCAGGTGATATTCAAACTCTTGCATGTCAAACAACCCATTATAGCAACCATTTCCTCCCTGCAATAATACAGGAATGGAACAACCTCTCTGAAAGTGCAAAACACGCTTCTACTCTATACGCATTCAAAATGTATTTGAGTAGCGATCTGCCAACTGTTCCCAAACAGTTTTATTACGGTGTCGGAACACAGCAGCTCCTACACACGATACTTAGTACAAACTGCAAGTCCTTGAACTATGACCTCCTCTCCAAGAACATCTCTTACAGTGCCTTGTGTACATGTGGTCTCTATGAGGATGCATCGCACTTCTTCTTAAGTTGTTGCAAAATATACCAACCAAGGGAAGCAGATTCACTAATCCGTTCCTCTCTGTCTGTTTGTTTGGTATGATGACCCTCTTTTAAAATATGATACAAACACCACTATAGTTGATGCTGTACATCGGTTTATCCAAACTTCAAAACGATTCTAAGAAATTCGGTAACGCTCACCGTCATTCGAATTTGCTTGTTTTGCTCAGAATCCTAGACCTCTCTCTACATATGTGTGTCAACCTTCGTTTCTTTTATCTTTTATTATGCATTATGTTTCTCAAAAAAGTTTGTAGTAAACCGGGGTATTCTGCTGAATTAACTGAATTAGTTTTTCATTGCAATTGTTATAGTACAATAACTTGCAGGCATTACTGAATAAAGCGAGTGTAGTTGTTACGGTGTGTGGAGAGAAACACAACAGGCAGTCTTGTTTCGTTTCCATCCTCTTTTCTTTTGTGTTATCATTACAATATTCATTAAAATATTTACAAATAAAACAAGATTAAACCAAATACGCCTCCTTTCTACATCTTTGCAGAAATAGTAGACCCAGACCAGACAGCTCCAAAAAGTGCCGTCTAATCTGGATCTATTCTGTATGCTTATGATAAAATATTAATATGATTCTACAGTTTCTGATAAGTCCAAACATTGTGTCATTTAAAAAAACATTATCCAATTAATATTCAGTATGTCATTATTTCTTACATGAATATTCATGGAGCAAAGAGTTATACACTTAAATGTCATTTTAGTCTTAAAATTTCAGCGTTGAAATGGTTTAACATACAAATGCATATAAGATAGTAGCTCATCCTTCTTTTTTTAAAAAGTAGAACTTGTTTTAAACGGCCTTTCATGTATTGAACATATGTATCTTATAAAGCAAGTGGTTGCTTAATGCAGGGTAGCCATAATGCAGAAAGCTATAGGAGCTTTCTGCATTACAGCTACCCTGCATTAAGCTACCACCTGCCTAACACACCCATAATAAGACCTCTTATTTGATGACCGATTAAGACAGGCTCTTCTGTATACAGTAAACCCTCGATACTTCGAAATGTTAATAATGAAGATTTGATGTTCTTTACGGACTTCATACTATACACGTGGTTTTAAATTTGTGAAACAGAATGAAAGTTTGAAGAGTTAGGGTGACACGTCTTTCCACTGGTGGTTTAATGAGTCCAATACTGCGCAGTTATACTTTCATCTGCTATGCATGACAGGGATAAGCTCATCTTCTAGGTTTACATATTAATTGTTCCTTAATATAGATGGCTATAAGTATATAGCTATTCACACATGCATACTAATTGAGCAATTACAACAGAACCCCTCTAATGCGACCACTTAACAAATAACCATATCGGTCTTAACAAGCAGGTGGTTGCCTAATGCAGGACGAAAGTTATGCAGAAAACTAGTTTAGGACCTTTCTGCATAACTTTCGTCCTGCATTAATCTGCCATCTGCCCTGTCACCCAGAATTTTGCCCTTCTTAGTGGTCGCATTAAAGTTTTTTTCTGTATATATCTATGTTCAGTGAAACTCGCCTTAAGTGTCTCATCAGGATCCAGGCTATTTGACTTGATCAATAGTTTGACTCTCTGTAAGTATTTCCTCAAAGTTTGATTGCATCGGAAGTAGTCAATACTAAGTACAGTAAAGCTCCTCTATACCGGATGTTAAATTCAGTATACATATCAGTCTTGGAGACAGACACCTGTCTAAAAGTATATAAATTATTCTCTACTAGAATTCCGGTTTATAGGAGGTTTACTGTACATTATTTTTCACAGTGGGATAATGGTTAAAACTGTGCAAAAAGGGTTTATCCCTATGGGAGCCTAGGTCACTTGACTTTTCAGCCTAAATCAGTCATCACGAGTTATAATAAAATAGTATCCAATCTGCACTAAGTGTATGTTTCTTAATACTTAAAAAGTTTAGAATTTGGATGAAAATTAAGTTTATGTAGCCCTTCCTTAAGATATACATGATTGGACACAGTAGCTATACTTTAAACCATACACTTTTAAACGTATTGGCTGTCAAGTGAAAACAGTGTCTGAGTTCGTTCTCAAGCTTTTGATTGGTCAGAATTTGAGTTCTCAAGCTTTTGATTGGTCAGATTTGAGCCAAAGGCTCCAATCTGGCCAATCAAAAACTTGAGAACGAACTCAGACTCAACTAAAAGTGTTATGACATGGACCCTGATGACTCCTAGATTAGTCATCTGATCAATGTCTGTATTGTTTGGCATTCAAACATTCTTTGTTTTAGCATTTCGTAATCAGTGGATTCAACAAACAAACAACCAGTTATTCCTCTCTGATAATTCAGCATTGAAAGAATTAATATATATCAGGATACCTGAGTACAACAGTCGTACTCTAAAGATAGCTATACATGTCTGTATGTGTCCACTAAATGTTTATCAGCTGTAGAACTAAATGTTTATTAGCTGTAGAACCAAATGTTTATTAGATGCTGTGTCTTACAAATAACCAAAATAAATGCTGGGATCCAATATACAGTGCCACAATTCAAAGCGACTATATACTCTTGTAGGAGCTTTCTGCATTAAAGCTGACCCGCATTGAGCAACCACCTGCCTTACAGACCCATAATAAGACATCTTACGGATAGCCGATTAAGAAGGTTCTACTGTATACAGTAAAATCTCGATACATGTACTTCAAAATGTCATTTTAGGCAGGCTGCTGCTTAATGCAGGGTAAACCTCATACAGAAAGCTCGCTCCTAGAGGAGCTTGCTGCGTGACTTTCACTCTGCATTATGCTGCCACCTGCCCAAAAGACCGATATTGATGCTGATTGTAACTTCTAGTTTAGAGAGACGTCAGTGTTCATATGGTTTTAAATTATTTGTGAAACAGAATGGAAGTTTGAAGAGTACGGGTGACAAATCTTTCCACTGGTGGTTTAATGAGCACTATGCAGTAATACTTTTCACCAGTTATTATGAAAGGTAATGATAAGCCAGTCTTCTAGTTTTACATATTGATTGTTCATAAATATAGTTTGTTATAATTATTCTCTTATATAGATATTCACACATATATACTAATTTAGCAATTATATATACAATAAACCTCTCTATAACGGCCACTTAGTTGTGTTAATTAGTTTGCATTTAGGGCAGGTGGCTGCTTAAAGCAAGGTGAAAGTAAAACAGAAAGCTCCTATAAGAGCGTTCTGTTTTACTGTTCCTTGCTTTAAGCAGTCACCTGCCTTTAACACAAAATACTTGATGTAATTTAGTGGCCATTATAGAGAGTCTACTTCACTGGACGTCTCAGCCTAAATCAGTCATCACGAGTTATAATAAACTATTATTCATTCTGTAATGAGTATATGTTTTCTAATACTTAAACGTTTGGAATTTGGTGAAATTCCGTTTCATGTAGCCCTTCTTAAGATATACATGGATGGACACAGTAACTATACTTTAAAACATACTCTTTTAAATTGTGTACCAAACAACACACACTTAAAAATACGGGTATCTCTTCTTTAAAATATACATGAAGACAAACACCTAGAAATACGGGTATCGTTTCTTTATAATATGAAAACAAACACTTTGAAATACGGGTAACTTTTTGTTAAAATATACATGAAGACAAACACTGAGAAATACGGGTATCGTTTCTTTATAATATGAAGACAAACACTTTGAAATACGGATAACTCTTTGTCAAAATATACATGAATACAAACACTTAAAAATACAGGTAACTCAATGTTAAAATCTACATGAATACAAACACTTAGAAATACAGGTAACTCTTTGTTAAAATATACATGAATACAAACTCTTAGAAATACGGGTAACTCTTTGTCAAAATATACATGAATACAAGGTAAAATACAGTGAGAGACGTTTCATGCATGCAGCTCCGAAACTCTGGAATGCTCTACCATCAGGCATTAGAGATGCAAGCTCACTTGCATGTTTCGAACCATTTCTGAAAACGCATCTCTTCAACATATATTACTAGGACAGTTTAGGAAACGTAGCTAATAATAATCGGTTATCGTAACTGTTGCATGAGCCACAACGTATTGATCCTGCCAGTCTTATGACTGTTGGACATTTTAACCCCCTTTCAAACATAATGCTCCACAAATGTACAAAAAATTAAAATGAAATTAAAAAGTAGATAAATAAACGAACAACAAAACCCCCATCCATATTTTATGGATTTCTACGGAATCCCCTTGCTGTTGTGTGTGCGGGTGTTGTGTCAGCGGGATTCCGCTGTCCAGGTGTTCGATTCTGAAGGAGTGCTGTTGTCTTGCTGGCATGACTTGATACCCCACACTCAACCAGTGCCAGGGAGTCCTGTTAAGAAACCACAGGTTCCTTATTTTGGCTAACCAGTGCACTTGGTCATGTAATACATTGGCAGTGGGCAGGTTAAACCTGTACGGTTCGATGCAGCATCGCGTGTCTTAATCGGTTTCGATTTGTCCGATATAGTTCTTTTGCGATTGGGATATGTTGCAGGAACAGTATACGGGGTACACTCTTTAGCCCAACTTTGGCTGGAATTTTGGGGTTCCCATAATAGGACATTTTACTCTGTAATTAATATTTGGATATATCCTATTACAACTCCGTTAAAGTACGGGTTATCCTTTGTGTACTCCCTCAGTGCCATAGCGGGTCGAATAGTGTCAGATTGGAGGGGTTGCATATTGCGCGTATAGAACAGTTGTTTATTTGTATTGCTTAGTTTATATGCATGAACTTCAAATTGATCTTATCTGTTACCTAATTTTCCAATATATATAAGGCGATGTTTTATGTGTAGTGCTGTATTCCAAACAGAATGTTACATTAAAGTTTTGTAAATCGATTTTGAACGCACATATCCTATGTGAAAAGAACGCCATATAAATGCGGTATATTATTAATAATAAAAACCATACAGTAAAATCTCTCAATAAACCGGAATTATATAAGAGAAGAATTTAGATACCTTTACGCAGGTGGCTGCTTAATGCAGGGAGAAAGTCAACATTCATTAACCTGACACCTGTCTACAAGACCGATACGTGTACTGAGGTTAACGCCCGGTTTAGAGAGACGCTTTGCAGACCATTCCTGTATTTTGTTTGCATTATCCTTTTCACTGAAGTGGGACAGCGCAAAATTCACAGTCTTCTGGGCGACACACAATGCCAGTTTGTACGCGCTTGTCGGACAGGCGCTTGACCCCTGGCGGTAACTTGAACTCAAATCGTTGCAAAAGCGTTCCAAGGAAAAGGAATATTTCCATTCTGGCGAGATGCTTGCCGAGGCAGCCTCGTGCACCTGAAAATACAACAAATCCAGTGTGATACAAAGTGAAAATCAAGGGTAATGGCTTTAAAAGCATCCCAGTGGCAGTGGCGTTGGCAAGGCTATGGTAACAGCATTGACCATAGAACATAGTACACTATACTACACTGCAAAGCTCGAAGGTACAGCACATTGTATGAAATGCATTTCAATGCCATGTAATACAATACAATGCCACTATAAAACAATACAACACCATACAATATAACGCAATACAATATAATACACTGTAAACAATGCAATGCAATGAAATACAATACAATACTATACACTACAACACACACAACACAGAATTTCACAACACAACACAACACACTACAGTACAATGTATGGAATATAATAAATTGTGATATGATAAATTACAAAACAGCAGAATACAATAAAATATAATACAATACAATGCAATAAAAAACAATTACAAATACAATACCATTACAAATGTAATATGACACAAAAAGTTTCAAGAATAATCGTAGTCCCATTATGTCTTCACCAAACCCATTGTTGTACGTTTTGACCAATCTTTAGCAACGCCTCGAAGAGAAACACAGCGTTTAGTGGAACAAATGAAGAGCTCTATAAAAACGACTTTCTGTGCATTTTCAAACGGAATAGACCCAAATTAGATACCTCATATTGGAGCCGTCTGATCAGAGTCTGCTTTTCGTGCCTGCCTTTAATATGTTAACTTAGATATGTTCCTTTATCTATGCAATTGGTAAATTCGTTGTCTATCAATAGCGCTGAAGTGTTGATTTAAACTCGCTCACAAAGGTGTTGACATCATGTTGGGCTCAAATGATGAGCACGTTTATGGCTTGTCTTAATCAACATAAGCTAACCATTTTCTATTCTGTTTCAACTCTTTACTCAATGAACATTCATGTAAGAAAAAAAGACACATGGAAATCAGTTAGCTGTTGTTTTATTAAATGTCTTATGAACGCATGAATTGTTTGGCAATGACTGAAACTAGATTCATATCTATGTATTTCGTAAGCAAACAGAACAGACTACGATGAGAAAAATCCTGCAGGAGTCGTCTGATCTTTGTCTGATCTATTGGCAAAGGCGTTAAATGGCGTATCCATGGAGTAAATCGATAACAAAAATCAACCCATTCATAGTCACCAGGAAAGTTGATTGTCCATTACTAGTACCGGTATATAACTACGACTAAAGCAAGAGAGCTTTGCTTTTGGGACTTGTTAAGGTCCATCCAACCAAATTTTACTTGTACCAACAAGAAATAAGAGATTTAGACACATCAGCTGACACCCTCTTATCTTCAATTCGATTCGAATCATACCCAAAGAAAACGGTTTGAATGCCTCGGGTACATCTCCCAATTCTCCTTCGTTGGTTAGGAAACGCTCCGGTCGGAACACCTCTGGATCTCCCCATTCTTTAGGATCCATCAGAATAGAATAAAGATGCAGCATAACCAATGAGTTCTTTGGAATGACGTACCCCTCAAACTCAGTATCTTCGAGTACTGTATGTGGAACGCTATTTGGGGCTGAAACAAATGAAAGATACGGTGTTGTACTTTTATCAAGATTTAAAGAGGAAGCCAGTATTACTCGGATCATAATCTAGAAGATACCCCCAGTGATTCGGCTTCTCATTAGGATTTAAACTACAGTAAACTACCTCATCAATGCAACCACTCAATTAAAGTCCAATTCTGAAGATCAGGGCAAACGTTATAACCTCCTGTAGGACATTTCGGCATTACTATTGCCCTGTATTAAACACTCGTCTGCTTTTAAAGACTCCCAAGTTAATAAAGTTTGTGACAGCGGAAGTGTACTGTATATGACATTTTTGTGATTTTGAAAGGGTTTTGAAATAAAACAAGGTCCCGAGAAAACAAAACGGCATACGAGGAGCGTTCAGACATGCACGGAATTTAAACGAATTTAAACATGTGTGGTATCAATTGAAAGTTTGATGTAATGTACGTGATGGCCCTCTCTACATGTATGCGATTTGCTGATATTCCCCTAGATTGTATCACTTCCTCCTCAAGCAACTGGGCCTGTTCTTTCATGAATGCTGGTATTTTAATTTCTCACTTCATGCACAAAGTTCTTCACTGATATCAAACCTGCAATATGTCCTTATATTGTCACCTAACAAGAGATAATCCAAAACCTGACATTGTTTAGTCAAGTAATTGTCATTGGCCCGTCCACCAAAATACCGGTATGGTTAAATGTTAATGATAAAACCATTAGGAGCAATCGCTATGAGAAATTTGCCTGTGTTTCAGGTTTGTCCATGGGCTTTCATTCATCTTTTGAAAACATGAATGAAGAAATAAATTCTGTTCATTAATTGCCTTGAAATGTTCAGTCTTCTGGTTAAGTCTTGGAAAGTAAGACCTAATTTTAATCTAACAAGAAAAGCAAATACCTGAATCTCGACACTCAATTTACACTCACTTTTTTAATACCTAGACAGAGTTGTGAGAAATGTGAGAAACACAGTCAAACCATAGGCTTTATTCGGAATCTCTTGTCACATTTTCAGCACCATTGCTGACAGCTTACACATCTAGCCGTTCTATTGTAGTAGTTTTTATGGTCCAAGGCAAACAGCATTCAAATGCAAAAATTATGTCAGCTATTGAAAGGAACTGTTTAAATTGAACAGATATAATTATCATTCCCATTCATAGATTGATAGAAACATTATATTGCGCTATTTTCAACCACTGCTGAACATTTGTTAAAAGTTATTCTGTTTACGGACATGATCAAATAATATTTTGAATTGTTTCTATTCTACCACAGTCTCTGCAATTAGGATGTGGTTTGAGATATTGATGTTAAAACGGCATTTTTGTGTAGAAATAATTTTATGGTGTATGCGATACTGAAACCATCTTATTTCTGTACTGAAGTTGTATTTAATTATGTCCTTGATTTTTTTCCAATCTTTATCTTCAATCTGAATAATTAGGTTCCAACTTGCCCCTGTAGTATTTTGTTTCATTATTTTGTCTAGTACACGGATGTTATATAAATGTGCAGAACTTAATCTTTTGAAGTCACTCGGCATCTCGTGTGAATTTATTTAATTTAATTTATTCATCTCATCTAAATTAATTTAAACTGTATAAGTGGAAATTTGATTAGTATGGACTTTCTCATATGGTGGTATGGGTGTGTTTGTTTGTTTGTTTATTTGTGTTGAGGAGGTGGGGGTAGTGCTATTTGTATTCATGGTTAACATTTCTAAATATTTGGAATAAATACAAGTTACAATACATACAAGACAGAAGAATACTGATTGATCTAATCATCCTTCTGTCCATTTATTTGCATCATATCTATAATATCATAATAATTATCATTTTATTAGAATATACTGCTACATTTTATATATCAAGGTGTAATGGTCTTAGATGGCAAATCTGCCCCGGAGATAAGTTCAGAGACTATGTATTATGTTGATAGTTTTCATTGTATTAAGTATTCCCTGTCTACTATTGAAGTTCAATCTATATAAGACTTAATTAATCCTTTTGGTTTCCATGTTCAATATCTATTAAGAAATGATGACATAATGAATATTAATTAGTCAATTGTTATACTGTATCTTTTTTTTCAATTGAGGTGTTTGTTTTGATAAAAAAAAATTAAGGACTGCACAATTCAGTCTATATAATGACATAAACAAACAGCAGCTTAATCAGTCGCTCCTAAATGTCATCTGTTTTGGATTTACTCTGTTATCAAATACATGAAAATGTGTGTTGAGAAGAAAATGGTTAATAATTTAAAGAATATTTCATTTAGTGATACATTTTCTTCTTTTCGGGGGGGGGGGGGTATTTAAATATGTGCACCTTTTTTATATAAATACTTACTTCGACTGGGAGTCCTCTCAATGTTTTTTATTCTAGCCTTGACAAAACATCGGTTTTTCAATACACAGCGATGAATAAATCAATTCATTACTCATACATATATCTTGAAGTATCTGAATTTCCTGCACGCCCGGAGGCATGCAACAGTAATTAAAACTAGAAAGATTACAATTTTCAGACACAGCTTTAGAGATTGGTCTTTGCGGTTGATATGTTCGATCCACAGCAATCGAATTTCTTCATTGCGAGGAATTGAGTACATTTTGTAAGGCTCCAAACACGGACAACCTTTAAATATGCGGAATTCTGTGTTCCTTACTGTTTCTTCTGATTCATAATGCAGTGAAAAGCAGCACAGCCTGGACTGCTTTCGTATGGCATTTTAACTTTTAGATTAGTCGGCGAGGGGATACGTTTAAACCGGTTTAACCCCCCAGTGACATTTGTCACCCAAAAATATTTGGCGGTACTTCCATCTTCCTCATATTGTTTGTTTATGTATGTGCGTCGTCTCTTTGTGTCTTTTATATACATGTACATTTGATGTTTGTCGTTGTGGTGCTGTTTGGGCGGTTGTGTGTTTTGTATTCGGCGTTTCCTGCACGACTCATACGTGTGCTTTTATTTATGTATACCAATTTTTTAAATAACGTTCATAAAATGAATATTTAGTTCATCAGCAAAACTTAACGATGGTCTCGTTGTAATGACGGAGAGTATTCACAGGGGCAGTTAATTCTGTAAAAAGAACATTGTGTGTGTGAGGGGGACAGGCATGCGCATTATAATGTTGCAGACATCCGTCAAAACTGAAAGTCGCGTCAAACGATGCTTAGCCGATGTTATTATTATTATTATTATTATTATTATTATTATTATTATTATACCACATTTATATAGCGCTCTTTTGACACAGGATATGTCCGTTCAAAAGCGCTTAAAGTTATATTTTTGTGTTTACTTTTATATCAAGATTTTATTTACAAAAGCCACGCTTTACACGATTAGTCGCGCTACTGACTTGAACGTTCTCGAGACAGGACCGAAATACTCGATTATGAGATATTTAAAACACTACTTTGAGTTGCGGTTGATTACTAAGTGAAAGGAAAACGGTACAAACTCAAGTATAATTCAACCGTGATTATAGATGTGTTCAACTACGTTGAATACATCGGTATTCGGTAAAACGGAATGCGTGTTGCATATACACTTACCTATTGTGGAGTATCTCAATGTCTCATTAACGAGCGCCTCGAGGTATGGTAGCTTTCTCTTATCTTCAAGGCTTATAAGGCGACCATCTCCCACGACCTGAAGTGTGCAACCATTTGTGAGCACAGACGTGATTTATCTTTTAACCCGCTGTCGGGGAAACCGTAATTACCTTTGAAAACAGTTTGGCTACAGATAAGACGACGGGTAACTAAATTATGATACGGTGAGGCCCTCCGAAAGCAAAAACAGCAATGCGAAAAAAGAACATTGCAGACTCGGTTTTATTGAGTCTGTTCAGGAACAGTGATTAAAAATACAACACTGCTCTGGCCCCCTAGCACCGACTTAAGCGGTATTCTAACCCTAACCCCCCCCTGAAATTGATGATCCCGATGGACCAGAATATATAACAACACTGATAAAGAAGTACAGGGCGACTTTAGATTTTGAAGCTGATATTGACGACACGTTCTGCAAACAAGACTGCTCGACGCCGCATAGACGTGTCGCCGCATAGACGCGACCCGGTTCCGTCTATGCCATGATTTGCAACGCTAAACAGGGCGTTTCGCCTATGCGTTGACTATGCGTCTAACAGCTGCTGACCGTGCCAGGGCGGTACTCTCTTTGTCACCCTTCCTTTTGTTTGCCTTGCGTCTTTGTGCTTGTGGTTTGTTCATGTTGTGGAACGTTTGTCCCTGGTTCTTGTGTCTCCTTTGGTGTTTTCTGTGTTCATTTTGTGTGTGTGTGTGCGTTTGGGTGTGTGGTTGTGTGTGTGTGTCATGCTGTCTATCGGTGTTTTGGTGGTGGTTGCGTCTTGCATGTGGCTTTGCCTGCTTGACTTTACTACTTTTCCATTTAAAGTAATCATCATACATTTAAAAAAACGGAGAATATAACAACTCAAATGAAGATGATGTTAATGGTGATTATGTTAATGGTGATAAGGTTGACGATGATAATGGTGATGATAATAATAATGACGATGATGGTAATGATGATGGGCCGCTGTCTACTTTAGATGCTAAAGCAAATCAGATAATTAATGATAGTGTGTACTAATTAATTTAGGTCGATTTGGAAGCAAGTTATCCCAACTTACATGTATTAACTCTCTCGCTGCCACATTCGCCTAAATGCAAATAGTGCAGTCCATGGTCAAAATCCACCTTTCCAAGGTGACGTCTGATCTGGGAATACATTATTTGCTCTTACATTTAAGCATATTTTTAGAGGTATCCAAAGCATGAAATACACTATCATGTATCCGTTCTGCATAAAAGTAGTTCTGCGTAAAAGTAGTTTCAAACTCAAATTTTAAATTTGGTAGTGAAAGAGTTAATTACTCTTGACCGGTCATTCCAGATAGTGTCCATCTCGCTTTTGACCGGACAACACCTTTCAACCGATTTTATAGGATCTTTGTCAGATCTTTGTCTCTACAAAATCTAGGTCGAGTTCAAACTTTGATCAACTCGGGTCAAAACCAGGTCAAATCACAAAACCTTGCCTACTCTCTATAGAAACTTCGTTCTTAACTGAAAATAGAACATTGGCAGAATGTTTGTCCGAAAATGGGCCAACTGAGGTCAACTCGTATATAAAGACATTGTAATCACCTTATTTATTCTTGGTCAAGTCCGAAACCTGAGTAACTAGTATGATTAACTTGGTCAACATGATAGAAACTTGGCAGAAATATATAGCCACATTTATCCAATCTTGAAACAATCAGCACATAGACAAATATGAAAAAATAGGGAGAGCCACACACGAAATGATACCGCACCAAACACCATCAAACAAGAAACGGTATAGCTACAAGGCAAAACATAACAGGACGCATATCAAGACGAAAAACATTAAACATTAAGCATATTAAACAACACAATTGACCATAGGCTGAAAGCAGGAGTACCGCCTTGGAACGGTCAGTAACCAAAATAAGCTACTGGGTCACGTCTATGCGGAGACGACACGCCTATGATGTATTACAGTGAAGCCGCATAGACGTGTCACCGCATAGACGTGACGGCACCATTTTCGTCTTTGCGATGATTTACAACATATTTACAGGGCATTTTTATTTTTGGTCGAGTCCGAAACCTGATCAACTGGGATGATTAGCTATGTCGGCATGAAAGAAATTTGGCAGCAATATATACCACATTTTATGCAATCTTGAAACAATCAACGCATAGACAAAACCGGTCACGTCTATGCGGCGACACGCCTATGCGGTGTTAAAGTGGCGCCGCATAGACATGTCGCCGCATAGACGTGACCTTGTACGTCTTTGCGGTGATTTACATATTTACAGGGATTTTGTTTTGGTCAAGTCCGAAATCTGATCAACTGGGATGATTAATTAGGTCAACATGATAGAAATTTTGTAGCAATATGTAGCCACATTTTATCCAGTCTTGAAACAATAACCTCATAGACAAAACCGATCACGTCTATGTGGCGACACGCTTATGCGGTGTTACAGTGGCGCCGTATAGACGTGTCACCGCATGGACGTGACCATTTTCGCCTTTCCAGTGATGTTCAACATAATTAAGGGGCATTTTTATTTTTGGTCAAGTCCGAAACCTAATCAACTTGGATGATTGACTTGGTCAACATGATAGAAAATTTGGCAGAAACGAATACATGTATAAGCGGAGTAAACGGCTGATACACATGCATACTCGTAACATTTACATTAAAGTTTGTTCTCTAGATCATTTATCTAGCGTAATACATGTCAGAGGAGCCGAATACAATCATAATTACGGTGTCATAGCTATTATATAAGACTGCATCAATTAAGAGGCGATAAGAATTGAACAAAGGTGTTAATATCAACCATTGTGTGTACGATTTACCTACCAGAAACGTCACGTGATAATCTAAGTGGCATGACAAAACCATCCGGTCCCCTCCAACAGAGAGTTACAATTTAGAATTAGTAAATCGAACATGTGTTCAGGTCATACTAGCTTTGTAACAATCCGTTTTGAAATAACGTTGTACTTTGAAATAATTATTTCAAAACGGGTTGAAGTTACATAATGAATTCATATAGATACAATCGGTGCAGTTTTCATTCTACTAACTCCCCAGCATCTTCAATGTTCTATAACAGTTTCTACATTTTATTATTCATTTTTAGTATAGGACTAATAGTGGCCACTATACGATCTCGAGTGTGCATCTATAGGAAAGTGAGAAATATAACTTTACACTGTATGAAACAATACTCACCTCTTTAATCTGTTTCCTGCATTTGCTCTGAACCTCTGGATTGTTTATAAGATGTACGATCGTGAAGATCAGAGTTGTAGCAGTCGTGTCTGTACCAGCATTGAACAGGTCAACAATCACCCTAAACATGTCATCCTCTGCAAATACATATGATCCAACGCTTTGTGAAAAGGCTTATTATTGTTTAAAAGAAAGACCATTTTGCATGAACAAAGGTGTAAAAAATACTTTCAAAATAAACCACTATTTCTTCATACACTACCTGTGATTTTGCTGTCAGGGTCATTTTCGGTTTTTATGAACAAATCAACGAAGTCTCTGATGTTGTCAGGGTCGAATGAATCACGGTGTTCTTTGATGCGACTTCTGCCATAATGTTCAAGCTCTCGAAATGTTTGCATGACCTTTGCCATCTGAATAGAGAACGAAACAGCTCCAATGAAATGGGATAATACGACGATTTTGTTATATCGTAAATTTATTACAGAATGAAGCATCACATCAATGTTTAACTTCAGATTCCACTAAGTGCAAAACACTTAACGTTTGAATGACAGATAGTACAGACCCTGATCAAAGGGTTTATCTATGTACACTCTATGTGCTATACTGTTTTGAAAATGCCAGGGCACTCGTTTCCCACATTTACAGGGATAGGCACTACGGCACTGGTGCCTTCAATCGTTATACGTAACTAGTGAGTGACAAATAAAATTGTTGTATTTCGACAAACGTTCATGATCTTATCATTTCTATTGTTTAAACAGCAGACCCTTTACCTAATGAATATTCATATATGAAAAAATCACAAAATGCATGCATTTTTAATTTGTTTAGTATTATTTTATAATGTCAGATGAACATAGCTTTATTTAGTCATGGGAAAAACTCTAGAATCATATTTCTTTCAACTCAAAAGTAAACAGAGTAGACCCAGATCAGACAGCTCCAGTAGTAGCCATCTGGTGTGGTTCCTCTCTGTTTGCAAAGATTTACAGGTTAAAGCCGTTAAAGGAAAAGAAGTAACATAGAAAATACTGCAAGAGAAATTTAAGTACTTTAGTGAGCAAGTTCACACACCCAACGCATCACATTGTAAGAGAAAAACGTGGTTCCCTATGACAGATCCAAGCTTTTATTTATAACAATTCTTAAAGCATTGTTGAGATAGATTGGTCAAGAAATGAAAGTGCTAGATGAGCAACAATGTATTAGGATACACGGACAGACTGACTGACTGACGGACGGACGAAATGAGTAACGAGCGTCCTCTAGGCAAATTAGTGGAATATTCCTCTATATCTTGCTAATTTCCTAATAACAATATTACATCTAGACTTCTTGACGGATACATGCATATCTATCAATGAGAACAGCCTCAATTCAATTCACCATTTACTTGATGATTATTCATGTAAGAAATCACGATACTGAGAATATTACTTACATGACTTTTAAGGTAACATATCGACAGCTATTGGCCACATCTTATGAATGTTTTTCTCTAAGTGATGCTACATTATTTCAGCTAAGGTTAGAAACTATCAAACAAAACATTGTTAAACTCTTGGCGCTACTCAAAGTATGACAGAAGTCGGTTGTTTACAAATCATATTCCGCCGAGACAACCGGAAAGTCTCGTTGAAACTTGATGTGTTGCAGTTTTACTGATGTTATCTACCCATTTTCCCTACGGCATGCTGATCTAATTATAGGATGTATACCTTTGATCCGGGTAGATGTCGCAAGAATGGAAAGTAGTTTTCCGGCAGAAGCACACTGCCGGTTTTGAAGATGAAGTCAATGTCAGTAACTAAACGTATGAACATCTCATCATCATGGTCAAATCTGAAAAGAATCGGTGAAACATAAACCCCTACTCCCGATGTCTTATACAACTTTGTTAAGTCCCAGTTCATTCTCAATCATCTAATTGGTCTGATTTTGAGTGGTACTCAAAATCTGACGAGGCTGATACGTGAGAATGAACTAAGGCTCAAACTCAATCAGTTTTTGATAACCTCTGAGCCTGAGCATCATGTATATTTTACTGAACACAGAAAAGTTATGAATATGTACACTTTATCTAAATTCATATATACCAGGTAGCCAAATAAGTTTATCTGTTAATATTTGATTTTCTGGACTTCAAATTCAAACAAAAGTTCGACAGACTGTTCACCGAGTGTCAAACCGCTCGGAGTTTGATGAGAGGCCAAGTTGTTTGCAAATGCAACTCGAGGCACGCTTAACATGAGAAGAGAAACGCATCATTATGTAACAGTACCAACACAGATGAAGGTGTCTTTCGCATTTTCATTAAATCGTCATCACTACTCTCTGTATTTGTCTCGTTTGATTGTTTGTACCACAAGTTTATGTCTCTTTAACATTATTTAAGTTATTCGCGACGTCGGGCTAATTTTGTAAGTGTAATATAATTTCTATCATATACATAGTACATGTATTTGTTTGTAGTGCAGTCAGTCTTAACTTGCTTGTACTTTGTATGCATTAATACAACTTTAAGATGTTTTAAACCGCGATGACTCATATAAGACTTGTGTGGCGGCCGTAAAACGTCGCCCCGTACTTCATTCTCAGTGTTGTTATACCTTCTGATCCTTCGAGATCATGAATTTCAGTACTTCTTGTTCTGAAAATTGAATACCGCTTAAGCCGGTGCTAGGGGGCGTGAGAAGTGTTGCACTATGAACAGACTCAATAAAACCGAGTCTGCAATTTTCTCTTTTTGTGTTGTAATTTTTGCTCTCGGGGATCACCCCCTTTCAGAAGTTATAATCTTCACAACAGCAGGTGTTAAGTACTTGTGTGGCGACCGTAAAACGTCGCCCCGTACTTCATTCTCAGTGTTGTTATACCTTCTGATCCTTCGAGATCATGTATTTCAGTACTTCTTGTTCTGAAAATTGAATACCGCTTAAGCCGGTGCTAGGGGGCGTGAGAAGTGTTGCACTTTCAATTACTGTTCATGAACAGACTCAATAAAACCGAGTCTGCAATTTTCTCTTTTTGTGTTGTAATTTTTGCTCTCGGGGATCACCCCCTTTCAGAATTTATAATCTTCACAACAGCAGGTGTTAAGTGCTTGTGTGGCGGCCGTAAAACGTCGCCCCGTACTTCATTCTCAGTGTTGTTATACCTTCTGATCCTTCTAGATCATGAATTTCAGTACTTCTTGTTCTGAAAATTGAATACCGCTTAAGCCGGTGCTAGGGGGCGTGAGCAGCGTTGCACTTTCAATTACTGTTCATGAACATACTCAATAAAACCGAGTCTGCAATTTTCTCTTTTTGTGTTGTAATTTTTGCTCTCGGGGATCACCCCCTTTCAGAATTTATATGAGTCGCGGTTTAAAACATCTAACATGAGAGTTCGCCATTTACTTGCACCTTCTTTTAATAAATAAAAAAACGAAAACAACAATAACAAAGAAACAAACAACCAATATATATGTATTACATAAATATTTATGGAGTACTAGGTTAAGTACTCACATGTTGGGGGTCAATCCAAATCCTTGGCAATTAGTAGATCTACATACAGTTTTATGTTCAATTAATTTGAAGTCAATTTGACGTAAACAATAGTTTCCATAAAATTTGGCTGTTGAAACGTAGAAGTTGAAAAATAATGGAGTTAAGCCTCAGCATAACTAAATTAAATCCACCACTAATAATAGTTCATAATCATAAAATTCTTACCTGTTTCCGTACACAATGCTGGCTATAACATTAGCCACCGTCAATTTGCAGGATCTTAAAAAATTGAACGACTTCCCGTTTTGTTTCTCAAAGACTGACACCAATCTGAAATGATTGACAAATACATGGTACAGGTTACTATCTATATGTTTCGCTACATATAATTGTCCTGAACAGCGTGTATCTATTAACACTTTCATCTCTGAATTTTCAGAGTGGAATAGCCCATCAGTGCCTACCTTTAGAATCAACTCGGTATGAAATGTTTGAATTTGATATAGAATTTTGTATGATAAACAGTGCAGACCCTGATCAGATGGATCCACTTGGATCTCTCGAATCTGAGTCTACACTGTTGACAAATGACAGTGCATGCGTGTCAGTTCTTCAAAGGGTTGATACCAGTGATGCCGATATGTGATGTCTTATGTACACACTATTTGAAGGAATGGTGATTACCTGAACAAAATTAGAGTTCAGAGATAATTTGCATAATAAATTTACTATCATTCAGTTTTATCGTATACAGAACCACAGACAATGGTGTATATCAATCAATACTAAACTAGTATTTTCTTTAAAAACAACTGTTATTTCATGTCAAAGAGACGGTTCTACAGTGTGGTTTCAACATAGAGTTTGGTGGTGAAATAAAAGTGTTATTCTTGAAAGTAAAAGTGATTCAATGACGTATCCCATTATGCATCTGTATGACTTACACGCGTGCTTCCTCTTGGATTTTCTCTTCCAAACTTTTCTTCCCGACTCCAAAGTCACGGAGACTTCCCAATGTATATTTTCTCAATGCAGCGTGATTATCTCCATTTGCGAAGATTATTCCTGAAATAATGCACAAATACATTTGTAACTTTCGTTCAGAATATTTCTTTAGAAGTGTGAACGACACAGTTATATACATAAACTGATCCAGAGGTCCAGATAAGATGCGTAAATTAAAACATTTTCAAGAATAACACATTTGTTTCTTTACCAAACCCTATGGTGTGACCACTCGTTAGAATCGTCTCTTCGATGCGAGTCTAAAAGATGATAACACTACAGTGCTCCCTCCCTACAACGACCCTCTCAATAACGATTCCCTCCTTACAACAACGCATGTCACTGTTTCCGAAACAACAAGGCTCCAGAAACAACTTTTTTCCATCGTATTTTCTTTATGCCTCCATCAAACCCTATGTTGTGACCACTCTTTAGAATCGTCACTTTGTGACGATTCTAAAGAGTGGTCACAGCATAGGGTTTGATGGAGGCATAACGGTTTTAGTTCTCGAAATAAACCTTATCTGGGGATCTGCAAACAAGCTAATTATGTTTGATCCCCCCCCCCCCTATAACAACTCCCTCTGAACAACACATACAATCTTCGTATCCCAAAGGGTGTCGTTGTAGAGAGGGAGCACTTGTATATGGTTTGATTGAGAAATATTGACTTTAGTATTCCAGTACACGCCTTTATCTATTGCTCTGTTAAGATCTATTTGTGCCGAAAATAGACCTATTTTCTAATTATTCTATGTTAACTGCTCATAGTTTACTAATTGATTCTATTTTAATTGATCTACCTATGCTGCAATAAGTCTATTTACTGGTAGGACGCCGTTCGCTTGTGATTCTATTTTAACTGATCTATTTGTGCCGATATAAAATTACAATTTAGAATAAAAGTCATGAGCGAAATTTGGAAATGAATCACAACGGTACACAGCTGCACCAGAATCACAAATGAAATGCTCGCTCATACATACACACATGGACGTCACAGAACTGTACATTGGCTGTTCCACACCGACATCATACTCGTAGTGACGTAACATCAAACTTCAATCAAGCTCATTGAAAACAGAATGTTACGCTACAA
Source organism: Azorinus chamasolen (assembly GCA_963576725.1). Lineage (NCBI taxonomy): Eukaryota > Metazoa > Mollusca > Bivalvia > Cardiida > Solecurtidae > Azorinus > Azorinus chamasolen. The sequence goes on along the minus strand of OY755246.1, from coordinate 18,981,726 downwards.
CTTATGCACGGGCGTAATAACAGATAATATCACAAAACGCCTTACTGAAGAGTAAATCTCAGTTGGCCTTGGTCAAGGGCACTGCGAGCCTAAATATGATAGCTAGGAGGTTAGGACACTGAAAAGTGCGTTTTTCTTATTATTTGAAAAACAAATCTTAACCCTTTCCTCCATAAATACGCCTTCTTTCTACGCCTCTGAAATAACCACTTTTTGAAATCATTGTGATAAAAAGAGCATTGATTTTGCTCCTATAGGAGTAAATGCTCTATTTATCATAATGGTTTCAAACGTCAAAATTCTATTTTTTCTTTTCTCTTGTTAATGCTCCGTTTCGGTAGATTTATTCAAAGTGGTTGTATCTAAAATACGTTCAGATTGAATGGGTAAAACATCTTTCTCTTACCCTTTCCCTTGAAAATGGCTTGGATAAAGTAGAAATCGTTTGGTCTGTATTTAAACTTATCGTTCATTTCTATCGCAGCTTTGTAGACATTCTTGTAACCCATGATAAAGATGACGTCAACTTTTGGGCCAAGTCGCAGTCGGATAATGTCTCCATACTTATCTCGAAGCAACAGTGGTATTTCGTAGAAGTACCTCCCAAGTCGAGCAACATACGGCAAATTGCCTACATGGAATATATAGGTATATGAGAGATAAATAGTTGAAGACATTTGCAAGCATTCATTCACAACACTAGATCAAAGTGAAACTTAGAAGATGCACTGAATAAAAATATATAATAAAAGTCAGGTAGGAAATGTTATATAGCTTAGATACGTTTATTCGTACAGTGCTACACGTTGAAAATTGATTGTCCGAGTGCTTTCGACTTCCCCAAGGAAGTTTTGATCAGAAAATAAAAGAGCTGTCTATTCAACCCAACAATCCAAAAATGCAATCTGGAAACATGGCCGAATGCCATCTTTTGCATTCTTCGTTGTGAGTTGCACGAAGGGAAACTCACAACGATCTAAACGTAGCTTAGAAAAACCCTTATCTAAGAAGGAATACAATCGATTAATAATCGGACCAATCGGTTAATAATCAAACTAGTCATACCAATGTAATGCGTAAATCAGTTAGATCTGCCATTGTTTGTTTGCACATTACGCTGTGTACATGAATCAAGTGTTATTTCCGAACAATTTGTACCTTTTGACACTTATTATTGGTGTTTCGGGTCGATAGGAGCGTCACGTGACCGATACAGCATGTCTTAGTGTGGTGAAATGTCGGAGACAGATCATCCTGAACTTTATTGTTATTTTCTCCGTTATATTTCCTAATTTGGAGTTCTAGGATTGATCCCACGCCTACAGAAAACGTGTAAGATGTTTTGGCCCAAGGTGGCAATCGGTCATGTTTTCAGGTTGTATTGTTGGATTGAATAAATGACAGTTTATTTTTTGAGTATATTTATCAATTCGAATTTCAGGATTAGTCCCATATCTTCAGAATGCATATGAATATTTCTACCAAAGTTGGCAACCTTGACCATAGTTTTACCTGGCTTAAATAGATCTGTTGTACTCAGAATTTAGTATAAAATAATGTGTGTCGGTTCATATGTTCTTAGCGACATTATCGCAAAACAAATATGGATTCCAGAGTACAGATATGCCACAACCTTGCAATAATTCATTAGTTTATCCCATGCCTCTGTGCGTCTTTTTCCAGTGACAGTAACTATGTACGCGTTTGTCGTGTTTAGTTTGCTAGTGGCATTTAAAAAATCTGTTTCTTTACTTTGTAAAATGGCTACAATGTTCCATCTTCCATATTTCATTATAACTATTGTGTCTATGACTATTAACCCTTCGTTTGCTGTTCGCGTCAATATACCTACCTGTAAAAAGTGAAGACCCAGATGAGACAGCTCCCGCTGAAGCTGTCTCATCAGAGTCTGCACTAATTATACAAGTTGATTGTGCAACCAGTGCACTCCACAGCAGTGATTGTACAGCGAAATACTTGCACACAGTGAAGATATATGTAATCATACAACAGGACATGGGCAAAGAAGGAGAAATGTATTTAAAATTCAGCAAGAGAAGGGTTAAGTAGGTAATGAAATTTGGAATAAACATAGAACAGGGAAAGGGTTAATAGACGTCATTTATCGATAAGGTGTTCCTAAGCCCCTAAGGATAAACTTAAGAAAATTCCTTAGTTTCATGAATATTCCTTAATCTTATAAAATCAATACAAGTACAGATATTTAAGAAATAAAGCTTTATATATAATGTATACTTAACCAAATATACTAGAAGTCACTGAATAAAAACTCATTCAATAGTTTTGCTCTAAATGTAGACAGAACATTCCGCCTGAAGTTGTCCTAAAGTTTGTCCTGAAGTTGTTAAAATATTCCTAAGGAGTTTTATGAATATGGGCCCATGTCATTGAGTCATTCGCCTACAATATTGAGCACTGCTAACATATGGCGCAATCATGCAGCCGCAGTACCAGCTAGTGACCCTCACAGGTACCCATTTAACCCCTGGGTGGAGAGGAGGTGCGGGTGGGAGACACTGAAAAGCGTCTCTGAAATTTCCAGGAGGGACCGGGATTTGAACCCCGGACCTCCGGACTGATAGCCATGCGCGTTACCACTAGACCACCATACACCACAAAATTACTGTTTAATATGTAATACTCATTCGTCACTCTCGTATTGTAAGTTTTGTTATAAAAATATAATAAAACAAAATCTTTAGCCGTTATGAACTGAAAAAATAAAATCTAAAATTTGAAATCATAATAAAAGTTACATTGATAAATGAAATGCTACTTACCCACTAGGGGCCATCGTGGAGGGCCCGGCGGATACCGTTTGGATTTGTTGTAGGAGGATATGTACCATCCGACAAGCAGCGTGGTCACCAGGACGAGTAGGCTTGTCGGCTCAAGGAGTAGATGAAACATCTTCAACTCGTGTCACCTGTAATGTTTTACAGTAGATCCCTTCTAAACCGGACATTAGATTTAGTATGAATATCGGACTTGGAGACAGGTGGCAGCTTAATGCAGGATGAATTCCATACAAAAAGTTCCTCTGTAAGCTTTATGCATGACTTTCGCCATGCATTAATCAGCCATCTGTCTATAAGTATCTAAATTCTCTACTAGAATTCTGGTTTAGATGGGTTTTACAGTATATATTATGTACATTTTAGTCTTTTCCAGCCAATTTGGGTATTGAAAATCCACGAATCGGATCAATTGGATTTCATCTAGGCTCGGAAAGGAGCCCAGAAAAGATGTTTAAATCAAAGCATTTACTTTTTCAAGCCTATGTTGTGACCTCTTGGTAGACAAATAGCGATTTTAGCATTTGGATACACACCTTTGTCTGTTGTGTTTATGTCAGTTTGATGGAATGGGCCAAATATTTACCATTGGTACGGAGTGAGTGGTTTTGATGAAAAAATATTATTGACATTTCGTTATTGAATGTTGCTCAGAATTGCCAGCTTGCTGGAGTCGAATATTTACGATTGGTCCCAGCGTCCACGTCTGATATAAACAAATATGTTTATTGGAGTTTTCAATGTGCCATGTAAAAACACTTAGCCCTTTCATTGATGAATATTAACTCAAGTTATATAATGTAAATTTTCAAGGAAAACATTTGCTTTGACAAAAACTGTGATCAGATCTATATAATTCCATAAGCAAACAAAGCAGACCCGATAGGAGCCGTGTGGTCTTGGTCTATTCTGTTTGCAAATGCGTGAAAACACGTTTACTTGAAGGAAATGGTTAAATAACCAACAGGACGATAACTCCTATATACCTGATGACAGGTGCTTGAAATTTTATATATTGAAAGAGAATAATGAGAGAAAGTGTCATGCAAAAGGTCCATAAATCTGGCTTCAATAATATTTATTTCCCCTTGTACATTTTTCACACTTTATTATCCGGCCGATAACTCCAATATGCCTGATGCCAGTTGGTTGAAACTTCATATATGGAAAGAGTATCATAAAAGAAAGTGTCATACACAAGGTTTATAACTCTGGACTTAATGATATTGGAGTTATTGTCCCTTGATGTTTCTTTCACACTTTCTTGTCCGGACGATAACTCCTATATGGCTCAAGCCATGGGTTCGAAACTTCATATATGGAAAGAGCATGATGTAAAGAAGTGTCATGGGTCATACCTCTGACTTCAATGCGTTTGGTGTTATTGCCCGTTGTAACATTTTTGTCTGATCTATAACTCCAGTTCTACTGGTGCCATTTGAATGACATTTCATTTATGGAAAGCGCATGATGGAAGTAATTGTCATGCACAAGTTCCATAGCTCTGGCTTAAAATATTGTTGTTATTTCCCCTAATTTTCTTCAGAGTTATGGAACTTTGAAATGGTTACAATATCGTTTGAAATTGTGTCGGTATAGTTTCTCAAAAAACTCTAATCAGATATTCATGAAATGTCATAGGATTGATCAGTATCATATCCAGTTGTGCATATCTTAATCTGGTTTGATGATTCTCTGCAGAGTTATGGGCCTTGGAAAGTTTTCCACGCAGTTTCTCTTAAACCTTTGGTTGAATTTTCATGAAACTTCATAGGATTGATCAGCATAATGCCTAGTTGTGCATATTTCATTCCTGTTCCAGTTTGATGATTTCCTGCAGAGTCATGGAATTTTGGAAAAGTGTGTCCGTGCGTGGGGCGAGACATCAGTTTTTGTATCAAAGACAATTCTAGTTAATCCTGCTAAATCCTTAGAAAACCGCTGATTACATGGCTAACTTCGGACATGATCGGTATATTATTACGGTTATTGCTTACATAGGTCAGTCGAACCAGTAAAACGCGAAAAGAGGGCTTCTGCGTTATGTTTTACCTACATGTGCATCAAGTCCGGTACACGTAACTGATTTTACGACAGGTCCCGGTGTATGGCGGAAGTGTTTCCGTTGGTTTCCGAGGTATTTACCATGAGTTTTAACACCAAGTTAGTTTCAAGTCACACACATTCCGTTTCTGAAATGGCGACATATGAGCAGCGTACATCAATAATGAATAACCACCAGGGTCATTAAAAGCAGGAAATTGCCTAAGGTAGGAGAGAAGCAATGCAGAGCGTACTTACGAGAACTTTCGGAATAAGTTCAAGCTATCATCGGTCTTACAGACCCTTAATTAGACCGCGTGTTTGAGGTCGTTGTATAGAGGTTTTACTATATTACCCTCATAATGCTGAGCGCCAAGTGTTGAAGTAACCAATATATTTCAACGTTTCCCACGACCTCATAGATTAATATGTGACAAGTCGGATAATAAAACATCCAAACTGTTTTGTTTCTAAAATGCATTTGATAACAGTGAGAGTAGACGAATAGTTTTTATTGCGTTATAAGTCAAAAGACTTCATTATGTTTTGAGAATGATAGCAGTCAACATTTTGTTTGCAAGAGAAACATACTCGGTATTAACCCTTTACCTCATAAGCTATTTTTAGACACAATTATCTTTGAATAAATCGACCGAACAGGAGTATAATTTACTAGGAAATAGAATGTGTAGTTTTGAAACCAGTGTGATAAATAGAACATTTGCTCCTATGGAACAAATGCTCTGTTAATCACAATAGTTTCACTTTTACAGAGGCTTCAAAAGGTCTCAGCATGAGAGTCGAGGTGTGGGTTAAAGGTTTTGAAAGAATGGCCGTAGGGTTTATAATGTCAACATCGTGGTCAGTGTAAACAAAGTTGACCGTTATCATTTACATTTGACCCATGTATAAACCCTTATCCTGCTATTCGCGACTCGATACGCATTTGCAAACAGCTTGGATCCAGATGAGACACCGAGTAACTCGGTGTCTCATCAGGATCCAAACTGTTTCACGCTGGATCTATTGTTTGGATCAAAAGCTTTATCGAATCGAACGTAGTCAGAATTGTACCAGCTCCTTTTTATACCGCGGGGTGAGTGCGTGAAGGTTACTATTATAAACCGCTTGCAATATGTTCACGACATGTCCATTACTGCATGATATAAGGATGTCGTCTGCTTTGATTTGACCTATATATTAACCCTTTCCCTGTTCTATGTTTATTCCAAATGTCAGTACCTACTGAGTATTCATTGACATTTAATAATTCTATTAAAATATGGGAGATGGAGCAGTGCAGCAATTTTAGAAACTAAAGACACGTGTCTATCAAATTTCATTAGCAAATAAAGTAGACCCTGATCAGACGGTTCCTCTAGGAGCCGTCTGATCTGGGTCTACTTTGTTTGCAAATGCGTGAAAACACGTTTGTAATAGGGAAAGGGTTTAAACATCTTTACAGCGACCAGAAGGATTTAACTATTGTAAAACCAAATGATTTTCGTCTGTAGGCAATCTCATCAGCTTTCAGTTTCAGAGTGGGGTTTCCTTCTTATTCACGTAAATGTTAGGATCCTGTAACTCATCGTCTCAGCTTGATTCAAACTGTTTTCAAGGGCACTAACATGGTCATGCATTGCATTACGGTCTGTGAGTCGCTTTCCGTTGACTGCAGTGGTGAAAGGGTTAACGAAAGCAACAGCTTAACTCTGCATGGGAGTATTACAGTAGATGCAACTTTTGTCCGTATTTAGCCCGTCAATGGTTCACTATGGAATTCACTCAGTATCAACTGCTATCTGCAGGAATTTGAACGACAAACAGTGCAGACGCTAAATAGAGTGCTCCTCTAGAATCCCTCTGATCTAGGTCTACACTGTTTGCAAATTTTATTACTATCTAGGTCTACACTGTTTACACTGTTTGCAAATTTTATTACGATCTAGGTCTACACTGTTTGCAAATGTCATTACATGCGTGTCCCAGAGTAACTGCGCATTTACTTACAATACTGGTAAATCCTTTTTCACAGTAGTGTTACGTCACGTATATTCAGTTTGCACTTACTTAAAGTAATGTTGTATCCCTGTATATTCAGTTTGCCTTTATCCACGTTAATGTTATATCCGGTTTATTCAATTTGCATTAACTTACAGAAGTGTTTATTCCCTGTGCACTTGTATATTCACCACGAACTAAATGGACATCTAGTCACGGTACGGTATAAACTGCACAATACAGGTCAATAACCGGGACGGCTTGCTCTGTCAACAGAGTGCCTTGTAATAAACTTAACTACGCTTGGGATAAATCCAAATTTGTTTGTAAATGATGCATTTAGAAGGTTGTAAAACTGCAACACAACTCTATCATGTTCAATTAAAAGTAGTATACTGTGGCAAAACTTAAGAATAGTCACTGAAAATCTGAAAATTGTAAAACAAATGGTGTTAAGCTGTCCCCGATCTGACTCTAGATCAATGGGATTTATGCAAAATTCTCCTGTGTTTCGTATATGATTACTTAGAGCAGGGCACTAAGAGTGGCGAACTGAATTTATTTCAATGTTTGGTGATAAATATCTTCCAAAACCCCAAACCGCGTTGTTTATATACGACCTATTTTTAATTCATAAACCCAACGATCTCATTAATGGAACATAGACAAACGGTAGATCTCCTCAGGAGCCCCAAGACCAGGGCTTATATTGTGTTATACCAATCAATATGCAATGTTTACATTGGCACAAACTTGTTCTGCATGAACTCCACATAATTTAAACCGGAAGGTTCCAAAATCTGCCCTTGTACGAGTTTACCTTAAATAATATGGGATTAACCTTTAACCTGCAGAGCAAATTTTTGTCACTGTTCATTTATCTCGAATTTCTTTTCAACAGGACGGTCAAACAGAGTATCAAATAGTCTCGATCTTGATGAGACGCCGAGTTATTCGGTGCCTCACCTGGATCCAAACTGTTTGCAAAGGTAATCACTCATCCGCCCGCAGCAGGCTAAAGGTTTTATGTTCTCAACAAAATTGCGATACTTGTCTGATTAAATTGCCGTCGATTATAATATCAAACAGCTTATTAATGACCAATATCTCCAAACATGGAATTATTGTGTGAATAATACTCCAAAGTTATTATATCACAGTAAATTTAAAATTTACCTTTCTCTAATTTTTAAGTGATTTCAAAAGAAAGGGATTGACCAGGTTTCGTTTAGGCTCACACAATTGTGTATTTCTTAAAAGTTCGCGTCTCTCAGACTGATTCTGGGGTAAGAGTTCTTGTAAATATTCAGGTAACATATTGCGTGCCCCTTTGTACATGAAACATAATTTTCTCGACTCACGACGTATTTGTAGTGATTGCCAGCCACATTCAGTATATAATTGTTCAATGGCAACTGATCTCGTTAAGCTAGTAATAATGCTAAAGAATCTGAAATATGCAATGAGCAGCCGTCCCAAACGTCTGAAGACTACTCGAGGATTGGTCTTACATAGGAAATATATATTTGGTTTAAAGCTTGTCTATTTAACGTAAATTTCAATTTTCTCATCAAATCTATTCCTTTAGATGCAGAATTTAGACGTTTTATGTGTTGATCCCATCGTCCATTCGCGCAAAGTGTCATTGGACCATTCGCCTACAATGTTGAGCACTGCAAGCACATGTCGTGATTATGGAGTCGCAGTACCGGCTAATGACCCTCACATGTACCCATATAAACCCCCGGATTGACAGAAGACAGCCTCGTGCGGATGGGAGACTCTGAAAAGCGTCTTTGAAATTTCAAACTGGACCCGCTGGGATTCGATCCCTGGACCCCTGGATTATCAGCTCAACCACTAGGCCTAGTCACCACCACACTATCTTCTATATCTTGCATACTTTTTGTCACAAGTAATCCTAATGTGTTTGTGTAAATACTGCAGCTGAAAACTCCATGAGAACATTTTCACTAGTAAACAAGTATGTATACAGCAAGACCGCTTAGTGATTTTGTAGCTACCGCTTAGTGATTTTTGTAGCTACCGCTTAGTGATTTTGATCTGCATTTAGCTACGAGAGATGTTCGGAAAGTTGTGATACAACGCGAGCTTTGCCGTCATCAGTTTATTGTGTGTTTGTATATGAGTATAACTTGCTATATCAACTGTTTTCTGTAGGTGTTTTGGTGATGGTGGCGTTTTGTGTGTGGCTTTTCCTGCTTGGCTTTAATACTATTTCATTTTTTAACCAGTTAGAAATGTCATCTATTTCCGATAAATATTTCGTAACAATTCATTTATCTTAAAGATCAACCAACAAACAAGAATACATACACTATCCACCAAAAGGCACAAGTCACGACGCTACGACTTTACGTTAACGATATACAGTAAAACCTCTATAACGGCCACTAAATTACATCAAGTATTTTGTGTTAAAGGCAGGTGGTTGCTTAAAGCAAGGTGAACGTAAAACAGAACGCTCCTATAGGAGCGTTCTGTTTTACTTTCACCTTGCTTTAAGCAGCCACCTGCTATAAATACCAACTAATTATCACAATTTAGTGGTCGTTATAGAGAGGTTTCCCTGTAAATAACATCACTGGTAACAAACACACACCTGACTACTCTTTTTCAAACTGCCGCTACATCTAGCGCACTTTTCACATCTGCGATACTTTGCAAACACATTTTATACCAGTACGTTTCTAGACCAGATATTGTGTCCATGATCCTGCAGGCTCTAAAACTTTATAACTCTTAACTCGGACTTAATAGTAGGGAATATATTCTCTATTTTAACCTCTGACTGTGGTTGTAAAACTGTCTTCTCAAATTTGGACTTGATACAATTTTTATTACTTCCATTTCGATCAATCTTTTGTCAACAACATGGATCTTGATGAGATCGGTGTCTCGTCTTAGTACAAGCTGTTTGCAAATGCAGGTCGCGGATAGCGGGCAAAGGGTTAACCATTTCTTCCATGAATATTTATGTGAGAAATAATCACGTCATGAATATTAATTGGATTATTTGTTATAATAGTACATTGACACAGGCAGTTTTGGCCATGGCAAGAGCTATAGAATCATATCTATAATATATATTATATCATAAGCAAACAGAGTACACCATGACCAGACGGCTCCTACTCAGCTTGCAAATGCCTATAAAGTCATATTTCTGGAGGAAAGGGAAATATAATAGTTAGTCATCTTTTGAATGATAGATGTAGAGAGGTTTTACTGTACGCTAGTATGAATTTCCTGCTCAAACATAGACACACAGTGACTACAGTAAGACCTCCCTATAACGGCCACTAAATTACATCAAGTATTTTGTGTTAAAGGCAGGTGGGTGCTTAAAGCAAGGTGGAAGTAAAACAGAACGCTCCTACAGGATCGTTCTATTTTACTTTTACCTTGCTTTAAGCAACCACCTGTCCAAAATACCAACTAATTAACACAATTTAGTGGTCGTTATGGAGGGGTTTTACTGTATATTCGAACCAACTATAGCGAATATGTGCTTCAGCATGGTGAACACGGGACAAAAACGATCAGTGGACTACCGGTATCAGAATAATGTGACTGGTGTGGATTGAAATAATTCGATAAATATTAAATGTTTCTGCATAAACCGTATGACCAGGTCTGCTCAGTATATATATGTTTATACAGTAAAATCTCTCTCAACCGGAATTCTAGTAGAGAAGAATTTAGATATTTTAGGCAGGTGCCTGCTTAATGCAGGGTGAAAGTCATGCAGAAAGCTCCTCTAGGAGCTTTCTGCATGACTTCCACCCTGCATTAAGCTGTCACCTGTCTCCAAGACCGATATTTATACTAAATTTAATGTCCGGTTAAGAGAGGTTTTACTGTATACTAAATCTGACTCCACAGTTTCTACCAATACCGACAATATAGTGTACATATGCCGTTATAAAAATCAGCAAATGCATATTTATGATATCATTTTTATAACATGAATATTCGACGGGAAAAGAGTTAATTATATATTAGTCATTCAACATCTATTTTCTCACCGAAAACAACTAATTTCTTAAACACTGAGGAATTCGACTTACTGATAGGCGGTGATACTTTTTACCCGTTCCACTACAATCGGTTATATCTTAGTTAATACTGATATTAAATACATTAATCCCAACTGTTTGCATAGGTAATTACAGATGCAATATTTGCAGCGAAACTAAATGTTTTTACATTCTTGCTATGAATTGATTGAAGTTATTGTCATTGCTATAGGAGTTAAATAACTGAAAGTAAGACTACAAAACTAACACAAGAATTTTACCGAAATTCATTTTTTTTTCAATTTTAAATGAACAAACCTAAACAAATATTTGCGCATACAGTGAAAAGGTCATTCAAAACAAGTTTAACAAGAAAATGAGTTGATGCAGAGCACCAAAGTCGTCGAAATGACGTTGCAAGATCATCCCTCGCACCAAAAATCTGCCTGGCAACCACCTTTACCTCTCGCGTTGCCAAGTCACATGACTCTTTCTGGAGCAAGTTTTGTAAGTTGACTAGGCCACATAGAGTGCGCAAGCTCAATAGCAAATTCATATAGCGGAGAAATATATATGAAGGCACACACTTACATGGATAGCTCTTCGTCAAAGTCATGACCAAAACCTAACATAAATGCACATGGTATCATGAAATAACGGAGTCCGTTTGGCAAGTAGCATTGAAGCGGGGCGTTTACATTAAATCGTTTTGTCGGCTGCAAAGTCCCTCGTTCTTTTTATTCACCTTTATTTAAAATTACAGCCACAGTAACCCAGCTATGCCATCAAATTCAACTGACTCTCTCACCTACTCACAGTTACAAACTCGGCGTCTCATCTGGATCCAAACTCTTTTCATAGGTTATCACAACGTGACATTGGCAGCGAAAGAGTTAAAAGGGAAGTCCATGCAATGAGCGCATATTTTCAATAATATTATAAAGATTGGTATTTGTTATGTTCACTCATCATTAAGAAGATTGTCAATTTGAACTTACATCGAACAAAGCCCCTGTGATACAAAAAAAACACAAAAAAAGCAACAAATTGTTCTAATCGATACATATAAATGTTTTTTATTCTACAACAAAATATCGGCCTTGGTTGAACACTTTACGAAACTAAAACGCGAGCCGAATAAACCGGCTCTTCGATATCAAACACACGAAAGTTGTATCTTCTTCGGCGTTTAATCGACTGGTTTTCTAGCGATAAACTTCTTTTCATCATATAAACAAATGCTTTATGCAACTGTTAGGTATTTTAAAACATGTTGCAAGCAGAGACTATCACTTAGGGTCGCAATAATACGAATATATGGACATACAATCATACAAACTATCTTATAAGTCCTGAGAGTAGTCAAAATGACATCATGTAAGGGTGACCATACTCTAAAGTCAGACCTAACGCAGTGTCAGACACTTAAAGACCTAACATAGTGTCACAGATACTACATCTGAAAAGTGTCTGCACTGTTTGACATTCACTAGAAAAGCCCACTTTAATGTTAATCGGAGACCAATCTGCCTTAGTCTGTTGTCTAAATAACAAACATCAAGCTAACTTGTTCGAGACAAAGTCTTTGCAAACAGCCTATATTACGATATGAGAACTAAATAATCTTCATAACGGCTGGAGTTCGTCGTGAATATCCAACAGGTAAAGGGATACAAGCACGAAAATGCATACAGTAAAACCCTCTAAACTTGAATTCTAGAAGAGAAGAATTTAGATACATGTACTTTTACGCATGTGGCTGCTTAATGCAGGGTGAAAGTCACCCTACATGAAGCCGTCACCTGTCTCCAAGACCGATACTTATACTGAAGTTAACGTCCGGTTCAGAGAGGCTTTACTGTATTGTGTCTGCATTTGTATCTTATTTGTATTATTCTTTTCACTGAATTGGAACAGCGCAAAATTCACAGTCTTCTGGACGACACACAATGCCAGATTGTACGCGCTTGTCGGACAGGCGCTTGACTCCCGGTGGTAACTTGAATTCAAAACGCTGTAAAAGCGTTCCAAGGAAAATGAATAGCTCCATTCTTGCAAGATGCTTGCCGATGCAGCCTCGTGCACCTGAAAATGAATAAAAAACTTACAGTGGAATACAAACTGAAATTCAACGACATTAACTTTAAAAAATCCCAGTGACAATGATTGCGTTATATATTTTTTTATTTTTTTTTGGGGGGGGGATTTCTCTGCAAACAGTGTGGATCCCAGATCAGAAGGATGTCTATTGTGCCTGATAGGTGACTATTGTGGCTTGTCATATTATGCATGTATGTGCTATATCTGCTTATGTGTGCTTTTAACCCCTACAGTGCTGGAGCCGAGATTTACACTCCTGCAAACAATGTAGACCCAGATCAGTGGGCTCCAGAAGGAACCCTCAGATCAGGGACTATGCAGTTTGCTATAAATTTCAGTGCTTCTTTTAGAGACAATAGTTACATTGTCGTTAAATTTTCCGATAGTCCAGCAATATAGGGGTTAATCAAACTGTTTATATTTTCTTTTGCTTACGAAACTATACTCTCTTAGCTAAATCTTGACTTACAGGCTGGTCAAAATATTTTCATAAATTTTATTGAAACAACCTTACTGTGATATAAAGTCTTTTAAAAATTAGTGCTATTGAGTGTTTCAGAACGATGCCTCATGATGCAGGTCCGTTATGTGACATCCAACTGCAACATCAATGGTTAATAAACCCTCCTTGTTTTAATAATGTTAAACATTCTGGTTTTTATGTAAATTTATTTTTAGCTGTACTTAAATTGCTTTAATGTGATATTTAACAAATGCACCTATCAGAAAAATGCCAATTCTAAATATCCATTTCCATTGTTTCATTAATTTAATCTGCTTGCAGATTTTATGGAAAATAATCTTTTAATAAGTATATTATAAAGACAGGATTGGCAGCTTTCTCATAGGCTAAATTGTATCTTACTTATTTTACTTGTAGCTACTTTATGTTTGTTTACATACACTTTGTTATATAGTCGGTTATAAAAGCTCTTGAGAGCTTATGTTATTTGTATATGTCTTGCCGACTCAAAATAAAGCTTATCTTATCTTATCTTATCTTACTTTGGCTAGGATTTGGCAACATCATTGGTCATGAAATACAGTACACCATACTGCACTGTAATGCCCGATGGTACAGTGTACAACACACTACCATGAAATACAATACAATATATTGCAATACATACAACACAACACAGCACAGTACAACACAACGAAACACAATACATTACAATGCTATGTCATATAACACAATACATTTCAATGCAATGCAAAAGTAATACAAAATACTGCACAACAATACAATGCACTGCAATGAAATTCGATGCAATACTATACAGTACAGTAAACACACAATACCTCACAACACAAAATATCACAACACAACTCACTACACTACAAAACCATACAATACATGAAATACCGTACATAACAGTACAGTACAGTGCAACATGATACAATACAAAACAGTAGAATACAATAAAAACATACTACAATACAATTCCATAAATACAATAAAAATACCAATACAAATGTAATACGACACAATGAAAAGCAACAATGTAATGCAATGCAATACAATGCAATACAATACAATACAAAACAACACAAACAATACTTTACATTGCAATGCACGAAATACAGTGCAATATAATACAATACATTACAGTATAATACAATTAAATAACGCACAGTGCAATACTATGCAAATAACACAATACAATACCATAAAATTCATTACCATTACAATGTTGTATTTTGTTTGTATTACCCTTTTCACTGAACTGGAAATTGTAGTTCCATAAAGTACAATTACAATACAAATACAAATGTAATACGATACAATGAAAAACAACACTGTTCTGTAATGAAATGCAATGCCAAACAATACTATACAATACAATATAACACAATACAATACAATTCTATACATTGCAATGCACGAAAAGCAGTGCAATATAATGCAATACAAAACAGTAGGATACGATATAATTTACACAAAGTACAATACCATGCAATGCAACATAACACAATACAATGCCAAAAAGTACATTACAATTACAATACTAACACAAATGTATAACGATGTAATGAAAACCAACAATGCAATGCGATACAATACAATATCAAACATAACAATACAATACAACACAATACAATATAAATACAATACAATGTAATGCAATGCAATACAATCAATACAAAACAATACAATTAGCACAAACACCATACAAACCCCTGACACAGGGTATAGTATTTCTATATTAGGGAGCGTTAGGTGCTCTACTTATTTTTGCATTAATATATGTACAATGTTTACACTCGTATCTCAAATAATGGACGCATTAGGGCGGTCGCGGGCAGATATTGTTTCATTGGGTGTCAAGAAGGAATAGAATACATGTACTTCTAAAACCACAACAACAATTATATTAGTTATACAGATGATTAGCGGAGTATCTGACTTTTTATTTCCTGCTGAGGAAGATCATGGCGAGGGCTACATGTATTAGGGAATAAAAAGTCTGATACCTCGCCAATGATCTGTATGACGATTTTATTATACTGCAAAGTTTAATATTTTAGCAGTTAATAAGCGTTGTTAATGTAGGCGTCGCTTTGCTTCCCCTCAGGGACCCCATACTGTAAGGTAGGCTTGTATGACTCTGCGATCCTAGTTCACCGTATAATAACCGGCTTATTACATTTGTGGATAGAAAGGGATCTTCTAAGTGCATTAGTTTCTTCGAGGATTGAAATAATCAGACGTTAGTAAAACTTTCCGCAGATCAGATATCAAGCAGACACTATTTTACAGCATGAGAACGGTTAAACTTAATTGAGGGAATGGCGCCATTCCGACGTCATTTGGATAACGTCAAAATGGCGGCTTTATAATATTTTTAAAAAAATGGGCATAAAGGAGCGGCTATACTGCAATTAACAGGTAGGTGTACTGTGCATTTGCATAAATAAAATCTGAATCGAATTGGCCGTGGATTGTTGTTATAAAAGCGGAGGTTTTGGGGCTAATCGGTACGTGCACACGCACTTTGACAACATTTGCAGCATCAGAGAAGAATCAGACTTTCGCAAAGTATCAGGTTCATTTATCTATCTATCATCTATCTATCAATACTGCCCAACACCGCTTTCGCGTATTATTGGCAGGTGCGCGTCAGTGCTAGGATAAAAGTAATAAAAGTAGTGAATAGAAAGACTTCAAAGTGAGACAGTGAGAAGGAGAAAGTGAGATAGTATTAGAACAGGTGATTTTTAAAATCAGATAAAAACACTATTTCCCGGCTCTCAGGGACGGCTAAAAAGAGAGGGGTGCATGACACTCTTAAACCCCTCTAGGTCTGACTGTTGAACGGCATATGCAGGCAAGCTGTTCCACAAAACAACTGTATATGGGAAGAAAGAATATTTAAAATAGTTTGACGATGTGTGTATCTGCCTGTATGACAGTGGATGCATATGACGGGTCGTCCTCGTGGGCCTCTCGAGATATGTGGGTACCTGAACAGTAACATAACCATAGACAATTTTATAGAACATAGTCAGTCGTCCAATGTCTCGTCGATCGCGTAAAGTCTGCCAATTTAAATTTTCTAACATGGTGTTTACACTAGAGTAATAAGAATAATCAGAACTTACCCATCTCGCAGCTCGTCTCTGGACCTTTTCCACTTTGTTTATGTTTATTTGGGTATAAGGGCTCCAGACTGAAGACGCATACTCTACCTGTGGTCTTACTAAGGTTTTATATGCAACCTCTCTTATCTTGGTATTTTTGGTACGAATGTTCCTGAAGAGAAAACTAAGAGTGTTATGCGCTGAAGATGTTATATTATCAACATGTTTATTCCAAGAGAGATCTTTGGATAAGGTTACGCCAAGGTACTTTGCACTGTCAACACTATCTAAAATTTGGCCATGTAAAGTGTAGTCAAAGTTGATCTTATCCTTGCTTTTAGAAATAGAAAGCACTACGCATTTGCTGGGGTTAAATTCCATATCCCAAGTTTCTTCCCATTTTACTAGAGTATCGAGATCATTCTGGAGAGTAGAGCAGTCTTGCGTGTTATTTATTGCAAGGTAAACAGCAGTATCGTCAGCGAATAGTCTAACTTGAGATGTTATTTCACCAGGAAGGTCATTTATGTAAAGAAGAAACAATAACGGACCGAGGACTGAGCCTTGGGGTACTCCAGAGGAAACAGGGACTTCTGATGAGCACTCACCTTCTAAGACAACCTTCTGTGTTCTCCCGATAAGAAAGTTTCTAATCCAGAGTACAATAGACTTATTGACACCATGAACATTTAACTTGTGAAGTAGTTTCAGATGGTTAACTTTATCAAAAGCTTTACTAAAATCTAGTAGAACTAAGTCAGTTTGATGTCCATTTTTCAGGTTTAAAGAAAGGTCATCAACAAGTTGTATGAGTTGCGTTTCGCATGACCGGCGCTGCCTAAATCCGTGCTGCAGTTCATATAAAATGTTGTGTTTATCGAAATGGTCTGAAATATTAGAGGCGACAATATGTTCCAGTACTTTACAAAGAATACAGGTCAAAGAAATAGGCCGATAATTTGCTGGATCCTCCTTGTTACCTTTCTTGAAGAGTGGTATCACATTTGCCGAGGTCCAGATTTTTGGAATTATGCCTGTATCAATTGATTTTTGAAAGAGAAGCTGAAGGATTGGAGAAATCTGATGGCTAAGGTTTTTAAGAATTAAGGGCTTGATGTTGTCTGGTCCGGCTGCCTTGTCTGGTTTCAAGTTAGACAGTTGTTTTTGCACTCCAGAGACACTGATAGATATATGTGGCATTTCCGGGTAACTTTTGCAGGATGGGTCAGTAGGGATATTGCAATTTCTGAGGGTATTTATACAAGATTGCGCCAAGGTTAAAGGTGAAATAGGGGTAAAAACTGACTGGAACTGCTTGTTTAGTATATTTGCTTTTTCCTGATTTCCAGTCTTAATGAAACCTGTGGTATTATCACGGAGAGGAGAGATGCCTGATGCATCACTTTTGGCATTTTTTATCAAGTTGAAAAGCTTTTTTGAATTAAACTGTGATGTATTATTTTCTGTTGTTCCGTCTTCTTGAATTCCAAGTATATATTCTATGTATCTATTGTATGAAAGTTTAATTTGGGTCTTGATATGGTTTTTCAGCTTATTAAATGATGTTCTAGTAGTGTTGTTTCCTCCCTTTTTGCATTTTTGGTACAATTTGTCTCTTTTTCTAATTAATCTTTTAATTTGCTGAGTAATCCAGGGAAGAGAGCTCTTGCCACTAATTCTTTTGCTAGGTATGAATTTAGAAATGCCAGAAGTGATAGAGTCAGAGAATTTTTGCCAAATTTCTTCTACGGATTTATCTCTAAAATTTTCAAGGATATCAATTCTTACCTCCTCCATGTATTTTTCAAATCCCTCCCAGTTGGTTTTCCTGTACAGTGGCACAGTTCTGGGAGGTTGTCTATATTCTTTTGGTTTTATATCTGCTGTAAAAGAAACAATGTCATGGTCTGCAATTCCTGGTATACAATTTACATGATTTACTAGGGTATGATTTGAGGTAAGGAAGAGATCTAAGGTATTTTCACCCCTAGTATTTTGGGTAACCATCTGAGTAAGATTAAAATCTGAAAGGATATCAATGAAGTTTTCATACAAATTGGTAAAATTGCAGCCTGGCTTTATAGTGGGTACATGATCATTTTCCCAGTGAAGTTTTGGGTAATTAAAGTCGCCTAAAATCCAGATATTTCCTTTTAAATTCCTAGTAAGTTCTAAAGACTTTTTCAGTTCTTCTGCACTGTGGGCATCCCCTTCTTTGGGTCTGTAATAGGCTGCAATATAAAGGGGTTTGCAGTGTAAAAGGTGAAGTTTTACCCACAGGATTTCGCAATCGGTTTTGAGCTGCTTTTGTTCAGACGCCAGGATTGTATTTCTTACCAAGATGAAAACTCCTCCCCCCTTGCTGCCTCGATCTTGTCTGAAGGGAGTGTAACCTAAGTCTTTGGGGAAAATTTCACCATCTTTATGGGTGCTATTCAACCAGGACTCAGTTCCCACAATAATATCAGGTTTATGTTGGTCAATAACAGCAAGGAATTCTGGCTTTTTGTTTACAATAGATTGACAATTTATCAAAAGTACTTTAAGCTTAGGAAAGAATTTATTATGACTACTATGTGTATCTATAATTGGCAATGTATGTCCTGTGTCAGTCTCTGTCGAAGTGTCACTAGTCAAGTCACCAAATACCTGGAAGCTGTTCTCTGTAGAAAAGGAAGACATAGATTTTTGAGAAAGTGAGCAGAAACTTACCGCATCACATCCGGAGCATGCCCAAGAGAACGACACGTCGCACGCCTCAAAGGCACTGTATTTATTCGGGCTAATACATTGTTATACAAAAACTATAACAAAAATGTTTCTCAACGGATAACTTTCTTCCGCCTCATACTTTTGTTATTTCGTTTAAGAGCGGTTGTTTGGATTGAATCGACGAAGTGAAGTCGGTGGGCCATTTTTTGGTTGTAGCAATGAAGCGAGGCCCTTGACGGGGAAAATTCCATTGTTGCTGATGACCCGTATATACATCAGAAGTTTGAGAGATACACGACTCTTTATACATGGCTAACTGATCAATCAAAATCGAGGATTTTTCTTTGCAACATGATACCAACTTATGTAATGTTTTCTTAATAGGCAAATATCATAAATGACGCTACAATGTATAATAAATATTAACTCTCGCTGCCAATGTCTGTGATTACTTAATATGCAAATAGTTTGGATCCATATCCAAACTATTTGTTACTGTGAGCGTTTTATTACAAAAAAAATAAAAATAAAAAAATGAAAATTATAGCAGACGACAATGTTTGCAGCCGACAAAAGTTGGCAGAAAGTGTTATGGCTTCACCAAACCCATTGTTTTACGTTTTGGTCAATCTTTAGTAACGCCTCGAAGAGGATAACATAGTTTAGTGGAACAAATAATGATTTTTGTATTATAACCATGTACTCCATAAAAACGCCTTTCTGCGCATTTTCAAATAGAGTAGACCCAGATCAGACAGCTCCAACAGGAGTAGTCTGATCATATTTGCTGATGACATACTATAGATTTGACTCAAAAATTATATCAATGATGTCAATATTTCTTAAATGAATATTCATGTAAAATGGTCCAGGTAATGGCTGCGTTTTGTGCGTGCTTGCCTTTAATATGTTTTTATTTAAATATGTTCCTTTATCTATGGAGCAGGTAAATGCGTTGTCTATCAATAGCACTGAAGTTGATTCAAACTCGCTCACAAGTGTGGACATAATGTTGGGCTCAAATGATGAACACGTTTATAGCTGGCTTGTCCTAAGCAAGACTATAAGCTAAGCAATTTCTATCCTGTTTCGACCCTTTACTCAGTGAACATTCATGTAAGAAAAAAGACACATGGACATCATTTAACTGTTTTTAAAATGTCTTATGAACGCATTAGTTGTTTGGCCATGACAGAAACTAGCTTCATATCTATAGCATTTCGTAAGGAAACAGAATAGACCATGATCAGAAAAATCAGGGGCCGTCTGATCTTGGTCTGTTATGTTTGCAAAGGCGTTAAATGGGTTTTATGTACGGAGTAAATAGTTAACAAACTTTGATATAGTACGATCGATCCATTTATAGTCACCAGAATAGTTGATTGTCCGTTACTATTATTGGAATAATACTAGATCCAGAGGGTTTTAATCTGGGGACTTGTTAAGGTCAGCTCAACCCAACTTTGCTTGCACCAACAAAATAGCGTTAGGCTAACAAATACGACTTTTAGACGGATCAGTTGACATCCTCTTATCTGCAGCTCTGTCTAAATCATACCTAAAGAAAACGGCTTGAATGCATCGGGTACATCCCCCAATTCTCCTTCGTTGGTCAGGAACCGCTCCGGTCGGAACACCTCTGGATCTCCCCATTCTTTAGGATCCATCAGAATAGAATAAAGATGCAGCATAACCAAAGAGTTCTTTGGAATGACGTACCCCTCAAACTCAGTATCTTCGAGTACTGTGTGCGGAACGCTATTTGGGGCTGAAACGATTCAAAGATACGGTGTTATTCTTTTCTAAAGCTTTAAATAACGCTGTGGAGGAATCCAGTATTGCCTGGATCATGATCTAGAAGAAACACCAGTGATTCGGCTTCTCATTAGGATTTAAACTACAGTAAACTATCTCATCAATACAACCATTCAATTAAAGTCTAATTCTGAAGATCAAAACAAGTGGTTACTTAATCCAAGACAAACGTTATAAGCTCCTTTTGGAGCATATTTTTCCCTGTATTAAATACTCATCTGATTTTAAATACTTTAATGTTAAAGATGTATTGTGCGCATTTTCGTATTAATCAATCAACACCAGAAGCTGTACAGGTATACATATAATGAAAATAATGCTTACAACCCATTTTCCGACAGGGTATATTTGCTCAGCTAAATATTATCGCTATCCGAATACTGCTAAATTCTTAAAAAGGAACCTCCATTTTAGAAACGGGGATTTTGTACGGAAATCAGCGGACATCGTCGGCCAAGTTCTGAATGACTCCGATTCTATTTCAGAACAACGCTTTGAATATTAATTAGGTAGTTACCACATGTACAATGGCTAACATAATGTTGGCCTACATAATATATTTTATTTAGGAAAATAAGGCAATATGCCCATCTTACCACATATAATTTACATGCAAATAAGTTAAATATACCGTTCAATGGTGTCAATCAAATATAACGGTCAAAGGGAGCTAACTCATACAGGTACATCGAATAAATATTTCCGGTATGTAAAAATTTGAATCTTACGACAGATTCCTGCCAATGGCGAAGGCTGTTCCGCTGGTTTCCGTAGTTTTTTTCGACATAAACAACCATTTACTGACCGTGCTGTTTAGCGCTAAATAAGTGTTAAGGTACATAGATTCCAATTCTGAAGTCAGTTCGAAACGCAAAACGCAGCATACATCTTTAATAAATTATGTGGTCGCGGAAGTCTGCTATATATGACATTCTCGTGATTTTGAAAGGTTTTCGATATAAAACAAGACCCAGAGAAAGGAAAACGGCATACGAGGGGTGTTCAAACATGAAAGCATAAAATTTAAACGGATTTAAACATGTGTGGTATCAATTGAAAGTTTTCTTAAACCTATATGCGATACATATACGTTTTCGTTAAAATCATTGTTTAAAGCGAGATATTGGCCAATATTATTATTATTATTATTATCAGTATTATTAGAAGAAGAAGTAGCCGTAGTAGTATTAGTATAGTAATAGCACTTGTTATAGTAATTGTATTTGAAATAAATAATCATTATTAAAACATATCATATCTCTATTTATACCAAGATTATTGTTATCATTATTATCATAATTATTATTTCCATTTATATTCGTTGTTATTTTTATTTGTTGTTGTTAGGGATGTAACATCTGAACCATTCACCATGCACTCCGACTCTTTAGTACCCACGTTGATTATGCTTCAATATAAACTACTGATTAACAATACAGTGCAAACACGATTTAACTGCTAGTCTATAAACAAAAATTGAATATTCGGTAAAACGGAATGCGTGTTGCATATACACTTACCTATTGTGGAGTATCTCAGTGTCTCATTAATAAGCGCCTCGAGGTAGGGTAGCTTTCTCTTGTCTTCAAGGCTTATAAGGCGACCATCTCCCACGACCTGAAGTGTGCAACAATTTGTGAGCACAGACGTAATTTATCTTTTTACCCGCTGTCGGGGATTCCGTAATTCACATATTCTCAGAATAGAGGCCACTTTAAAAAATATTAAAAAATATGAAAGAAAACAAGCCTGCCATAGGTCTGTATTTTTGAAAGCCGGGCATATCCATGACTACTATACAAAATGTGAGCATTCAAGCTTTCATACGTTTCATGTTATACAATGTTGAGTATGACTGGTGTCCCAAACAATGTAAGCTAGGAAACACACCAATCATGGTATTTCTTAGAGGATTTTGTTACCAAATCATTGTTATACCATGTAATTCTCCTATAATTTTACTCAGATAAATCCGCCTAGGTAAACTACTTTAAAACGTGTATCTATATTTATTAAGCAGTTTAAAAAATAAGCTTCTTCCAAATTATCTCATCGTTTGGTCAATTGAACAAACAAAAACTTAAGTTTATACTCTGAAAAAATGATTATCGCAGGCATTATGGAAAACATTTCACTGTAAAGTATGTATAAGCACATTTTGTTCTATTAAGGCCATGACAGAAAACGCACACTTGAAATTCAAGAATTTCAGAAAAATACCAGGTTCGTCAGAGAGTGAGAGCACTAATGCAAATTACACACATAAGTTCCATGTAGATTACAAACACAATTAATTAAATTAATTCTTTAATAAAGATTATAAAAAATGAAAACATTCTAGAAATTTCTTTTTGCTACATTAAATTAATTATGAATTTCACGTAGTACCCGTATGTGCTTTTTCACACTGAGCATGCAGTATTTCAATAACCAATTTTTAACTTAATGCTTTTTAAGGATTTCACAACAGTTTTAGGGAGCAAAGCGTGACCAAATCGAACGAAGTTTAAGACAAAGATAAATTTAATACTAGCTAGGTTTATATCCGCATTTCAACCTCTTATGTCCTGGAATATTTTCTGACCGATCGATCTATAACTGTCTGATAACCCAGATTACAAGGCAAGAAACACCAATGGAATTTTATTGAACAAACAAATAAACGCCAAAATATGAACAGTCTTGACCGCAAACATGTTTTCACTTGAATAGTGATAGGTTTGTTCTAAAAAGGCCATAAATGGATATGTAAAAGATGTAACTTGAACGACGACCTTTGCCGAGTTACTCGGCGTCTCATCAGGATCCAAACTGTTTGTTACTGTGTTACTATGTTTTTGAAACAAAAATGAAGAAAATAAAAAAATGAAAATTTATAGTAGACGACAAAGTTAGCAGACGACAGAGTTTGGCAGCGAAAGGGTTAATACCTTACTCTTATTCTCCTATTTACGACCTGACTCACATTTACAAACAGCTTGCATCTATTGAGACTCCGAGTGGATTGAGAATCCAAGTTGTTTGAAACTCGGTCAATAGTTTCTCAGAAACTTTGTACTACTCAAATTAAGTCAAAATTGTACTTGATCAACGTTTAAGCAAACATTATGTTTACAGTGTAATAGGGATTAAACCTATACTCCATAAATATGCTTTTATACACATTTGAGAGCCATCTGATCAGGGACTGCTCTGTTTGCTTATGATATTACTGTATGATACTACAGCTTCTGCTGTGGTCAAAATTTCCTTTATTCGTGTGCCATAATGAAACAGTCATTGGCATTATGTACACTGTATGGAGTATATGTACTTTTTATACGTATACAGACTAAATAAATTAACCCTTTCACCGGCAATGTCCCATAAATGCACCACGACAAATAGTGCAGTGCCAGGTAAGACGACACCTTTTCACGACGATGTCTGATCAGGAATTTCACTTTTCATCTCAATCTCTATTTCTATACCTGTACTTTATTCCTTTGAATGCATTTATCTCATTTAACAAAATTGGATTACAGACGACAATTAGACATTTGCCACCGAAAGGGTTAATCCTTCAACAGATATGTTTATTTCATCATACTGACATGTCAAATGATAATAGCCTTATGTTAAACCTTTCTTGGGTGTGAAAAAAACTGTTGGTGCAATAGTGGCTACTTTTGATTCGACCAAGCTTTCTAAAAAACTACTGATCGAGTGTCAAACTGAGGAGTTACTCGTCTAATCATCTTAACCCTTCGCTTGCTATTCACGTCAATATATCTACCTGTAAATAGTGAAGACCCAGATGAGACAGCTCCTGCAGGATCTGTCTCATCAGGGTCTGCACTATTTACAAGTTGATTGTGCAACCAGTGCACTCCACAGCAGTGATTGCACAGCGAAATACTTGTACACAATGAAGAGATATGTAAATATACAACAGGACATGGATAAAGAAGGAGAAATGTGTTTTAAAATTCAGCAAGAGAAGGGTTAATCAAAGCATTTTGAAAATGCGAGTCAAGTCGCGGATATCAGAATACTATTTGACAGTTCCGTATTTTATAGATACAACAAGTATTTTCAGAAATTTCAAATGTATCATTTGAAAAAAATAAATATCCGACACTATATTTTCATTTTTCAATTTTTGCAGTAAAGTGTTTTATGAGTTATATCTTTGTTCCATAGATACGAATTAAACACCTTTGCAAACAGAGTAGATAAAGATCCTTTTGGAGCCGTCTGATCAGGATCTGCTTGGCTTACTGATGACTTATGAAATTATATCGATATTAATCGACAGTTTTTAATCAGAGCCAACACTTCTTGTTCTTATGCCATTACAAAATATCATGCTATTTAACATCCATACATACATCGATTGTTAAACATTTCTTATACGAATGTGCGTGCAGCATAGGGCTGTTACACAGGTAAATGCATATTCGTATTCCTTTACATATTTACTCCAGAATATCTCGTATCTAACATAAACATGTCTCAGCAGCCTAATACAATGATCATTGACTGCTGTGAGATAACTTTTACGTAAGATTGCATCCTAATACTAAGACGAGATACGAATTGAATAAACTAATATCAGACACATTATAACCTACCAGAAAAGTCACGTGATAAATTAAGAGGCATGACAAAACCCTCCAGTCCATTTCAGCAGAGAGTTACAATTTAGAATTAGAAGAACGAATACGTGTTTCGGCCATACATGTACTAGATTTCTAGTACACAGGATATCCCGATCGACTTATTTAACTTTGCATATAGTTACGTTTTACTTTTGGACTTGGTTTTAACTGTTTGTGGATAAGCACTGTTATACGGTACGAACTGAACTCAAAAGGATACATAATAAATTCATATAGATTCCATCTGTGCAGTTTTCATATTACTAACTCCTCAGCATCTTCAACATGCTATTACAGTTTCTACATTCTATTATTCATTTTTATTAAAGGACCAACATTGTCCAGTATACCGATTTTGAGTTTGCATGGATTGGAAAATGAGAAATATTGCTTTACATTGGGTTAACTTATACTCACCTCCCTAATCTGTTTCCTGCATTTGCTCTGAACCATTGGATTGTTTACGAGATGTACGATCGTGAAGATCAGAGTTGTAGCAGTCGTGTCTGTACCAGCATTGAACAGGTCAAGAAACACCCTAAACATGTCATCCTCTGCAAATACATATTGATCTAAGTCTTTGAATGTGAAACTGTTTATAATTGTTTAATTGGAAAAGTAGTAAAGCCAAGCAGGCAAAGGCACATACATGACGCAACCACCACCAAAACACCGACACACACACACCGACACACACACACACACACACACACACACACACACACACACACACACACCGACACACGCGCGCACGCACGCACCCCCACACACAACCACACACAAACGCACACACACAAACGCAAACACACACACGAGATGAACACAGGCAACACCAACAAACACAAGAACTAGAGACAAACACTCCACACATGAACAAAATCACAAGAACAAAGACGTAAGGCAAACAAAAGGAAGGGTGACAAAGAGAGCACCGCCTTGGTACGGTCAGTAGCAAAAACACAACCAACGTCCATTCTGTATGAACAAACGTGTGAAAAGCACTATTTCTTTATACACTACCTGTAACTTTGCTGTCAGGGTCACATTCGGTTTGTATGAACAAATCTATGAAGTCTCTGATGTTGTTCGGGTCGAAGGAGTCACGATGTTCTTTGATTCGACTTCTGCCATATTGTTCCAGCTCTTGCAACGTTCGCATGACCTTGGCCAACTAAATAGGGACCGAAACATTTACAATGAACTGGGGATAAGACGAAGTGTTTGTTATATCGTATACAGTAAAACCTCTCTATAACGACCATTAAATTATGTTAATTAGTTGGTATTTGGGGCAGGTGGTTGCTTAAACCAACGTGAAAGTAAAACAGAACGCTCCTATAGGAACGTTCTGCGTTACTTTCACCTTGCTTTAAGAATCCATCCGCCTTTAAACACAAAATACTAAATGTAATAAAGTGGTCGTTGTAGAGAGGTTTTACTGTATTAATTGCAGAGCTGAATATCCCATCAGTGGTTTACTTCAGAGTCCACTAGAATTAAAATATTTAACTTTTGAATGACAAATAGTGCGGACCCTGATCAAGGGGCTCATCTATGTACACTCTGATATAGGTGTAATTTGTTTTGCAAATGTCAGTGCACTTTAAAGGGATAAGACTTACGACACTAGTGAAACGTTATACGTACTTCAACTGGTGTATAATAACTGATGATAAGCATCATTAAGCTGAGTGGTATTTCGACAAACATTCATGATCTTATCATTTCTGCTATTTAAATTGGTAATCATTTACCTCACGGATAGTCATATAAGACATAATGACAACCTTTTACATGATTATTTGATAACGGCAGATGAACAATTTAGTCATGGTAGAAACACTAGAATCAGATTTATATCCGATAATAAGAAAAACGGGTAGACCCAGACCAGACAACTCCTATAACAGCCGTCTGATTTGATTCTACTATGTTTGCTAATGCGTGAAAGGCGTTCATATAACTTTACTGGTTTTCAATAACATCATAAAACCTTCTTTTTTGTTATGTTCAATCATTAATATGAAATGTGTAAATTTGAACTTATATCGAAAACTGCCCATGTGATACAAAATAAACCTCTTTCAACGACATCTATTATATGTGTTCTAGAATACAATATGTCTGCCTTTGTCGACCAGTTAATGAAACTAAAAGATGAGCAGAATAAAAACTAAAAAATGCCGAATAAGATCGGGTCTTCGACAGCAAACACATAAACGTTTTGTCTTCTTCGGCATTTATTCCGTAGGATTTATTGCGATTTTCAGCATATAGACAAATTATGTATGTGCGTGTAAGCATTTTAAAAGCACGTTGCAAATACTTTAAATTCATTAAAGGCACAGAAGTAACATAAAATACTGCAAGAGAACACTTAAACAACTGATAAAAACCCTAAGTAAATAGGTGGTGTAAAACACGTCTTGCTAATTTTATAATAGCCATATTATATCCAGATTTCTTGATTGACCAATCTATCAGTGAGGACTACCTTAATTCACCGATTACTCCATGAATATGCATGTCAGAAAGCATGCCACAGAGCATTTTAGTTACATGGTTTTTAAGGTAACATATCAACATATTAAGAATGTGTAACTCTATGTACCTTTATGTTATTTCAAATAAACTTAGAAGCTTTAGAAACTAGCTTACAAAACGTTGTTGAACTCACGCGCTACTGACAGCAGATCGATGTTTATCTGTCACAGAGACAATCGGTGAAATGCTTAGCCACTTATAATGCGAAACGGATAGTCTCGTTGAAACTTGATGTTTTAGAGCTTTACCGACGTTATCTGATTCGACTTCGAATTTCTACCCATTTCCCCCACAGGATATTGATCCGATTATGGGATGTATACCTTTGATCCGGGTAGGTGTCGAAGGAATGGAAAGTAATTTTCCGGTAGAAGCACACTACCGGTTTTGAAGAGGAAGTCAATGTCATCCACTAAACGTATGAAAATCTCATCGTCATGGTCAAATCTGAAAGTAAAATGATCCTGAGGTCATTAAATGCGTTGCTTTAGTCTTAGTTCATTTTCAATCATCTAATTCGTGGGAATGAGAGTGGTACTCACAATCTGGCCTAGATTACTAAGACTCAATCTCGGAGCCTGAACGTCATATATGATACTGAACACAGTAGATGGTCATACATACATATACTTAATTTAAATTCATATAAATCAGGTGGCCAAATCAGTTTATAATAATCTCTGCTATATCTTCAATTCGATGAAATGTTCGAGTGACTGTTGACCGAGTGTCAAGCAGCTTTGATGAGACGCAACTTGTTGGCAAATGTCAGTGAATACTACAATGCCCAAACTATCCTATTCCTGGATCCATGCTTATAAAACCTCTTAGTTCAGTCTGAGTTCGTTCTCAAGCTTTTGATTGGTCAGATTTTGAGTTCTCAAGTTTTTGATTGGTCAGATTTGAGCCAAAGGCTCAAATCTGACAAATCAAAAACTTGAGAATGAACTCAGACTCAACTAAAAGTTTTATAAGCATGGATACTGGTCACGTTCCATTATGAAAATAATCAAAGTTATGTCCATGATAGCATTATTTAGCATTAATATGCACGGGGCAATAGGGTAATGACTCACACACGAGATCAATCGAAATCTTTAATAATCAGTAGATCTACATACAGTTGTATGTTTAATTAATTTGTAAACAGTGTTTAAAGTCGACGAATAACATTACTTTCTACATCCACATTGAATACGTAACGGTTTATTTACTTTATTACAGTTGGCTGCGTGTCAGATCAAATCCCAAGCATAACCAGAATGAATCCACCATTACTATAGAACATGATCATAAAATACTTACCTGTTTCCGAACACAATACTGGCTATAACATTAGACACCGTCAATTTGCAGGATCTCAAATAATTGTATGGTTTACCGTTTTGTTTCTCAAAGACTGACACCAACCTGAAATGTTTGGCAAATACATGGTACAGACGTTACAGGCAGCAGCAACACATACAATCGCCTATAACAACATGCATCTATTAGCCCTTTCAACTCTGAAATTTTAGAGTGGAATAGCCCATTAGTGTTTAGTTATGTAGTCCACTTAGTATAAAAGGCTTTAATTTTTACAAGAGAGCTCCACTTGGATCCCTCTTATCTGAGTCTACACTGTTTGCAAGTGGCAGAGTGTGTCCGTGGTTGGATGGGGTTAATACCGGTGATGATGATACATGTCTTAGGTATACAAACACTCTTTGAAGGAATGGTGATTACCTGAACAATATTAGATTTCTGAAATATGTTGCATAATAAATTTACACTCATTTATTTTTGTCGTATACAGAGCCACAAACAAGGGTGTAGATCTATATCGAACAATACTAAATTAGTAATTTCTCTAAAACCCTGTTATATCGTCTCAAAGAGACGATTCTAAAGAGTGGTTGGTGATGAAATAAAATAAATATTTTTGAAAGCAAAACTGATTAGATTACTCATTATGCATCTGTATGACTTACACGCGTGCTTCCTCTTGGATTTTCTCTTCTAAACTTTTCTTCCCAACTCCAAAGTCACGGAGACTTCCCAATGTATATTTTCTCAATGCAGCGTGATTATCTCCATTTCCGAAAATGATTCCTGAAATAATACACACAGGAATTTCTAACTTTCTTTTAGACTTTTCTTTAAAAGTGTGAACAAAACAGTTATAAACATATACTGATTTATTTGAGGTTTTAGAACATTTGCCTAATATGTTAATATATATTCGCAAAATATATCTACAACTCAACAGAATCGCCTTTGTGAGCCTAGGAGAGACAAACCCAATGATTAGCAGTGAGATAGTATTTGGCGGAGAGATAATAACTTTTGATAAATCAGTATGTGTCTTATCAGCATTTCTTAGCGCGATAAGGACCCAACATCATCTCTTACCTTTTCCGTTGAAAAGGGCTTTGATAAAGTAGAAATCGCTTGGCCTGTATTTAAACTTGTTGTTCATTTCTATCGCAGCTTTGTAGATATTCTTGTATCCCATAATGAAGATGACGTCAACTTTTGGGCCCAGTCGCAGTCGGATAATGTCCCCATACTTATCTCTAAGCAACAGTGGTATTTCGTAGAAGTACCTTCCGAGACGAACAACATACGGCAAATTGCCTACATGGTAAATATATACATATATTAGAGAGAATTATGTGAAGACATTTACAAGCATTCATTCACAACTCTAGATCCCAGATGCACTGTACAAGACAAATAGAATAAAAAACAGGTGGGAAATTTATATAACAGAGATACGTTTATTCGTACAGTGTTACCCAGTGCAAATTGACTGTCAGAGTGATTTCGACTTCAAGGAAAGTGTGATCAATCAACAAGTTAACTAGACTGTCGCAGGACAGTAAAGCTCGCCTATTGTAGACCTTGTCTACAAAGATGAAGTCCAAAACAGGTGAAATTTTGACTAAAATTCAATTTTAGTTTAAATTTTTACTACACTACATAAATGTTCAACACACAGGGAACCTCATTTTCAAATATCAGCTTTCTATGGCAAATATGTCATGTAGTATTAGTGCATTTCAACACTTAACCCAAAACATTAACCAAAACCCAACGCCGATGCCGAGGTGGTTCCATAAGCCCCCTATTCTTCGAATAGGCGAGCTAAAACCAACCAAATGAAGCTCAGAAAACCCCTTACCCAGCAATGGACCAAATATGTTAATAATTGAACCAATCGCTTAATATCTGGTTATGTCAATGTAATAAGTTAGTCGGTTAAATATGTCATTGTTTAAACAGCAGTTTGTTTAATCAATCAAATATGTTATTTTATCATTAGACTGTGTATATGAATAACGTTTTCGGGTCGTAAGGAACGTCACGTGACCGAGACAGCATGCTCTAACATGGTACAATAACGGACGCAGAAAAGTCTCAATTTGATTGTTATTTTCTCCGTAATATTTCCTAATTTTGAATTCCAGGATTGATCCCATGCCTACAGAAAACGTGTACGATGGTTCGGCCCAAGGTAGCAGTTGGTCATGTTTTCATATTGCATTGTGGGTTGAATAGATGGCATTTTTATTTTTGGTCATATGTGCCATCCGAATTCCAGGATCGGTCATATATTCCTAGAATATTCTACCAAAGGTGGCAACTTTGGCAATGCTTATATATGGTTTAACCCTTCGCTTGCTGAATTTTGAAATACATTTCTCCTTCTTTAGCCATGCCATGTTGAATAATTACATATATCTTCACTGTGTACAAGTATATCGCTGTGCAATCACTGCTGTGGAGTGCATTGATTGCACACATCCTGCAGGAGCTGTCTCATCTGGGTCTTCACTATTTACAGGTAGCTAAGGGTTAATAGATCTGTTGTATTCAGACTGTTTTATTAAATACTGTGTCGGTTTGTATGTTCTTAGCGACATTATCACAAAACAAATATGGATACCAGGATACAGATATAAAGCAACCTTGCAATACATTGTAATTCAATAATTCATCAAGTGCTACTGTGTGTCGTTTATCCAGTGACAGTAAGTATTTACGCGTTTGTCGTGTTTAATAAACCTCATTTATCGATCGGATTATATATATTGACAATGAGTGGGAATATATGCCATCATGCCCGTTCAATAAACTTTATGCTGTGTATTACATGTACTTGCTTTCTATCGATGTTTGCTGATGGTTGCGTCTTGTGTGTGGCTTTTCCTGCTTGACCTTACTACATTTTCAATTAAGTAGAGATTAATACATGTATACTGATCAGTGATTACTGTTAAATATGTAATGCTCAATCGTCACTCTCATGTTGTAAGATACAGTGTATGCTATAGAAACATATAATAAAACAACATCTATAGCCATTACGAACTTAAATGTAAAATCATAATAAACGTTACATTGATAAATGAAATGCTACTTACCCACTAGGGGCCATCGTGGAGGGCCCGGCGGATACCGTTTGGATTTGTTGTAGGAGGATATGTACCATCCGACAATCAGCGTGGTCACCAGGATGAGTAGGCTTGTCGGCTCAAGGAGTAGATGAAACATCCTCAACTCGTGTCACCTGTAATGTTTACAGTAAAGCCCTTCTAAATCGGACGATAAAAGTAGTATAAATACTGGGGTCTTTCTGCACTACTTTCACCCTGCATTAAACAACCGCCTGTCAATAAGTATCGAAATTCTTCTCTACTAGAATTCTTGTTTAGAGGGGTTTACAATATATCTTTTGTACATGTTAGTCTTTTGCAGCCACTTTGGTTATTGAACATCCACGAACCGGAACCAGTTGGGTTTCATCTAGGCTCGGACAGAGGCCCAGAAAATATGTATGAATTAAAATATTTACCTTTTCCTCAAAATCCTAGGTTATGACTTATTGGTCGAGAAATAACGATTTTAGCATTTAGATACACACCTTTATCTGTTGTGTTGATGTCGGCTTGGTGGAATGAGTCAAATAGTTACCAATGGTTCGGGGTGAGTGGTTTAGATAAATATATTATTGAGATTTCGTTATTGAACGTTGCTCAAAATTGCCAGCTTGTTGGGCTGAGTCGAATATGTACGATTGGTCCCAGTATGCATGTCTGATATAAACAAATATGTGTATGGGAGTTTACAATGTGTCATGTAAAACCAACGAGACCTTTCATTAATGAACACGAACTAAGTTTTTGCTTTGATAAAAATGTGACCAGTTCTATATAATTCTATAAGTAAACAAAACAGACCATGCAGGAGCCGAGCTCTTTTTGCGTAAAAAGTTTGTGTAAAGGAAATCCCTAACCTTTTAAATTCTGATTATTCAACTGTATGTGATCCATCAGTGTTTAATGACGGAGCTTAAACATTGCTAAATGATGATATATGACACACAGTGCAGACCTTGATCAGTGTGCTGTTCTATGAACCCCTTTATCTGTGTCCATACTGTTTACAAATGCAGTGTATTTGTATCCCGAAAAGAAAGTGACATTTCCCGGTGGGAAATGAAGCAATACTCGGTTAAATTATCTTAATCCATTTGTGCCCAGTGTCTCTTACAATTGACAAATGCAACCAACTGTGTAGACCCAGATCACAGAGTTCCTTGGGGAGCCCTCTGATCAGTGCCTTCACTGTTTGCTGAACCCATTTATGTCAATGGCTTATACCAACAAATAATGTGTTTGTTGCGCCACCCTCAGTATGTAATTGATGGGTTCAAAAATAAATCTGGACGCGGTTTCCTTAAATATAATGCAATTAAAAGGGCGAAGCGAACAAACCTGTCCTATTATATAGTAAAACCGTTCTATATCGACCATTTAAAGTTGGGTTCTGCCCATTAATCGTATTAAGCAATCAACATAAAAAGTTGCATACATATTGATATTATTAAACATAACTTACAGCCAATTTTCCAACATTTTAAATATATATTCAGATAAATATTAATGACTTCTGAATCCTACTAAAATCCTTAGAAAACCACAGATTTCATGGCTAACTTCGGACATGTTCAGTAAATAATTACGGATATTACTTACATGGGTCAGTCTAACCAGTAAAACGCGCAACGAGAATATCTTCAGTGTTATGTTTAACCTACATATGCATCAAGTACGTCCGGTTGTATGACAGGTTCCGGTGTATGGCGGACGTGTTTTGTTGGTTTCCGAGGTATTTACCATGAGCTTTAACAACAAGTTAGTTTAAAGTCACACAGGTTCCGTTTCCGTTTCGCGAAATATGAACAGAGTACATCATTAATGAATAACCACCAGGGTAATTAAAAACAGGACATTGCCTAAGGTAGGAGAGAGGCAATGCAGAACGTACTTACGAGAACTTTCGGAATAAATAATCAATGTCGTCCTGCATTAAGCTATCATCGGCCTTACAGACTCCTAATTAGACCTTAATTAGACCTTAATTTGAGGTCGTCGTATAGAGGTTTTACATAATGCTGAGCGTCAAGTGTTGAAGTCACCAATATATGAACAGAACAGAACATAAATTTATTCAGACTTGTACATAGTACATCGTCTATTATACATGTATTTGTCAACCTTTCTCACGACCTCGTACATTTAACTCCTTCGCTGCCGATGTCGCATCTGTGATTGCCTTTGCAAACAGTTTGGATCAGAGTAACTCGGCGTCTCATCAGGATCCAAACTGTTTGCTACTGTGAGTGTTTTGGAGAAAATAAATGAAAAAAAGAAGAAAATTGCTGCAGACGACAAAGTTTGCAGACGACAACGTTCGGTAGCGAAAGAGTTAAACAGACTGAAGAATATGTGACAAGTCGGATAAGTTTCCAAACTGTTTGGCACATGGCAAGTTGTTTCTAAAATGCATCTGAGAAGAGTTTGGATAGACCCAAACTATTTCATTATGATCTGGCTGCGATGAGACTGATAGCAGTCAACATAGTTTTGCAGAAGAAAGTTACTTGGTATTAACCCATTACCTCATAATCTATTTTTAGATCCAATCTCTTTGAATAAATCTACCGAAAAGGAGCATTTGCTAGCAAAAAGGTAATTTTTAGAATTGTGTAGTTTTGAAACCATTCTGATAAATAGTGACTTTTACAGAAGCATCAAAAGGCCTCAATATGAGAGTGGGGGTGTGTAACGGTGTTGGACGAACGCGTTCTACGATTTATAGTGTCAACATCATTGTCAGTGTAAACAAAGTTGACCGTTATCATTTACATTTGACCCAGATGTGTACCTGTATAAACCCTTCTCCCGCTAAACGCGACCCCAATCGCATTTGTAAACAGATTGGATCCAGATGAGACACCGAGAAACTTGACACCGAGTAACTTGACACCGAGTAACTTGACACCGAGTAACTTGACACCGAGTAACTTGACACCGAGTAACTTGACGTCTCATCAGGATACGAACTGTTTAATCCTGGATCAATTGCTTTTTCAAACGCCTGATTATAATATAAACGAGTTGCTATATGCTCACAACATGTCAATTACTGCACGATATTGGAATGTGGACCTATATAGTAAACCTTCTCTTAACCGGACGTTAAATTTAGTATAAATATCGGTCTTGGAGACGGGTGACAGCTTAATGCAGGGTGGAAGTCATGCAGAAAGCTCCTAGAGGAGCTTTCTGCATGACTTTCACCCTGCATTAAGCAGTCACCTGCCTAAAATATATAAATTCTTCTCTTCTAGAATTCTGGTTAAGAGAGGTTTTACTGTAGTAAAACATCTTTACAGCTATCAGTAGGGTTTAGCTATTGTAAAACCAAATGATTTTCTTCTGCAGGCATTCACATCAGCTTTCAGTGTCAGAGTGGGCTTTGCTTCTAATTCACTACAACGTAAATGATGTGTGAACAATTTGGATCCTGTAACTCGACATCTCACCTGGAGCCAAATTGTTTCAAAATGTAATCACAGAGTCGTCCTATGCACTATGACACGTGAGTCGCTTTCCGGTGATTTCAGCGATGAAAGAGTTAAATAAAGCAACAGCTTAATTTAGCGTAGCAGTAATACACTAAATGCAACAATATGTCTGTTTTCTATATACAGTAAAACCCTTCTAAATCGGATGTTCAATTTAGTAGAAATATCGGCATTGGAGACAGGTGGCAGCTTAATGCAGGGTGAAGGTCATGCAGAAAGCTCATAGAGGAATTACCTAAATATAAAGTGTAACATGGCAAACAGTGCAGACATGAGAGGGTTTTCTCATCTCGGTCTATATTGTTTGCAAAGAACAATAGTGACTCGTGTCCCTCACTGCAAGGGTTAACCATTCCATCGCTATCTAGCCCGTCAATGGTTTACTGTTGAGTTCACTCAGTATCAACTGCTTAAACTCGCTGGAGGAGTTTGAATGACAAACAGTGCAGACTGTTAAATAGAGTGTTTCTCTAGAATCCCTCTGATCTAGGTCTACACTGTTTGCAAATGCCATTGCATGCATATCCCACATTTAAAGGCTTAAATCCTATGTGTATGGAAAACATACAACCTTCGAACTTTTTTTTATTTGCTTTAGCTTTTTGTTTTTTCTATCCTCTTGAAGATCATATTCAGCTGGTTTAACCATTTTATACATGCTTTAACGGTTGAATACGATAGACGAGTAAATAAAAATAACTGAAAGAAACCCAAGTAAAACACGATGGTTTTATTACAGTTCAAAATATTAACTTGAGACTAAGACAATATTGTAAACTTTCGTACCTGCCTAAACTCTCATCTGGGTCCAAGCTGTTTGCAATTGCCCATCAAGTCCCGTTAAGCATGCTAAGGGATAATCCTATGCTCTATGAATATTGATCTAATTCATGCTATCACCAATATTGATTAATGATGTTTTATAATGTTAAATATACACAGGAATGTTTGGCCATGAACAAATATATAATTCCATATCATTAGATGCTCCAGCATCGGTCTGATCTGAGTCTACTGTAGTTGCAAAGGTATTAGACGGTATTTATGTGCAGTAAAACATCAATTCCTGATCGAGCACAATACTGACAAGATACACCAGAACCTGTAAGTAGCGACCACAAAACTGACCGGATACACAATAACCTATCAGTAATGACCACAAACAGATCATATAGACCAGAGCCAGTCAGTAGCGACCACAAACTAACCATATACACCAAAATCTGGCGAACACTTTACTCATTTATTCCCATCTTATTTAACCCTTTACCCCATGAATATTTATGTAAGAAACAATGACCTCATGAATATTAATTAGATTGATTTTTAAAATGGCATATTAATACACATGGGATGTTTGCCAAAACAGAAAATGTAGAATCATATCTATATTATTTCATAAGCAAACAGAGCAAATCTGATCAGACAGATCCTACAGGAGCCATCTGATCTGGATCTACTCTGTTTGCAAAGGCATATAAAGGTGTATTGATGGAGTAAGGGTTAAGGAAACCCACCCACAGCGTAGTTTGAAAGCCATCCATTCTTTATGTTGAGGAGGCACAGCAAACAATTCTGGTATACGCCATTGACATCGATAGGTTCAGCAAATAGTCTGCCAATGCCCTTGTAAGGGCCCTGGGCATTAATGGGTTAATTGAACAGACAGGGGAGTCTTTATAAACTGGTACAATGAAATCTAGATTATACGACCACTCAAATACGGATCATTATTACCAGTCAGAGTAAATCCTTGGATTTTGATTGGTCAGTTTGCCAAAAACTGCCGGGGTGTACAGTACCGTATTCAGCGGCTTCCACGGAGAATACAGAATTATTCAAATTTGACGTGTGACGTCATTCGTTTTGTTTTTATTTTTAGCGTCGATTGGAAATTTCATATCGTCCTTACTCCAATAATTCTGGATGGATTACGACCAAATAATCGATAATAAACGTAAAAACTGTACCTCATACGTTCCTCAATTTAACACTATCAACTTATCAGTACAACGTGTTACCGTTAATGTTTACAAGTGATGTTTCAATGCTTCTTTCGAAATTGCTCTGAGACGACGTCATATTTGCTCTGTGATGACGTCATGTTTTCTTTGTCATGTCGTCATACAATTAGAGATCTAATGTCAGCAAAATAAGAGTCGTTCGTTTCTTAATTAGGTAAATCGGATCTCTGACTGGTAATAAATTCGTTACACGGTAATTTGGCAGGGTGTACGGGCTGGTATGACCGGGTTAGACCACGTATTTCCTTCGGCTAACGCCTCAGGAAATACGGGATCTAACCCGGTCATACCAGCCCGTACACCCTGCCAAATAACCGTGTAACTAATATTATCGGTCTTTATCGGTGGCAGCTTAATGCAGGAACAACGCCATGCAGAAAAATTCTCTCGGAGCTTTCTGCATGACTTTCATCCTACATTTAGCAGCCACCTGGCTACAAAGACATAAATTACTTATATTTCGTAATATAGAGTATTTACTGGTAGTTGCTTACATTGTGCAGAAAGCTCCTTTGGGAATTTTTGAATTACATTTATCTTGCATAAACCTGTCACCTGCCGTACCGACCCAGGAGCAGACAGTCCTGTTTTACTGTAAATGTGAACATTTACTTACAGTAACTGTTAAATCAGTGTATACATGTAAGTGGACATTTACTTACAGTAATTTTAAATCCTTGTATAAGTGTACATTTTCATACAGTAATGCTGTGTTATCCTTGTATAAGTGCATATTTACTCACAGTAATACAAAATCGCAATATATTCTAGCAGATTTAGTTACAGTATTGCTAAATCCTTGTATAAGTGCATATTTACTGACAGTAGTGTAAAACTCATAGAATATGTTTGCATTTACTTTTAGTAATGTTAAATCCTTGTATATGTGCGCAATAACTCACAGTAATATAAACAAATTCTGAATATGTGCCATTTACCTTTGGTAATATAAACACAATATATGTGCGAAGTAATTCCAAATCCCTGTATAAGTTGTGCGCTTTTTACTTACAGTAATGTAAAATCCCTGTATATGTCAGTATTTACTTACAGTAATATAAAATCCCAGTGTATATGCGCATTTACTTACACTAATGTAAAATCCCAGTACACGTGCGCATTTACTTATAATAATGTTAACTGCATGTTAACAGTATGGTTAAGTCACGTATATTCAGTTTACACTTATTTAATCAATTTGCTCCCACGATCCCATATATGGGACGTAGGCAAACAGTGTAGACTCTGATCAGACGCAACATAATGTGACATCTGATCAGATTCTACACTGTTTGCTGATAGGAAATTCAATATAAAACAAACCAAAAATGAAAATTTAGACCAGAAATCTCTTAGATAAAAGATAGACTAATCCAATATATAAGCATGGAAGAATCCACTGGGAGCAAATGGGTTAGAGCTAAATTAAATCCCCTGTAGTTTGCATTTATCCACGTTAATGTTAAATTCTGTATATTCAGTTTGCATTAACTTACAGTAATGTTAAATCCCTGTACATTTGTATATTCACCGCGAACTAAATAGATATCTGGGCGAGGTAGGGTATAAAACTACACAAAACAGGTTAATAGCTAGGACGGTTAGCTGGGACGGCTTGCTTTTGTTAACAGAGTTTTGTAATGAACTCAACCCACAACCCGCCAATCACAACTATAGCAGCATTTGCAAACAGTGTATTCCCAGATGAGAGAGTTCATATAGGAGCTCTCTCATCTGGGTCTGCACTGTTTGCCCTGGAAAATCCATGCCTGTATGCTCTAATATTTTGCCTAGGGAAATCATTTCAACATACGCTGTCTATTTTAAAGATCTGCGTAATTAATATTCAAAGAGGAAAGAGTGATAAAAAAATATGTGGCGGGCTAAGGATTAACTACGTTGCCTAAATCCAAAGTTCATTGCTAATGACGCGTTTAGAAGTCTCATGAATCTATATAATTGGAATACAACCTATATTTTGTTCAAAGAACAGTAATACCTCACGAATAATCATTGAAATTTGCGAAAGGTTTGTGTTAAGATGTCGCCGATATGAGTTCAGGCCAATGGGATTTAGACACACGCTGTAGAACCAGATCAGTCACAGTGTTTAAAACGCAGCGCTAGATTCGGTTGTATGCCACTGTACATAACGTGTACCGAACTTTGAATATTTGTTGTGAAGTGATGCGGTAGCTAATAGTATGGAACAGTGTTTGAACAGGATAAGATTTGATGACTGAATACAATAACACTAACCCAGTATATGCTTGAAATTCAATCAATGCTGAGGACGGTATCGTGTTGATATGGAATGGTAGCGTTCAGTGATCTTGACACGGGGTATGCCGTCTCAATGTATGCTTGATGGTTGAATAGGGTTAAAATATGAGAGAGCTAGCTAGGTGACAACGTATGGTGAAGTAAATATGCACACAACATGAAACAAACATGAATCAATGACAAAATATCTGATGATGTAATTTTCTCAAGCTATAACTTCAAACATGCAACGGGATATTCCCTTTAAAATGATTTGTAATGGTAGGTTACAGAACAGAAAAATATACTTCTAACATAATGCAGTATAAAAGAAAAATACATTCAAACAGTATATAAAGTATGTACAGATGTCAACCTTAAACAACGACTCCAGCCCGAGCCTTAGACCTAAAGTCTAGTCCGAAGTACAGACCAAAAACAAGTGTCTGAAGCCATCTCCAAATCAGGGTTTTCCCTTGACCCCTTCAAAAAGACCAATTTGAGGGTCCTCATGATCCCCTCTCTATAAAGTAAAGAACAGACCCTCTTAATTTCGAGGGTCATTTGTAAAATTTAAGGGACATTTCAATAGAAAAAGGGGGTCAGGGAAAATCCTGCTCCTAATATTATTTTCTAAACGGTTTCAGACCAATATCAAACCTTGTTATGCAAACCTACTATTGAATGTTAACAAGGAGTTGGTTCAATGCTAAACTATGAAGGTACGGGGCAAGCAACCCTAAGCTGATTTGAAACAGTTAGGTTACACTTTAGTACAATAATTAACCAAAGCCCCAGTTAAATAAATACTTGAATATTATAAGTGGATTTGAGATGTTAACAGTACGGCTCTGGCTAAGGGAGTGCGCCAGCTCAGGCGATGCTCCGCTTTATATAAGGAGATAATGTTTCCCGTCACAAAGGGAACTAAACGACATAGTGAATGCCTTCCGATCGTTAGAGTTATAAATAGCATATTTACGAGACAAAGAATGCATTATTTTCGAATAGAAATGAAATGATAAACATTTTCAGCAATCGGGCTGGAATCCGTGTAACTTACAGATTGTAAACGATATGAAAATTCACTTACTTTGTTCGAACTAAATGAATTTGAAAGCCATTTATTAAGCGACTAATTGACCGGATGTTGACAATCGAGCTTAAAAATCAAAGGGACACAAGTACTGAAAAGAACAGAAAAGAACCACAAATGCCACATTCACTACACCACTTTATAACGCTCGCCTTGTATTTAGCTACCACGTGCCTCTTTGACCAAGAAATGCGAGGTTAACCCTTTCGCTGCCAATGCCGTATCTGCGATTACCTATGCAAACAGTTTGGATCCAGATGAGACGCCGAGTAACTCGGCGTCTCATCAGGATCCAAACTGTTTGTTACTGTTACTATGTTTTTGAAATGAAAATGAAGAAAATCATAAAAATGAAATTTTGTAGCAGACGACAAAGTTAGCAGAGTTTGGCAGCAAAGGGTTAATACGTGAAGGTGACTATAATATAAACCACATGCAATTTGTTCACTCCATGCCAATTACTGCACGATATTGGAATGTCGTCTGCCTCAACTTGACCTATATAGTAAATCATCTTTACAGCGACCAGTATTGTTTGCTTTTTCTCTTGAAGATCAGTTTTAGCTGGTTTATTCATTATATACACTTATTTACGTAGACAAGTGAACCCCCCCTCTCAAAGAAATATAAATAAAAACAACAACAACAAAAAAAGCAAGAAAACAAAGACAAACAAAAACAAAAAAACCAAAAAAACAACAAGAACAACAACAAAAACGATGGCTTTATTACAGTCCAATACATTAGTCTGAGACTAAGACAATGTTGTAAACGTTTATACCCGCCTAAACTCTCAGCTGAGTCTAAGCTGTTTGTAATTGCCCCTTTAGTCCCATTAAGCATGATAAAGATATTCTTCGACTCTATGAATATTGATCCTAAATTATTCAATCACGAATATTGATTAACTGAATTGTTATAACGTCAAATGAATACAGTCCAGAATGTTTAGCCAGAAATGATGTCAAAGCCACCTGATGCTCGCCTGTTTAAAAGTTAAGTCTAAAACGTGTCATATTGAACACACGAAAATCATTCAATTTTCAATTTAAACTTAACTGCATCAATATCAGAACCGAAATGCAACCAAATACCATTTTTCATCAATTTAAAAAGATTATTAAACAAGAAATATACATACAAAGTCCTAGGTCTATTGGTTCCAATGTAATATGCAGTTAAATTATTTGCAAAATTAGATCAAAGGTGAAGGACAGAATGGCATAATCGTTGGCATGGTCATACCAAGTATAGAAGTCTTATGCCAATCGCTTCCAAATTTATAGGCATTTAAGATTTTATCAAAAGTAGGTCAAATGTTAAAGTCACACGGTCAAAAACATTGGTATGGTTGGAAAGTATTAAGACAGGAAATATACAAAGTATGGAAACCCTAGGCCTATTGGTTCCAATGTCATATGCATTTAAAGATTTTTGCAAAAGTAGGTCAAATGTTAAGATCAAGGTCCGAAGGGCAACTATGTTTGCATGGACATACAAAGTATGGAAGCCCTAGGTCTATTGGTTCCAAAGTTATAGGCACATAAAGAGTTTTGCAAAAGTAGGTCAAATGTCAAGATCATATGGTAAAAAAACATTGGTATGTTTGAAAAAGTATTCAGACAGAAAAGATACAAACCAAGAATGGAAGTAGAAGCATCGAACAACTTTGGCAAAAGTTGGTCAAAGGTCAAGGTAAAAAAACAAACATGTTGGCATGGTCATGCCAAGTATGGAAGCCCTAGGCCTATTTGTTGCAATGTTATACGCATTTAAAGACTTTTGCAAACGTAAGTCAAATGTCTAGGTCACATGGTTTAAACAATGGTATGGTTGGAAAAGCCCTAAGACAAGAAAGTAGCATACCAAGTATGGAAGCCCTTGGCCTACTTGTTCGAATTTTATAGGCATTTAAGAGTTTTGCAAAAGTAGGTCAGAGTAACATGGCAAAACCAATATTGTTGGAAAGGTATTAACACAAGAAATTTGCATACCAAGTATGGAAGCCTTTGGCGGCCCATTGGTTCAAATGTTAAATGCATTTAAAGATTTTTGCAAAAGTAGGTCAAAGGTCAAGATCAGGAGGGAAAATGTTGGCATGATCATATCAAGTATGGAAGACCTAGGCCTATTGGTTCCATTAATATAGGCACTGAAAGTGTTTTTTTTTCAAAAGTAGGTCGAAGGTCAGTTTCAAGGCAGGAAAGGCAAACAATGATATTGTTTTAACACAAGAGAGTTGCAT
The DNA here is from genome assembly GCA_963576725.1 of Azorinus chamasolen. Classification (NCBI taxonomy): domain Eukaryota; kingdom Metazoa; phylum Mollusca; class Bivalvia; order Cardiida; family Solecurtidae; genus Azorinus; species Azorinus chamasolen. The sequence goes on along the minus strand of OY755246.1, from coordinate 18,937,891 downwards.
ACGACGTATGGAAGTACAAATATGAGTCATGCAGGAAACACCACATACAGAACAAACAGTCGCCCGAACAGCAACACAAGGAAACAGCAAATGTACATAACTATAATAAACATAAAGCCCAAGGTACATTGCTTCAAATATTATAGGCATTTAATGATTTTTGCAAAAGTAGGACAAATGTCAAGGTCAATGTCAAAAGGGCAAAAATGTTGGCATGGTCATACCAAGTATGAAATCCCAAGGTCAAATAGTCCGATAATATAGGCATTTAAAGATTTTTGCAAAAGTAGGTCAAAGATCAAGGTCAGAAAGGCAAAAATGTTGGCATGGTCGGAAGGGTCTCGACAATATAAACCTTCTCACCTAGCACCATAGCACAAATGTTAAGCTTTATACCACCAACCCGTCCCAAACAATTTAACCTGTTGACTTTTGGCCCAAAACAAATAAGTCCAAAACATGTCAAAAATTGAATGAAAATTACAAACATTTTAATGTTTCCTTCCTAACAGTAATATTTGACCCCAAATGAACCTCCATACAACATTTCAGCATCCTAGCACAATTATTAAATTTTAAAACAACCCGTCTAAAACCTTTAACCTGTTGGTTGGTGGCCAAAAGGACTAAGTCCAAAACATGTCAAAAGTTGATAAAAATGAAAAAATATTTTTATTATTTAACTTCATAACAGAAATATTTGACCTCAAACAAACTTCCATACAAAATTTCAGCATCCTAATGCAAATATTAAGCTGTAAAACAGCCCGTCCAAAAAACTTTAACCTTGGCCACGCTCACGCTCACGCTCACGCCGGGGGTATAACATAAGATGTACTGTTCTACGAACAGTCGAGCTTAAAATATAGAACCAGATCTATATCATTCTATCGGCTAAAGGGCAGAATCTGACACACCAGAACCTGTCAGTATTAAGCCCTTAACCTATTAATTCCCATCTTATTTAAGGAAAACCCACCCACGGCGTAGTTTGAAAGCCATCTATTATTCATGTTGAAGAGGTACAGCACACACGATATGGAATAAGCCATTGACATCAATAGGTTCAGCAAACACTTCTTGCCGATATACTTCAGCAAACACTGATTGCCTATGGCCTTTTAATCATTTTCTTTATATAAACACCTTTTCACGCATGCGTAAACAGAGAAGACCCAAATCGTACGACTCCTATACGATCCGTCAGATCAGGGTCTGATATGTTTGCTAATGGAAATCGATATATCTGTTTCTTTCGTTTCTAAAATGGCTACAGTGTTCCAGCTTCCATACTTCATTAGAATTACTTTGTCCAAGAATATTCAGTAGGTATTGGGATTTGGAATAAATACACAAAAGGGAAAGGGTGAAGGGTCCTGGGTACTAATGGATTAACTAATTAAACAGAGTAATCCTTATAAACTGGTTGTTGCTTAATGAAGGGCAAATTTAATGTAGAATGCTCTTTTGGGAGTTTTTGTGCATGCTCCTGCAGAAACCTACCACCTGCCGTAACTTTCTGTAATATAAACCCAAGTACATGTATATGTACCGAATTTTAATCCTTGTGCGCATTTATTTACAGTATTGTATAGTTCCTGTATATGTGGACATTTACTTACAGCGATATAAGTCCCAGTATATGTCCGCATTTACTCACATTAATATAAAATCCCTGTATTTGTGAGTATTTACCTACAATAATATAAAACGAAGTGTATATGCGTATTTACATACAGTAATGTAAAATCCCAGAAAACGTGCACATTTGTTTATAATAATGTTAAATCCCTGTGTATAGTGTTAATTAATATATAAAGAGGATCACACATGAGTTTTCATTACAAATTATTTTTATGAAACGAGTGTACTCTACTATTATATTATTGTAAACAAGTTTCATGAAAACAATTTGCAATGAACACGGATGTAATATTCCTTTTATCACATTTATAAGCCTTATAAATGCTATAGAAAATGAAACAGGCTACAGCTGATGACTGTTCGGCCATTGCTTACAAACAGCGTAGTAATACAACGGATGACACACATGGAGCGCCACGATTGGCTAATGCTTAAATGAACGCTACGATTGGCTGATATTTGCTTATTTGCCAAAATAAATACACTAGTGCATTTTCGTGATTTACGGCACTCTGTTACGGCACTCCAACAAGACAGATTATGTGATAAATTCAGTTGTCACTTACTTAAAGTAATGTCAAATCCCATTGATCCACAGTAATGTTAAATTCGGTATATAAAGTTTGCATTAATTTACAGTAATGTTTAACCCTTGCATAAGTGCACATTAACTTACAGTAACTTACTGTGCATTTGTATTTTCACCGCGAACTAAAAGGACATCTGGGCGAGGTAGGGTATAAAACTGCACAATACGGGTTGATAACTTGGACGGCTAGCTGGGACGCCTTGCTTTGTTAAGCTCAATATTATTTTATAAACACACATAACAGACCTTGCTCATAGGGTTCCATGAAGACTCGTTTCGTCTGGATCTACCCAGTTTGCAAATTGCATCGAAAGATTAGGAAAGATGTATTTGCATCGACAGATGCATATCTATAAAATAAATAATTATTCTTCTTAACAACATTTGATGTGTTACTGTATTTTACCTAACCTTTAGGACACCCTCTCATTTGTCACACTGAACACGCCAATTTCCCCCCACCCCTCCCCCACAAAAGAAAAGATATGTTAACCATTAACCTGGTGTGGGCATATTAATATTACAATTCCAAACATTTTGGATCCAGATGGGACGTTAAGTACCTCGGCATCTCATCATGATCCAAACTGTTTGACAGTCTCACTGCATTTTGGTAGACGAACTAATTATATAGATTGAGTTTTAAAAATGCAGTGCATTATTATTATTATTTATTATTATACCACATTTATATAGCGCTCTTTTCACACAGGATATGTGCGTTCAAAAGCGCTGAATATACATAATTTTCTCAGCTAAATAAACTGAAACTAATGGTGAAGCAAATACACCGTTTACCTAATTTTATATCTAAATTCTTCCCGACCTGGCTCGCACTGCAAACAGTTTGGGTTCAGCAGATGAGGGACGCTCAGTACCTCGGTGTCTCATAAGGAGCCAAGCTCTTTGCCACTCGGTCAGTAGTCTTTCAAATGCTTGTAGCTCCTGATGAGATACCAAGTAACGCGGGATGTTATCAGGATCGAAACTGAATTGCATTTGAACTGATGTTTTTGAAGACAAAATTGGGGAAATATAACCTGGAGAATAGTAGCGGACAACATGCAAATACTTTGTTTATCCCTTTAGGCCTTTACTTCATAAATGCGCCTTTGAAAACAAAATAGACCCAGATCAGACGACTCCTGTAGTTCCGTTTTCTTATGAAATAATATAGATTATGGACATGAACAAACATTTACGTGATAATGTACCATTATACAAATTATTCTTATTACTAATCATGATGTCATATCTTCTTACATGAATATTTATGGAATATAGGGTTAAGCATGCTGAGCAAACTTCGTCTGTTCAAACTGTCAGTTTTGTACTGAAACAACTCAGCTAATTCTGTTTTCCTTTTACAAAAACATAATTTGAAATGCAATTATATTGCAAAGAAACACACAGTACTTCTCATTCTGTGATTCTGTGAACATATCCTGTTTGCAAATGTGTTAAACCATTCTCTCATACTAGCGCATTTTCTCGCATTTGCAAACAGGGTAGACCCAGAATAGACGGCTCATATAGGAGCATGTATATCAGACTGCATTTAAAATGAAGGAAAGGTTAAGGACATGCTACAATTACATGTAATACACAGGGAGCTAGTTTAACACAAAAGAGGCCATATTTTGTATCCATCGGGGCCAACATAAAAAGGACCTGTCATCTTTCTGTATAGGTCAGCATAAACGATGTCATGTCCCATTTCTACCAGGCCAAATATAAACACACCATGTCGTCTATCTGGGTCAACATAAAAAGGCCACGTCGCCTTTAATCTGGGTCAACAAAAACGAGGTCATGAATCATTTCCACCTCTCTCTATGTCATGTAAGAATAAAATTTTCGAACTCATTGCAATTACACTGAGCATATTTTATCAAATATCCGGCTTGATGATTGATTGAAAATCTTCGCTAAACTCTAAATAAACCATACACCGTCGCCATACACATGATCAAGTCACCTGCTTTGACATTCTTAATTCAATAATTCTTATCCCAATAATGATGCCTGATTGGTTTGTAATGTGTTACAACTTGTAACTATTTCCAATTCCTTTAAACTGATGAGAAACTATTGACTGAGTGTCAAACAATGATAATACGCCCAGGTTATGTTCTGACTTAACCCACTACCTCATAGTCCATTTGTAGATAAGACCTCTTTGAATAAATCTACCGAAAAGGAGCATTAACTACAGAAAAGAAAACTTTTAGAATTTTGTAGTGTAAAACCATTGTGATAAATAGAGCATTTGCTCCTATAGGAGCAAATACTCTATTTATCACAATGGTTTCAAAACGTGACTTTTACAGTCGTCAAAAGTCGTTAATATGAGGGAATGGGTTAAATTCCCATCATATTTGTTATGTGAATTTCCTTGCTCAGTTAGGTTTCAAATGGCTACATAACACGTTTGCTAAAAACAAAACGGGAAAGTATCTCGGAACAAGCAAAACAATCTAAATTTAGCCGGTATATGATGTTAGTGAATCACGTGACCATGAACTGTAGTTTAGCTACGTTGAATTATATCCACCGATAAGTGCGACCAAACAAATTCTAAAGAGAAACTAGAACTGGAACCACTTTATCTTAATGTGCATTTATTTATTATAGTCTCATTATGGTTACAACATGTACTATACACAACTCTTACATAACAATAATTTCGGACCATGTCATTCTATAAAGAATTATAAGAGACTTATCACATTACGTATTGCCTTCTACACGTATTTGCCACTCAAAACCGACACAATAATGTTTTTATTTTCAATTCAAAATAAGCACACTTAAACAATCATATGCACATACAGAGGAAACAGGTTTAACAAGAAAAAAGGTGATGCAGAGCATCAAAGTCACCGAAATTATGCTTGAACGTCATGCTATGTAAACTGTAAAGAGGGGTGGGTTTAAGGCAAGCTTTGTACAGCAAACTGTGTTTAAATGTTTGTGCGAAGTGATTCTAAATCCTTGTACAGTAAAACCTCTTTAAACCGGAATTCTAGTAGAGAAAAAACTTAGATACTGTTAGGCAGGTGACTGCTTAATGCAGGATGAAAGTCATGCAGAAAGCTCCTAGATGAGCTTTCTGCATGAGTTTCACCCTGCATTAAGCTGCCACCTGTCCCCAATACGGATATTTATACTAATTTTAACGTCCGGTTTAGAGAGATTTTACTGTATTGTATTACTTGTGCGCATCCGAGTATATGTGGACATTTACTTACGGTGATATAAAGTTCCAGTTTATGTGCGCATATACTTACAGTAATATAAAATTCAAGTGTATGTGCGTATTTACCTACAGTAATATAAAATCCCAGTATACGTGCGCATGTACTTATAATATTATTAAATCCATGTCAACAGTATTGTTAAGCCACGTATATTCAGTCTGCAATTACTTAAAGTTATGTTATATCCTTGTATATTCAGTTTGCATTTACTCACAGTGAGGTTCAATCCTGTATATTCAGTTTGCAATTATCCGCAGTAATGTTCAATCTCGTATATTCAGTATGCATTTACTTACAGTAATGTTAAATCCCTGTGTAATTGTTTATTCACCGCGAACTAAATGGACATCTGGGCGAGGTAGGGTATAAAACTACACAAAACAGGTTTAAAGCTAGGACGGCTAGCTGGGACGGCTTGCTTTTGTCAACAGAGTGCCTTGTAATGAACTTAACCCATAGCCCGCCAGTAACAACTATATCTGCATTTGCAAACAGTCTAGACTCAGATGTAAGAGCTCCTATAGGAACTCTCTCATCTGGCTCTGCACTGGTTGCCATGGAAAATCCATGCCTGTATGATCCATGCCTTTGTCTAGGAAAACCATTTCAACATACGCTGTATATGTTTGTGAAGATATGCCTAATTAATATTCAAAAAGGGCAAAGTGATAAAAAATATGTGACGGGATTAGGGTTACATACGTTTTGCGATATTCGTGTTTGCTTTAATTCAAAGTCCTTTCCTAATGGCGCGTTTAGAAGTCTATATAATTGGAATATAACCTATGGTTTGTTCAATGAAAAGTAATACCTTACGAATAATCATTGAAATTTGTGAAATATTTGTGTTAAGCTGAAGCCGATATGACTGATTTAGACAAAATTCCTGTTTGCTCCGTGTACAGTACAACCTGTCTTAAGCGGCAACCAAAATAATTATGGGCTTTAAAGCAGGATGTAGCTCAATGCCGGCCAACAGTAATGAAGAACGCTCCTATGTATGCCGTGCATTAAGCAAGAACTCGCATTTTAAGACTCGCATTTATATTCTTTTCAAAATAAATACTTGATGTCTTCTCAGTCTTTTGGTTTTGTTAGTTCCTCCCTGTTCGCATATTAGTTTTGTATGCTGTGTGATACGGATACACGTGTACAATGGAGACCCCATCAAAAACAACGGAAAGCAATTTCTTTGGATATAAAGTATCAAATAATAAATGTGTTGAGGACAGTGGAAAATCGAAAAAAAAGATATTGCTGCTGATTTTGAAATATTGCCAAATACGCTGAGCACTATCTTGAAAACAAAAAGGATGAAATTATTAAATCGTACGAAACGTCCAGCGTTTCTCCGGCGCATAAAATGCAAAGGCCCTTGTCTAACCCTGACGTTGACAAAGTCATGTTCGAGTGATTTTAGGAACAAAGATCCCAAAACGTTCGTATAAGCGGACCTTTACTTCTCCGGCAGTCAGAGAAAATGGCCAAAAACTAGGAAATGGTGATTTTAAGCCCACAGTGGACTGGCTTGATCGATTCAAGTGCTGCTATGGAATTGTGTGTAGACCTATAAGTGGGGAAAGTTCTGTGGTCAATCCAGAAGTCGAACAAGACTGGCTTAATTCAAAACTACCAACCCTTTTAAAAGAGTACAAACAAGTTTGCTTGTCTGAAGTACGGTACATACATACGTGTAATAAAGTTTTGAACAGTCGTGTGCCAGAGTCATAATTTATAGCGAACTTCGTACTATCAATATAGTGAATAATGTTTATAGCGAAGTAAATCCTTCAGACCCTTGGATTTCGTTATAACCGAGTTTTACTGTAATAAGTATAAACTAGATCTGTAAGCCAAAGGCTAACGAATACCCCCAACCCGGCTGTTTGTCAGAACACTTAACCTGAATCTGAACATATGTACATACCAAATCATGGACAGATTAAACAATGCCTATCCCAACCCAATTTGTGTAAGTGACACGATGTTCAGCAATAAAGAAACAGATGATGTCAAAAACATTGTTTACGCTATTAAAATTGTGGCGCGAAAATGTTTTGTAATAGTAGTTGGTTATATTGAAAAGTGAAACTAACTATTGTTCAAGTCAACCAATAATAAAATCCTATGGCCATAAGGCTACACATAAAGATTGAACACATTTCAGGCAATAATGTAAAATAATTCCAGCATATCCCCCACTAGTGACTAGCATTGTTGTTTGTGTCGTAAGGATTTTTTTTTTTTTTTGGGGGGGGGGGGGGGTTCTTAAATTCTGAGCTAAAACAGGGGCTATAACCCAACTAGCTTTATTATCTCAAATTATATGTAAAAAGGGGACAGTCACTGTTTTCAAAATTTGTGGCGTGTACTCACATTTAATTTTGATTTTGTATGTAAGTACCAGAAATCATTTGGATCCAAAGACTCTTTCATGAGTAGTGTTGTTGTTAAGTGAGCACCATTTTCTCTCATTCAAAGTCAAAAAGGGTCAAACAGGGGCAATTTTGGTTAATAACTCAGTTGAAATTTTGTGTTCCTAAATTTAATATTGACATTAATTATATAACTGTGTACTAATACATTGCCGAATAAGATATCAAACGTATGAAAGTTGTGTCTTCTTCGAGGTTATTGGTTTTCTTGCAATACACTTTTTTCAGCATATAAACAAATGAGTTTTGTATATTTTAGGCACTTTGAAACGTGTCGAATGTAGGGACTTCCCCTTTAATGAACATTATACTGAATAACACACTAATCAACAGGAACTATACCTTTCTGAACTTATCTGCCATATACTCTTTCAACACTATGGACCTGTTTTTATGAACACATTACTTTTCTAAACGCTGTAGACGCAGGTCAGAAGGCTCTTATAGGGACCATCTGATCAGTCTGCACTGTTTACTTATTTAAAATAGTATCTATTAAATTACCCCAAATTCCATGTACCCTGGTTCATGTTTTGGTGACAAAAAAGATCCACAACATAAAAACCCGCAATAGTGTTGAAATGGTTAAAACGCAAACAGTGATTGTCATTACCCACACATTAAAATGCTGCTCAGGGCTTCATGCAATAAGACTTGCCATCGTGGTGTTTTCCCAATGCATTGCTGAACTGTTCCAATAACTGTTTTACACAAAATGCAACTAATTGTACTTATGTCATTCTTCTACTCAGAGATCATGATAAGCATGCCATACCAAGTTATTCTTCAAACAACTCAATAACTTATTCAACAATATCTATGGTGTAACCAATTGAACAAACCTTTATACAAATTATCGCATCATAGTATGAGTTTGGTGCAAAATTATTGTAACAACTTCAGCTTAGTGAAGAACTTATAGCAGTTTTGCACCAAACCCTCAACAGAAATACTTGAAAAAAACCCAGAACTTTGTAATACCAATACACAATCGTCTTTGCTAAAGCCCTTGCTAACAGCACTTTCAGTGTTTTGATTTGATACTGGTAGTTAGTCCCAGACTGTTGGACTGATGGTTTGATAAAACCAATATATAAACAACAAGATGTGTTTGTGAAATACTATGCCCCAAAATTGACCTTTGACCTGATATATGACATTGACCTCAATAAGTCACCCCTAAAATGTTCGCCTCCATAAGTTGCACATGCATGTCAAGTTTGAAGTACGCGTGTGCAATTGCTACAAAAGTATCGCCAACGTTAAAGTTTGGAACAAACAAACCCACAGAACAGAAAACAGGGCAAAACCAATATGTCCCCGGGGACATAAATATGAGACCCAACACGTCCTGAAAATTATAGACCAGTTGCATTACTTGGCTATCTAAGTAAATTGTTTACAAGTATATTGAATAATAGACTGCACAAATTCACGGAAAAAATAATGATGTAATAATGTTATACAAGATACCCAAACCGGATACAGAAACATCATTCAACAGCAGATAATATTTCTATACCCAAACATGTGGTTGATGTCTTAAAATCAGATAAGAAAGACATGTATTGTTGTTTCATTGACTTCAAACAAGCATCCCATTCAGTTTGGCGATTAAGCCTATGGTAAAAACCAACAACAGAAAATATGAATAGAAAATATTTGAACGTCATACATAATTTCTACAGCAGTATAACATCTAGAATTACAACCACAGAAGGCATTTCACCGACATTCGTAAGCCTGAAACGTGTGAGGCAAGGGGAAGATTTGTCACATTTCCTCTTCTCTATCTTTCTCAATGATTTAGACACTTTCTTAAAAAACAACAATACAAACGGAATCTTAAAAGACACGGTAATCGAAGAGACACGCGTCTTTGTAAAATTGTGTATTCTTCTTTAAGCAGACGATACTGTGATATTTAGTGATGATCAACATAATTTGAAGAACACTCTCAATGGTTTTAATGACTATTGTATAACATGGGAATTGAAACTAAATAATGCTAAAACAAAAATAATGGTTATTTCCATAGTACATCCCCCCTCCAACATTTCAAATCGGTAACGAAATCTTGGAACAATTAGATGAATACAAATACATTGGCCTATATTTCTCCAAGAGCAGTTCCTTTCTAAAAACCAAGAACTACGTTGCCGAACAAGCCAACAAATACTTATTCTCATTATTATAAATCTAAATGAGGATCCCTCCCATTTGATCTACTGATTGATTTATTTGAAAAAAAAACCACTATAAAGCCACTTCTAGTGTGTGGTAGAGAAATACATTAAACAAATACAGTTTGAATATTGTAGATACATTGTATACATGTATATTAACTTAAATAAATCAATATCATCCAATATTTGTCAATCGATATCAAGAAAATAATTATATCGTACTGGTCGACACTTATTTAAAACATAAATGACAACGTTACTAAAAAAACTAGCATCGCGACTGAACATCTAGACTTAGGAACAGTCAAAGCTCGTTGAAATCACAATGGTTGGATACTTTAAAATTAACATTATGTATTACGGGAAACTCTGGCATTTGGTACTGCCAAAGTTTCATAAGCCTAAAATGGCTGGTTATATCCTCGCTTCAAAGGCAAAAGGACATCTTTATCCAATCCCGGCACTCCGAACTTAACAATATTTCAAACGACAATATATATACATGGTATTATAAACAGCATTCAGAGACGCACATTATATAAACAGTTATCAGCATATCTTGCCTAAATCTCATTTCTTTCGCCACAAGAAATCACCAACTTCCCATAGAAACTGGTAGATGACAAAACATACCAGCAAACGAACGAAAATGTCCATATTGCAGGTATGTATGTGACGAAATCCACACTATATTTATTTGTCCAACATTTTATGATGAACGCAAAAGCTATTGTTTGCAAAGGTGTAGAACTAGAAAGGCACCCGGTCTTCTCGAAAATTTAACAAGATGTGTTTGTGAAACACTATGCCCCCGATTATCGCCGATATAAATTTGACCCGTAATTTGATCTTTAACCTTGTTATTTGACCATGACATTGACCTTAATAAATCACCGCTAAAAATGTTTGCCTCTACATGTATAAATATTCTGAAAATGGGTGATCCTTCGAAAGCAAAAGTAGAAATGCAAAAGAGAAAATTGCAGACTCGGTTTTATTGAATCTGTTCATGAGTAGTAATTAAAAGTGCAACACTACTCACGCCCCTAGCACCGGCTTAAGCAGTATTCAATTTTCAAAACTAATAACATGAAAACTAATGATCCCAAAGGACCAGAAAATATAACAACACTGAGAATGAAGTACGGGGCGACTTTTTACGGCCGCCACACAAGTTGCACATGCCAAGTTTGAAGTATGCTTTGCAATGGCTACAAAACTATGGTCAACTTTAAAGTTAACCAACAGACAGATAAAAAAAACCAATAACCCCCTTGATCGGTGGGGGCATAAAAAGGGTCCAGTATAATTTTGAATGGTTTTCTGAACATCTGGAAAGAAGCAACGGGTTAACATTAGAATAAGCTAAGGGGTAACACAGAGTTATGTCATAGGGCCTCTTCTATCCATTGAGTATATAAAGTTTATAAACGACAGTGTCAGTCTCCGGCATTCAGTGTGATATTCCGATATATTCGCCTCTTCGCATACGATAAAAATCGTTTATATGTTACACTTAAACATCTCTGTCAATTTTCTCAACTCTGACATTAAAACGATCAACGAATGGGCACAAAATGTAACCACCCAGAGTGTTGTCTGATCTCATATAAAACAAACTTATACATTATCCCCCTCTATCAGTTGTTGAATCAGGACATGTTTTGAGGTTCACTCTCGTCGACATTTAGGCATTCTTTTATCTACCGATGGAAGCTGACAATCACACGCTGGCAATATAAAATCTAAAGCATTGCCACGAATGAATATCATATAAATATAAATACTTATCCTTGGCAGGAAATTCTTGGAAATGGTAGATTTTGTTTTATTTGACAAATTCTTGAATATGCTGATGTATAAATTTACACAAATTGCAAATAAAACAACATGAAATAATCGGGCAGAGACCAGCAAGTAGATAAACAGACTTTGATACATACAAATATTGAAAGAAAGACCGACAGATGAAAATACAAACAGACAGAAAGATATAAAAAGAGAGTGAATGCAGGGAATCAGACTGACTGGTGGACAGACCGTAAAACGTAAAGCAAAACTTTAAGGTAGACATACAGACATAAACTTAAAAATGAGCAAATATATTAATAACTTGATTGATAAACAAGAACATAGGCAAATAAATGTAGACCCAGATCAGGGGCTCCTGAAGTCTTTACTGTTGGCGGAACCCATCAATGTCATTGGCTTATTCTAGAATATATTATTTGTTCTGCGTCCTCAACATGAATGAATACAAAGGTCCAAAAAGTAAGACCTGGATGGGTTTTCCTTAAATAATATAGAACTAATTGGTTGATACATTGATTGACAGATATACACAGACAGACATCTAACAACAGACAGTCAAATATACAGTATACATAACAGAAAGACGGGATGGTGGTTGATCAGACGAATACACATTCAAATGGGTAGGCAGACGGACAGAACAATATTAACGAACAGGGTTACAGAAAATCAGAATTGCAGACAGACAAATTAAACATCAAACAGACAGACAAACAACTGATAGACATACATTCCGATAGGCAGGCAGACTGACATAAAGATAGAGAAAAAGACTTGCCGTTCAACAGACGGATGGAAAGATATATGAATGTGTGTATTGATTGGGTATAATGACGAACAAACCAGTGGATGGTGAGTGTATGTGTGAGAGTTGGATTTAACGTACGACCAACAGTATTTCAGTTATATGGAGACGGTGTGTCTATTTGAGACAGACATTGTGCTGTCACACTGTAATCAGTAGACACATGACATGATACCACACATAATCATATTGCAAACTGACACCGGGCCGACCGGTCATAACATGTAACACCCATCTTGGTCGAGTGTAAGCTGCTGCTTCCATTTTAACGACCTCAATCCCGCGACCTCACAATCCGAAAGCAGTCGCTCCACCTACTGTCTATCCAGATCGGTTCGCGGATTAGTGGGTTGGTGAATAAATGTATGGATGGACTGACTGACTGACCAACAAATGGATGGATGGAAGGATGGTGGATGGATTGATGGATGGGTGAGTGGGTGTATGGATAGAGTGAAGAACAAATAAATGGATGCCATTGGCACATGGATGCATGGATGGGTGGATGTATGTACTGGTAGGATATAGGATGATGGGTGGATTTGTATAATGGCATTGTATAATTGGAAAGGCTTGGTTCAAAATGAACGACAAACAGTGTCGACTCGGTTCAGAGACACCTCTAGGGTATACACTGTTTACCAAACTACATTTGTACCAATTTATTAAACAAGAGGGCCATGATTACCCTGATATCGCTCACCAGATAATCGGAGGAGAAGATTTTCAAAAGGTTTTACTATATGTTTCTATAGAAAACTGGCTACCCCTGGGACGGGGACAATTGTGACCCCAGGGGCATACGTGTAATTTATGTAACCTTTGTAGAGGACCTGAAATGATGCTACCTGCCAAATGTGAAACCTTCAAGTTTCAGAGGAGAAAATTTTCAAAATGTTCACTATATGTTTCTTTAGAAAACTGGCCACCCCTGGGCGGGACCAATTTTGACCCAAGGGGCATAATATATAAAACTGGGGCATAATATATAAAACTGTTGTAGAGGACCTGAACATGATTCTATGTGTCAAATATGAAAGCTGAGAACCTCCCAGTTTCAGAGGATAAGCATTTCAATTTTTTATAGAGGACCTTAACATGATACTATGTGCCAAATATGAAAGCAGAGAACCTTCCAGTTTCAGAGGGGAAGATTTTCAAAGTATTCACTATTTGTTTCTATAGAAAACAAGGCACCCCTTAGGCGGGCCAATTTTGACCCTAGGGCATAATTTATATAACTTTTGTAGAGGACCTACATATGATGATATGTGCCAACGATGAAAGCTAAGAACCCTGTAGATTCAGAGGAGAAGACTTTTTAAAGGTTTAGATTGTTGACGACGGACGACGGACGATGAGCGACACACGACGCACACCGCCGACGGACATCGGGCGATCAGAAAAGCTTAACCTGAGCACTTTGTACTCCGGTCTGATCAACAATGCTCATAAGTAATACCAAATACTCAGTCATTTGCTTGATGAGGATCTAGATCAGTCGCAAATACTCCAAAAAGTGTAGACCCAGATCAGAAGGAAATGAGAGAAAGAATGCCAATTTTCAGTTGCAACCGTCTTCCAAACTTTTTCGATCAAACACAGCCATCAAAATCAAAGTGTCATAAACACATCAGTTTATATAAATCCAGTTTCACGGCAATTTGACGAACCGTTATGGGTAGTTTGACGAAACCACCATACTCCCGGGATGTTAGGTCGACGTCAACATTAGCCTAATGCCGACCATGCCGAAAGTAGCGGTTGTTGTAAATTATGACTAGAAATTGTTTCAGACGTTTCCTAAGATGAACCCCTCCCTGGTTATAATTGAAATGAACACAAGCACTTAGTTTATCTTAGTTTGTCCTGATGGCCGTCGGTGAGCATTGCTCATATTGGCCCAATTCTAATCTCTAAAATATGTTCTTGCTGATACAGTTAGTAGTATGTACGCGATGGATGCTACATTCTACTGAAAGTAGAATTTGTTGTCCTTACCCCTACAACTGGTGTTTAAGGAGTTTGTGAAAGAAACCGTCCTTTTCTCCACTGTACCAGTTGGTAAAGCATTCCAACCGTTCACAATCGTATTGGAGAACCTATTTTGTCCATGGCTGGAGTGAGTATGACTTTTTATGCCCCCGTTGACGATAGTCGGGGGCATTATGTTTTGCACCTGTGCGTCGGTCTGTCCGTCCGTCTGTCTGTGTTTCACGCTTAAAATTACGTGCAGTTGTCAGTTTTTCATGGTCTGATATATCGCACTAACCACTATAGCTATTGACATGGAATTGCATACACATTAAACACCGTCCATACTTTCATTGTGCACCCAGTCCATGCTGCCCGCAAACCCAAGGTCAAGGTCAAATGACTTAGGAATTTTACGTGCAGCTAGGCAAGCACCACAACGGGGGCATCGGTCTGTCTTAATACAGACACAATTTTCTAGTTTCAGTTTATAGCTGTGGTCCCTTGTTGTACTCGCGCCGACACTAATATTGTCCAACTTAACGTCTTCGTAATTATGTAGAATCATGAAGATTTGTAGCATAGCTGACACTCATCAGCAAATGATTTAACCACATTGCTAACTACGTCTGGCAAGGCAAGCCATTTATATAGATTAGGAAAAGTGACCTAAGACACTGCCCTGAGGTATACCGCTTTTCACTGAACCCAGCTGAAATGTGAGCATCCAACCCAAACTTCTTGTTGTCTATCTAACAGAAATGATTGTATCCATTCTAAGGCTTAAACTAAAATTAAGTTTGTTTGCCCTTTACCGACGACCCATTTTTTCCCTACGACTCAAAACATTTTATTGCCAAATTTGTGAGAATATTTATTTTATTTTCGTCCGCCACCGATCAGACGTGAAAACCAGGTAGGTTAAGACATTGATGATACTACATAAGCATAGCAAATGAGATAAGATATTATAGTTATACATAAGATGCATACATAGGGTACTATAGCTATGGTGCCAAAACAGTTTTATAAATACGTTACATAGAGTACAAATTTGCAGAAAAAATTAAAATAGTTTTCCTACCTGCCGACCACTTCTAAAATCTAGGATCGGACTTGTTATCATAGACATCGTCATCACCTGATTACGTCATAGGAACAGCCATTCTCATATTCTGATCTATTTTGCTATAACCCCGATATGCAACAAGTCAAATTCCCACATAAGCCTATATAATCAGTCCGGTCAAAAATACATCTACTTCAACAGGAGCCTTCAGCAGCAGCAGCTGATGATAATAATAATAAAAGTATCAAATTACAAACTTGACATGAAGAAAGCACAGTCTGTAACTAGATTAAAAAGGCATTTCAATGCACCTCAGATACTGGATATTTTATTTGTTTACTTATATGTTATTGTTGTATTCATTTTTTGTTTAAAAAGTAAAACAAATGTTGTAGCAGAGCAAGCAAACACCTTGGAAAACAAACTTCTATTTTAATCACAAGAACCGTGTGTTGTCAATGTACACAATGATTTTAATTAGTGTTGTGCCTGTAATTAGCAACAAAAACAAAGGACCTAATCATTCAGTGAATTTTTATCCTGGAAAACAAACTGCTTTG
Organism: Azorinus chamasolen; assembly: GCA_963576725.1. Classification (NCBI taxonomy): domain Eukaryota; kingdom Metazoa; phylum Mollusca; class Bivalvia; order Cardiida; family Solecurtidae; genus Azorinus; species Azorinus chamasolen. Next base: position 18,921,557 of record OY755246.1, on the reverse strand, counting down.
CCAGATGTAGTCAATTATGGACAATCAAATTAGAAAGCAACTGATACGTATATCAATACAATATTTGGCGTAGAATCTAAAACAGGAAAACAACACTTGGATCTATTAGACTAAACTAGATCCTTGAGTGGTATTTCATTCATAGAATATTTTGCATTTTCAAAGAAAGGGAGATGCTACAATATAGACTTTCAAATTAAGGGACGCTACTATGTATACACTGAAGTATAGGAAAAATATACTATGTAAGAGTTACTGTTATTATATCATAAACGGATGTTGTATCAATGTATTAGTCACTTGATGCTGAGTCATGCTATAGTAAAACGCGTTTAACAGAATCATGTTTTCATTAATTCACTGACTGTGGAACCTGCCACGCACCTATATATATTCAACAATAAAATAGTTCAGAAACCTATTACATGGTCTTTGTAATCAGCCAATAATTTCTCCTCTCACATACTTTTCAAAAACAAAATAAAAATTCACGGCGACCCAATTATGGACCTTTACGAGTATTAAAAGGCAGGTGTTAGCTTAATGCAGAAGCTGTCTACATTACTGTTACATTGGGCGTACTATGGTTTACTCAATGGGAGTGTGTAGGATGAGTGTTTCATTTGTTTATGAGTGTAAAATTTGGTTTATTAATGAAAACAAATATATTGTATGGAATAATACAATGTTATATAGTTGGAACAGGTCGACATATTGTTTTCCCGTGGAATTTTATGTATTTATTTATTTTGGAAATAAAAGATCATTAACGATGACAGCCGATGTACGAACAGGAGATTACTAAATTGCTGCGGAACCGACAACTTTCGCACCCGGTCACTGCGCTAATAGTTTGTGTTCGATCTGTAAGGGGCGGGGGCTTAATTGGTACAGCTCCTTCGTTGGAAATCAACTAAAATGACAGTTTCTTAAAGGATCAGGGGCACGGAACTGAAGAGCATTCGTTGGTTACTATGGCCATCCGACTGAAATCGCTGCTTTTAACAGAGGTCCAGGGGTAAGACCGTATCGGCTGATTCTATTTGCGAGGAATCGTACGGATTACCTCCCCTGATAAGAAACCTATTCTTTACGTCCGCGATTACGGTAGTAAAAAGTGACTGATATTTTCTACGAACACTTGATTTAGTTCCTCTGGTTTGACCCTTCTAGATCATGAATTTCAGTACTTCTTGTTCTGAAAATTGAATACCGCTTAAGCCTGTACTAGGGTGTTGGAGCAGTGTTGCACTTTCAATTAGTGTTCATGAACAGACTCAATAACACCGAGTCTGCAATTTTCTCTTTTTGTGCTGCAATGTTTGCTTTCGGGGATCACCTCCCTTCAGAATTTAGTTAACAAAATGATCGGACGATAATGCCTTACAAGTGTGGTGGCGGAATGTAGTAGTCTGTTGCGAACTGCAATAGTAGCTAAACAAACTGTATGATTAGGAAAGTACATTATGTGGGTGGCTGTGGTCTAGTGGTAACGCGCTTGACTATCAGTCCGGAGGTCCGGGGTTCAAATCCCGGTCCCTCCCGGACATTTCAGAGACGCTTTTCCGTGTCTCCCACCCGCACATCCTCTCCACCCAGGGGTTAAAATGGGTACCTGTGAGGGTCACTCGCCGGTACTGTGGCTGCATGATTGCGCCATATGTTAGCAGTGCTCAATATTGTAGGCGAATGACTCATTGACCAGGGGAGAAAATGTACAGTCGGCTGAGCGGTCATTCGGACTGAAAGTAGACTATAACTAAGTACTTTACTTTACTTTACATTATGCGAGGTTCACACTGATCGGAAAGTGAAGGATCGCCATATTATTAAATTTCCACTGCATTCCAGCGTCAGCGGTTGAACTGTATCAAAATGAAATACTTTAATCCACTCGACAAACCCCTGGTGTGTACTTTAATGATATTATGACGTTATTTGTACATTATAGAAATATCTACGCAAACCCTCTTACTTGCCGAGGTCAACAATCGCCACTTGTTAGCAAAGCAACGTAATCATTGTTTTTTGTTCAGATGTAACCATAGACTAATGCATAGATTTAACTTAGTATTTAGATAAGATATGGTGTAAATAATTCATAAAATGTAATATTAGATATTAGTTTCTATAGCAAATGGCTATCTGTTGTAAAATAGCACCATAAAACTGAATTGGAATTTCGTTATATGCTTGTTTCCTCTGTTAGCTTTTCTTTCCAGCTTTGTTAAAAAAATATGGTAGACCAACACCAGGAAACCCAGCGCCAGTGTTACAAATGGGACATCAACCAGTGACACTCAAAACGTCTGGACGCAGACCATTTTGTAGAATCAAACGAAAACTCTAATTAGTCCTGTGCAGTCAATATTATGAGTCGTTCAGTCAATTGTATTGGTCTTACATTAAGACCAAGTCTGAAAATAATTGCCATACAGATTGAGTATTCTCAATCAAATTCTGTCAGTGCTGGTTACATTTGAAATACAGCATGATTGCATGGCGTTTTGAGCCTCGCACCAACTGATCAGCAACATATATCAGTCATGGATTTTCATTAAGTCCGAACATTTGTCAAATTATGTGATTTGGAATAAAATTAGGAGGACAATGCCAAAGTTATTTCGCTAGACATTTTTTGGAGGACATGTATCATAGATTGCACAGAGGATTTCATTCAAAACCCATTTTAATTGAAAGAAAGGTCGTAGACATCAAGAGCAACAATACCGCAGTTTCTAATTGCCATTGCACCTAGTGGTTTCATAATGTATATCTCACCGTGGTACGGAAGACGAGCCAGTGATAACTTTATATCCAAACATTGTGGGTTCTTATATCAATTGGTACGTTAGACGTCATTAATTAAGATGGTGTAATTAATTGAGAATCAGAATATTTCGTTCCCGGTGTGTTTTATTTCCATTTACTTTGACACATTTTATGAACTATAGAAGCTGTCTAACTCTAAATAGGTTCTGCACGTTTTGCTGTCATTTTCTGATTTTCTGATTTCCCCCTTCATCCATTGATAGTGCTTGTGAAACCAGGGTCCATGCTTATAAAACGTTTAGTTGAGTCTGAGTTCGTTCTCAAGTTTTTGATTGGTCAGATTTGAGCCTTTTCTCAAAAGCTTGAGAACTCAAATCTGACCAATCAAAAGCTTGAGAACGAAACTCAGACTCAACTAAAAGCTTTATAAGCATGGACCCTGGGAACATGAGAGTGTTGGAGCGTATTCCTTTCCTTGTTGAATATTCATGTGAAAACTAATGACATCATGACTATTTCTTAGCTGAATGCTATTGGTCGAAACTGTTGACCCAGAAATATTATAATTTCATAAGCAGGGCCTGCTCTGTTTGCTTATGAAATGATACAGGTATGGTCATACAGTTTCTGCAATGTCCAAACTTTCCCGCGTTCAAGTGTCATTCTAAAATTTAAACGAATTGATAGTCAAGATGTCATGGATTCTTACTCGAACAGTTTAACTCCAGTCGCATTTGCGCTAATGACATATTCATTATTGAATAGGAAAATGTATTGTCATGGCGAAGAGTAGAGCATCAGATCTAGTTTACGTATAAAAAACAGAACAGACCCTGATCAGACGTCTGAGATGTATCTACTTTGATTGCAAATGCGTAGAAGGCGGTATCATCGAGAACGGAATGGTTAATGTTTTGAAAGCTGACTCGCATTTACAAACAGTTTGGAGCCAGATCATACGCTGAGCTACTCGGCGACTCATCAGGACCGAAACTGTTTGACACTCGGTCAGTAGTTTCAACAGTAAACTGTTTGATCCTCGGTCAATAGTTTCAACAGTAAACTGTTTGATCCTCGGTCAATAGTTTCAACAGTAAACTGTTTGATCTTCGGTCAATAGTTTCAACAGTAAACTGTTTGATCCTCGATCAATAGTTTCAACAGTAAACTGTTTGATCCTCGGTCAATAGTTTCATCAGTAAACTGTTTGATCCTCGGTCAATAGTTTCATCAGTAAACTGTTTGATCCTCGATCAATAGTTTCAATAGTAAACTGTTTGATCATCGGTCAGTAGTAAACTGTTTGATCCTCGGTCAATAGTTTCAACAGTAAACTGTTTGATCCTCGGTCAATAGTTTCAATAGTAAACTGTTTGATCCTCGGTCAGTAGTAAACTGTTTGATCCTCGGTCAATAGTTTCATCAGTAAACTGTTTGATCCTCGGTCAATAGTTTCATCAGTAAACTGTTTGATCCTCGGTCAATAGTTTCAATAGTAAACTGTTTGATCCTCGGTCAGTAGTAAACTGTTTGATCCTCGGTCAATAGTTTCAACAGTAAACTGTTTGATCCTCGGTCAATAGTTTCAATAGTAAACTGTTTGATCCTCGGTCAGTAGTAAACTGTTTGATCCTCGGTCAATAGTTTCAACAGTAAACTGTTTGATCCTCGGTCAGTAGTTTCAACAGTAAACTGTTTTAACCTCTTCCTTCATATAAACGTCTTTTCACTCATTTACAATCAGAGTAGACCCAGAAACTGAGACTAGAATCTACCATATAATTTCATAAGCAAACAGAGCAGAGATCTTACAGTATCCGTCCGATCCGCTTTACTTTATTTGCAAATGCTAAAAAACTTTATAGATTGGGTAAGGGGTTAAGGATACGTTTCCTTCCTTTAAACACACCTGTGGTAGTCCTTTTTGCCTTTGCAAACAGGGTAGACACAGATTAAACGGCTCATGTAGGAGCCTTCTTATTAAGGTTTGCTCTCTGTCTGCTTATGGAATTATAATAGACCTACCTCTTCAGGCTCTACCAACACTACATCGTCCTGTGAAAATATGCAATTATAAAAAATATAATGAATATTCACGTTTTCATTATATCTTATTATATCTTACATGAATATTCACGATTTCATTATACCTTACATGAATATTCACGATTTCATTATACCTTACATGAATATTCACGATTTCACTTATATATTACATGAACATTCACGATTTCATTATATCTTACAGGAATATTCACGATTTCATTATATCTTACAGGAATATTCACGATTTCATTATATCTGACGTGAATATTCATGATTTCATTATATCTTATTATATCTTACATGAATATTCACGATTTCATTATATCTTACATGAATGTTCGCGATTTCATTATATCTTACATGGATATTCAACGGCAAAAAGATTTCAATACATTACATGCCTACTTTAGAGATGTTTTACTGTATATTAATTTAACGAACGAGCATGTTTAGCATTCCATCATAGGCAATTAGATTGATATCGTTGTACATAATGATGTGTGCCATTGTGTGGAAAAGTTTATGACGTATTACCTTAACGCCTACAGTAAAAATCTCTAACCAGAAATGTCAGTCACCTGTCTCTAGGGTCGATAGTTATACTAAATTGAGCCCCCGGTTTAGATGGTATTTACTGTATATCAATAGATGAGCTTATTTTTCATTTCAACTATTTAGATAGCTATCATTGTCAATTATATGGAATAGAAGAAAAACTGAAGTTTATGACATACGACCTACAGTAAAACCCCTCTAACCAGAAATGTTATCAAAAAAGGATTTTGCTCCCTTAGGCAGGTGTCTGCTAAATGCAGGATGAAAGTCGTGCAGAAAGCTCCAAAAGGAGCTTTCTGCACGACTTTGATCCTGCATTAAGCTGCCCCCTGTCTTACAGATCGAACTTACTACTTGTTTGAACGTCCTGGTAATAGTTTAGTATTAACTTTTTTTCCTGCTGGGTTAATTAGTTTTACATAATTTTTCACCCACTACATTTTCAACATTCAATCTTTAATCAACAGATTCCAAATAGTTTATATGATGGAAAAGGGTAAACATTTTAGCAGGCTATGCGTGACTCTGTGGTTGGCTTTTGAAACTGTTTTCATCCAAGAGAGGTGTTAGGCGGGTGACTTGGCGTAACAACAGATTCCAAACAGTTTGACATCTGACTGTGTCCATGCTTATAAAACTTTTAGTTGAGTCCAAGTTCGTTCCCAAGTTTTTGATTGGTCAGATTTGAGCCTGTGGCTCAAATCTGACCAATCAAAAGCTTGATAACTCAAATCTGACCAATCAAAAGCCTGAGAACGAACTCAGACTCAACTAAACAGTTTTATAAGCAGGGACCCAGGATGTTGTGATTAAAAAGAATGCTTAACCCATTTTATCCATAAATATTTACAGTAAAACCCCTCTAAACCGGAATTCTAGTAGAGAAGAATTTAGATACTTTTAGGCAGGTGGCTGCTTCATGCAGGGTGAAAGTCGTGCAGAAAGCTCCTAGAGGAGCTTTCTGCATGACTTTCACCCTGCATGAAGCTGTCACCTGTCTCCAAGACCGATATTTATACCAAATTTAACGTCCGGTTTAGAGGGGTTTTACTGTATATAAATAATAATGACCTCATAATTATTAATTAGATTCATTTTTATAATAGAAGATATGAACGCATGATATTTAGGCCATTGCAGCAGCTGTAAAATCAGGGTCCATGCTTATAAAACATTTAGTTGAGTCTGAGTTCGTTCTCAAGTTTTTGATAGGTCAGATTTGAGCCTTTGGCTCAAATCTGACCAATCAAAAGCTTGAGAACTCAAATCTGACCAATCAAAAGCTTGAGAACGAACTCAGACTCAACTAAAAAGCTTTATAAGCATGGGCCCAGATCTATATCATATCATAAGCGACGGGAGCAGACTCTGATCAGCCGTCTAATCTGGGTCCTCTCTGTTTGCAAAAACGCAGAAAGGAGTTTTTATGGAATAAAGAGTTAATGTCAAATTTGATGACTGAAGTAGTCAATTTCTACTGGAGAAAATTTGATCAGCACACTAAAGAATGATTGATTTATAATGTAGACCTGTTTGTCATGCTTATAAATCCTACAGAAGAGCCTGTCTTAAACGGCCATACATTTATTGAACATAGGAGTGGTAAGAAACATTTGGTTGCTTAATGCAGGGCAAAAGTAATGCATTACGTTTTACCTTCATTGTGCTACCATCTGTCTTACCGACCCATTTGTAGACCTCTTTTTGATGGCCGCTACAGGTGAACCTAAGAATGGCTTTTGAAACTGTTTTGATCCAAATGATGCGTTAGATGGGTAAATCGGTATTATAAAACATCCAGACAGTTTGACACTTGAATTATATGTTTGAAAAGAAATGCTGATATTTGATGACTGAAATAGACGGGTTGTACCGGGGAAAATTTGTTCAGCAGACTAAGAAAATGTGTCATTGATAGGGCAATAATATACCTCCGTGTCGTGACACGTCTTAAAAATAGGGAGCTATCTGTGTGTCTTTCACCGTGCATTAAGCTGGGGTGGGGTGGGGGTTGTGTTAAAGATTAATAATGGTACGTATTTGAGTGTTCGTAGTATCGAGTTTTTACAGTATTTTGATAAGTACCTATGTAAATTGTTTATGGCTTTGGTCTGCATTATCTGCACCTTGTGCATTGACTTAAGGAGACACAGGCAAACAGTGTTGACCCAGACCGGAGAACTCCTGAAAGAGCCCTCTGATCAGGTTCTGCACTGTTGGCTGAACCCACCGATGTCAATGATAATAAATAATACAGCAATAAATGGGTTGCTTCGACTAAATGTATACACTTGATTTATCGCCATGGTAATGTATGTCATACAACTGATTGAAGATAAATTATATACAATGCAGTAAAAACTCTCTTAACGGCCTAAAATATGTACCAATGTCGGAATTTATACGTATGGTAACTTAATGGAGTGTGAAAGTCATGCAAAAAAAACCTTTAGAAGTTTCTGCATGTCTTTTATCCAGCCACCTACCTGCCTAAAAAGATCTAAATTCTTCTTTAGTAAAATTCCAGTTAAGAGGGGTTTTGCTGTGCACCTGTTTACTGCAGGCCAGGTGTGAAATCATCTGTATCGTATGCTTGGCCGGTGGACGGTGGAAGACAGTTTTGCATAACTACGCTGAACTCATTTGGCGCCAAAATAGAATGCGTCTGCTAAAAGAATGTCGTCTGCTTTACGTAGTCGTTTCATAGTGGACTTTCCTTCAAGTTAAAAAATGACCCAGTTATAGTCTACTTTCAGTCCGAAGGACCGCTCAGCCGACTGTACATTTACTCCCCTGGTCATTGAGTCATTCGTCTACAATATTGAGCACTGCTAACATATGGCGCAATCATGCAGCCGCAGTACCGGCTAGTGACCCTCACAGGTAGCCATTTTACCCCTGGGTGGAGAGGAGGTACGGGTGGGACACACAGAAAAGTATTTCTGAAATTCCGGGAGGAACCCGGATTTGAACCCCGGACCTCCGGATTGGTAGTCAAGCGCGTTATCACTAGACCACCGCACACCAATACTCTATTATTCACAATGGTTTCAAAACTACACAATTCTAACATTTTTCTTTTCTCTAGAACATGCTCTTTTTCGGCAGATTTATACAAAGAGACTGGGTCTAAAAACTGCATATGATGGAATGGGCTAATAAGGGGAATGCGTCTGTTGCAAATATATTGTTTTTTCACATAAACCTTTTCCCTAATATAGACGGGTTGTCTGCTCCGTTTGCTTATGTAATGCTTTAGATCTGACTCAAATTATTGCTCGTGTGAATGTTATTATAAAAAACGAAGTTCATAAATGCTCATGCAGTAATAAATATGGGTGTAGCACCTAAATCAAGGTTCCATTTCAACTCATCCGTGAGATCAATGGAAAGATAAATGGAAATAGAGACGGCTATAGATTAACAAATCAGATAAACGAATAAAAGCTAAAATGGATAATACAAGGCGAAAAGATGAAATGACAAGGCTATTAAAGCCAGTCTGTACGTACCCATTTTCCTGTTCTATATTTAGTCCAAATATTAATACCAACTGAATATTCATGGATAACATAGTTATAAGGAAATATGGAAGGAGGAACACTGTAGCAATTTTCGAAACTAAAGACACGGTTCTATGAAATTCCTTTAGCAAACAGAACATACCCTGGTCAGGCGGCTCGTAGCCGTCTGATCAGGGTCTACTCTGTTCGAAAATGCATAAAAAGGCGTTTATATGAACGAATGGGTTATTGTATTCATCCGCCTGATTGCGAAAACAAGTGTACTGACATATGAAGATATTGTAGACCCAGTCTGACTATGGAAACAAGTGTACTGACATATGAAGATATTGTAGACCCAGTCTGACTATGGAAACAAGTGTACTGGCATATGAAGATATTGTAGACCCAGTCTGACTACGGAAACAAGTGTACTGGCATATGAAGATAGTATCTACCCAGCATGCATTGTTTGTCAAGTATAATCCTCTTGTAAACTTAAGCAAACGATAGTACTGAGTATACTTTATAGTTGGACACAAATAGTGAATATACTCTATAGTTAGACACAAATAGAGAATATACTCTACAATTGAACCTTTCCTAAGGGACCATTCTTTTATTGAATAAAGGAGTTGTAAAAGCAGGTGGCTCTGTAAATCTGGTGGCAGCTTAATGCAGGGCAAACATAATACAGAAAGCTATTGTGGGTGCTTTCTGCGTCACCTTGGCCCTGCATAAAGCTACCACCTGTTTTACAGACCAATAATTAGACCTCTTTTTGAAGGCCGCTTAACCCTTTTCCGTTTCAATGTTTATTCCAAAGTTCAATACCAACTGAATATTTATGGACAAAATAGTTATAATGAAATATTGAAGGTAGAATATTGCAGCCATTTTAGAAACTAAAGAAACGGATCTACGTGGGGTGTTCCAGAATTACGTAGACTTTTGCCACAACTTTTTTTTTATTTATTTAGATAGTTTAATCAAACTTGATTGAACGTATATTCAACCAATTTGGAAGAAAGGTATACTTTTGTTTGGAAGCATATTCGACGAGCTGCCCCGCATACGCTACCGCCTGTGTATGTCAGGTGTACACAGAGACCGACCCAGATGTCATACAGATTTTAAATTCAAATTTCATATTCAATAAGGATACATTGCACTCCCGTCAAAAGTGTTTGCCTCTATGACGCGTTGTATGAAAGTTATGGCAAAAGTCTACGTAGTTCTGGGACAACCCTCGTATAAAATTCCTCCAGCAAACAGAGCAGACCCTGGTCCTCTAGGAGCCATCTGGTATGGGTCTTCTCTGTTTGCAGATGCGTGAAAACATGTTTATATGAGGATAATAGTTATTACAGACTGCACTGTATCTAACACCTAAAGGTTTGATTGCCTGCTCAGGTTCATATAATAATAAATGACACCTCGAATATTTATTAAAATCATTTTTATAATGGCACATTGACACAATGTTTGCCATTGCAGAAACTGTAGAATCATATCTACATGTATATTATCTTATAAATAAATAGATTAGACACTGGTCAGACGGCTCATACAGTAGCCATCTGGGTCCATGCTTATAAAACTTTTAGTTGAGTCTGAGAACGTTCTCAAGCTTTTGATTGGTCAGATTTGAGCCTATGGCTCAAATCTGACCAATCAACAGCTTGGGAACTCAAATCTGACCAATCAAAAGCTTGAGAACGAAACTCAGACTCAACTGAAAGCTTTATAAGCATGGACCCTGATCTGGGTCTACTCTATTTGCCAAGACATATAACGGCGTATTAATATAGTAAATGTTCAAGAACTGGAATGATAATGTCTGCTTAATTTCTGACTTGTTGAAATGATTTTCTCTTCTGACTTCACTTCGGATTCTTTCAATCTTTGAAAAACTATTGATCTAGTGTCAAACGGCTTTAATTCGGATGAGACGCCAAGTTAGTTAACACCTCATATGGATTCCAGCTGTTTTTAACATGCGTGCCAAGACGCACCGTGCATGGGAGTGGCTCAGCCCATTCTGATTGCTGTGCAAACAACTTGTGTTCTCTATCTAGTCATGTAATGTTATGTACAGTATAACCTGTGCTAAACGGCCATTCATTTATTGAATATAAGTCTAAAAAAGTAGGAGGTTGCTCAGTGCTAATGTATTACGGTAGGTTTATATGGGTGATTTTTGTATTTACCTGCATCAGGTGCCTTTCAATTAAAGAGACTCCGTGTGGATCGATCAAGTTGAAAACATTTGGTACGTACCAACCGTTGAAATGTGGTTCATACATTCCACTGACCAAGGGTTTGAAAGATAAGAAGGCTTGTGTCAATGGGAAAAACAAATACAAGCACTACCGTAGATTGTACATTAGGGCTATTCCCTGCAGCTAAAGACCTTCGAAAGATAGAATAGACGGCGGCCTTTAACTGTATCTCAAATCCCAAAAGTGGAGAGGCAGAACGAACTAGCCATCAAGTCTACGGATGGGATATTGTTGTAAATGTCCTTCATCTCAGCAAACAGCCATAACATATAACATGCATAAAGCTGATGCTGATAGAGAAAGGCGACAAGTTCCACTACGTGTGGATCGAGTATCTCAACTACCTACTCTACGATCATGGCAAATGCGAACACCTCAAATACTTATGCAAAGACTGGTTCCACACCAGGGCAGACTTGCTGAAAGCATATAAGGTAGAGTGCTACGGGATTGGCCAGACATCATGCTGGCGGAGATCCGAGAAGAGGGGTAAACAAACTAACCTTACGAAACCACACAAGCAGTTGTCGGCCCCAATATCATATACGTAAATTTCGAGGCCCTGGGTACGACAGTCCAGGGTGCCACACTAGACCCATCGGAAAGCAGCACGAGGAACAGCCATGACCATGAAGCCGACAGTAACTGATACGACGGGTACACGAAGCGTCCTGTAGAGTATAGATGCCCTAACACAGTGGAGCACTTCCTCACTGCCCCACAGCGAGAGGGGAGGAAATCAAAGAGGTGTTGGGCAGCACAAATGCACTGCAAATGACATGAGAGGACTAGTGAGACCATAACAAGGCCACCTCCTTCTACGTGTGCGACAAGGTGCTCGACTCTGTATGCGGCCACTGCCACGTTATGCCTGGCGCCCGAAGCCTTGCCGAAGGGTAGCAGAATCAAAATTGCTTGATTCGGGGACCATTTGGGATCAACTTTGTATTCGGGGTCATTCGGAATGCATTCCGCAAGCATTCGGGAAGTGGCTTACGAAGCGTTCCGGAACTGACGCCGAAGTGATGCAGAATCATGCCGAAACCTTGAGAATTACATCCCGAATGCTTCGCGAATGGTTTCCGATCGTGCGGAAAGATTGCGGAACCATTGCAGAACATGCCGAAGGGATGTCGAATCGTTGCAAATATAAGGCCGAAGGGTTGCCGAATTGAGAGTCTTAGTATATAACGATGCCGCATTTTGGAGTGGAAAAGTTGTCTCGTTGAAGATGCTTCCTCCTATATCTAGACTAGATTCATTCGGATGGAGCGGGTTATCTCCGGCTTCCAACAACTATTGGGTAGTGGGTCGGAGTACATGGCACCATTATTATGTAATAAATACTGACAGTCCCTTTACGTCCGGATGAGCCGTCTTATACTTGCTTTATATTAATTATTAAACTGTATGTATTACCTTATCCTCCTCTCCATGCATGATGTCGTAATATTTCAATATATGTTACTGGGGATTGCTTAAAAACCTCTCATACTTAATTGAGAAAGATTCTATGTCAGTTCTTAATGACTATTTCTCGTGTATGTCTTATTTCCATATCTTAATTTAAATCTAAAGACTGTTCTTAGGCTTCTATAGTACAAGTATAGACCAAATTACACATACCCATACTATATGCACACAGACGTATACTACAAAATAAGTAAGTGTGTACGTGAGAGTTAATGTAAATAAATATTGACATATATCTATTATACATGTAGCTATAGATGTGTTGCAAAATAACAAACTCTATGGATCCTGTTTGGGTGCGTCAAACACGAACCCCTTTTTCAGAATCTCCACTGTTTGCAAATGACAAGTACACTCTTTGCAAATATACTACTTGTAAAGGACACACACGCAAGCACGCACGCACGCACGCACGCCACGCACACACGCACGCACGCACGCACGCACACACATCTATATATTAATATTAATACAAACTCTGTAGACCCTGATTGGGTGGGGCTAAAATACACTCTTAACGAGAACTTGGGAAGTGCATTACATATAAATGCTTCCCTCTCATGTCTTTTATTTCGTTTTCGTAAAAAACCCAACCAATTATGAGTATAAGGGATTGATTATATACCTGCCATTTCAAGCTATTTATAATAGGTAACACAGCTGAGATGTGTTATATTTTCTATCTATTCATGTTTTTATACATGCATTTAATCCATACATGTAGGTAGTTAGTAATGGAAGGCATTTTGTTAAGAAGCTATTATTTTAGTCGGTAAATAATTTCTAGTTCATGTTAAATAAGATGTTTTGTAACATCCGACTATAAGTAAAGTGAAATCAGCGTCTTCTGAGACTATTCAGGCCCAAGTTTCACGAACATTCTTAAGTAATAACTTAGCTTAACCTGTTACTTAACTAGACTGTCGCAGGACAGCAAAGCTCGCCTATTGTAGACCTTGTCTACAAAGGTGAAGTCCAAAATATGCTTCTATTTTAACTGAACCACATCAATATTAACCCTTTCGCTGCCAAATTTTGTCGTCTGCAAACTTTGTCGTCTGCTACAATTTTCAATTTTCAATTTTTCTTCTTTTATTTTCCTAAAACAATAACAGTAAAAACAGTTTGGATCATAATGAGACGCCGAGTTACTCGGCGTCTCATCTGGATCCAAACTGTTTGCATAGCTATTGACAGATGTGACATTGGCAGCGAAAGGGTTAAACCTACTGGCAAACTCTATTCCAAATACCAGCTACCTATGGCAAGTATTTCATGTTGTATTAGTGCATCTTAACACTTGCCCCGAAACTTTAACCTTGAGATTTCAGCCCAAAAAGCTATGTCCAAAACAGGTGAAATTTGGACTAAAATTCAATTTTATTTAAAATTTTAACTACATTACATCAATGTTCAATCTATATATTAATATTAATACAAACTCTGTAGACCCTGATTGGGTGGGGCTAAAATACACTCTTAACGAGAACTTGGGAAGTGCATTACATATAAATGCTTCCCTCTCATGTCTTTTATTTCGTTTTCGTAAAAAACCCAACCAATTATGAGTATAAGGGATTGATTATATACCTGCCATTTCAAGCTATTTATAATAGGTAACACAGCTGAGATGTGTTATATTTTCTATCTATTCGTGTTTTTATACATGCATTTAATCCATACATGTAGGTAGTTAGTAATGGAAGGCATTTTGTTAAGAAGCTATTATTTTAGTCGGTAAATAATTTCTAGTTCATGTTAAATAAGATGTTTTGTAACATCCGACTATAAGTAAAGTGAAATCAGCGTCTTCTGAGACTATTCAGGCCCAAGTTTCACGAACATTCTTAAGTAATAACTTAGCTTAACCTGTTACTTAACTAGACTGTCGCAGGACAGCAAAGCTCGCCTATTGTAGACCTTGTCTACAAAGGTGAAGTCCAAAATATGCTTCTATTTTAACTGAACCACATCAATATTAACCCTTTCGCTGCCAAATTTTGTCGTCTGCAAACTTTGTCGTCTGCTACAATTTTCAATTTTCAATTTTTCTTCTTTTATTTTCCTAAAACAATAACAGTAAAAACAGTTTGGATCATAATGAGACGCCGAGTTACTCGGCGTCTCATCTGGATCCAAACTGTTTGCATAGCTATTGACAGATGTGACATTGGCAGCGAAAGGGTTAAACCTACTGGCAAACTCTATTCCAAATACCAGCTACCTATGGCAAGTATTTCATGTTGTATTAGTGCATCTTAACACTTGCCCCGAAACTTTAACCTTGAGATTTCAGCCCAAAAAGCTATGTCCAAAACAGGTGAAATTTGGACTAAAATTCAATTTTATTTAAAATTTTAACTACATTACATCAATGTTCAATACACAGGGAACCTCCATCCCAAATATCAGCTTTCTAGGGCAAACACCAGCATTTCAACACTTACCCCAAAACTTTAACCTTGAGATTTCAGCCCCAAAAGCTATGTCCAAAACAGGTGGAATTTGACTAAAATTCGGTTTAATTTTAAATTTTATCTACACTGCATCAATGTTCAACACATAGTGAACCTCCATTTTAGTATCAGCTTCCTAGGGTAAATCTTTCATGTAGTATTAGTGCATTTCAACACTTACCCCAAACTTTTAACCTTGAGATTTCATCCCAAAAAGCTAAGTCCAAAACAGGTGAAATTTTGACTAAAATTCAATTTTATTTTAAATTGTAACTACACTACATCAATGTTCTACACACAGGGAACCTCTAATCCAAACATCAGCTTTCTAAGCTAAATATGTCATGTAGTATTAGTCCATTTCAACACTTACCCCAAATTTTAACCTTCCTATTTCAGTCCCAAAAGATAAGTCCAAAACAGGTGAAATTTGACTAAAGTTCAGTTTAAATTTAAATTTTAACTACAATACATCAATGTTCAACACATCGGGAACCTCCATTGCAAGTATCAGCTTCCTAGGTAAATAGTTCATGTAGTATTAGTGCATTTCAACACTTACGCATAAACTTTAACCAAAAGCCAACGCCGACGCCGACGCCGACGCCGACGCCGGGGTGATTCCATAAGCCCCCTATTCTTCGAACAGGCGAGCTAAAAATTATACCAGAGTATAGATTTTCATAAATTAATGTTTATTTTGTAAAAACAAATTGTAAGACATTTGCTTAATTGTCATTTTTAGAATATATATTGTATTTGATAATAACTGAGGATGATCTAAATCAAAAACAATATTTAAGAACTTGTAACAGACTTAAGAATTTTACCAAATTCATTTTGGGTTTAGTTAGATATTTCATGCACAAACTGAATGTCTGTAAGGATTCTGCTTAGATAAAATTATTTCACTTATCTTCTCTATATGTGAGTGTAATACCCCTAATAAGTTAAGCATGCTATTAAGTATATGAATAGTTAATAATACTTTCGGCATATCTTCCGCACGGAATCGTAAACCCTTCCGCGTCTTCGGGAAGCCTTCGGGGAGCATTCCGCATCGATTGGTCTTCATTCTGGAACCGCTCCATTCTTGAACGGCAGCACATCGATAGTGTCAAAACGGCATGCTAAGACCAACAATCCTGGTATTGGGGGCTATAACCCAGAACAAAACCCAACCAGCATCATCATGTACCTGGGTGCCAGCAATCTCTATGGTATAAAACGGTATTTTACAGTCATACATCTCGAGTGTGTAAACATTGATAATCACAGTTGTAGGAATGTCCATAGAAAAATATACTAGGCATCGCAACCAGTATGGTCTACAAGCCGCTGGATTTCAATCCCCATATGTCAATGTACTTGGCAACGCCCTTGGTGAAGCTACTAACGCGCTACTGGCACACTGGGTGAGTGTGGTTAGAGACATAAAATCAGTTCCTTTGTCTATTCATTACATTCTTGTTATAGATAGGTTCTATTGTTATTCTGTAGTTTGACTCCAGGTCTGGACATTTGGATGTTCTCATGTAAGGAAGCTTTCTTGTAGTAGTGGCTTGTAGTAGTTGGTGGTTCTATCTCAGTGTCTTTCTGTGCACGAGACAATGCAATTAGTTGCATGCAGAGAAAAGCACGTGTAGTCTTTCTCCGCCTGTAATTAGCTGGACATTGCTATATGACTGGAAACTGTTAAAGCAACGTGAAAACCCGATACAAACAAACCAACAAAATAATGCTATATATCCGAGTTTGGTATATATTATACAACTGTTACGGTTTTTAAATTTAGAGATCAGCCCCTTTTATACGACATCACACGCCTGGCGACCGGACTGCCAAACTAAAATAGTGGTTTAAAACATGATACGGGCCACGTGCATATCGGCGTATAAAACCAAAACTGCCGTAGGATACTGCAGCCTGTAGATTTGATACGTGTTAATCCTTTACTCCATGAATACTCATGTTAGAAATGATGTTTGTATGAATATCAATTATCTAATTATTTATAACGGCATGTTTTGACCCTTGCAAAAACTGCAGACTCATATCTATATACAGTAACACCTCTCTATAACGGCCACTAAATCATATCAAGTATTTTGTGTGACTGCTTAAATCAAGGTGAAAGTTAAACAGAAAGCTCCTATAGGAGCGTTCTGTTTTACCTTCACCTTGCTTTAAGCAACCACCTGCCCTAAATACCAACTAATTAACATAATTTAGTGGCCGTTATAGAGAGGTTTTACATAAATATTGATATAATAGGGCACAGGTTATGTTTATTAAACTGATATCAGATCTCAAACATTAGTATGTTTGTACTTTAACTCTGTTGTCCCTGTTGTATGTTTATTCACAATTTCGATACCTGTTGGATATTCATGGACACAATACATTAAAACCCCGCTAATGCGACCACCTAAAAGAGGTATAATTATGGGTGCTAGATGCAGGTGGTAGCTTAATGCAGGACAAAAGTAATGCAGAAAGCTCCTCTACATTAAACAACCACCTTCTTAATAAGACACCCATGATTATTCATTTAGTGGTGGCATTAGGGAGACCCTGCTGTAGTTATAATGAACTATGAAAGGAGGAACATTTTACTCATTTTAGAAAGTAAAGAAACAGGTCTGTCAAATCCCATTAGCAAACAGAGTAGACCCTGATCAGTTGTATATAGGAGCCATCTGATCTGAGTCTACTCTGTTTGCAAATGTGTGAAAATGCGTTTATATGAGGGAAAGGGTTAACTCTTTCATCACAGATGTCGCTGGTAAATTGACTCACGTCATGTGCTGAAATATGAAAATATGCTATTACCTTTGCGAACCTAAAACGTTTGACACGCCGATTACTATGTAGAGAGAAAATGAGGGATAATTGTTTCGCAAAAATAGTTATGATAATGTTAAGTGCGCCATTAACCCTTTCGGCGCCAAATTTCTAACTGTCGTCTGCAAACCAATTTTGTTAAATCATTCGGTAAAATAAGGAAACTTTTGATCAAATTGATATTCAGTGAAAACCTCAGCAAACCCGATTTGAGCAGACGTTCGTTTATCAATACGAGAATAGTGAAAATATTTCGTTGTTTATTCATAATGTTTTCATAATTATATGATATCGTACTTATCCCATACAGTCTGTTTTATGGTTGAACACAGATTACTGTTTGAAAGTAAAACGGAATGATATGCATTCTGCTTTACTTAAAGCCTGTTTTAAGCCTCCAACTACTATTATAAGAAAAGCATGCATCGACAGTAGCTTTATAATTATATGACAGTGTATTGATTGGTAATAAAAACAATGTGACCTATTCAAACAACTGTTTAGTAATAATCTATTCATCATCATAGTTCAACATGTCTAACCCATTACTCCATAGCCTGTGTTAAGGTTTAAAGCTGGTTTAGAGTAAAATGGAATGCTCCGTATGTTACGGTGCATTTCACTTTACTTTAAGCCTGCTTTAAGTTACCATCTGCTAGAATATAGGAAAATAAGTAAATGTCTCATTGTTTACTGATAGTCTATTCATAATTATATTACATTCTACTTACGGGTATTTGCAGAATTCAACAATTAGCCCTTTGACCTTTCATTAAGGTAATCATTTAAGGCTTTGGTGTAATTTATCTTTAATCTCTTTAATCTTTAATCTTTATCTAGTTTGTGTGTGTATGGGTAACAAATAATCCAGTTAAGCTATTTATGTTGATAACTTAATTAAAGCTTAATTATATTAGATGCAATGGTCTTCCCCAGAATTATGAGTTGACGCAGATGCTTACTGACAAAACTACCTCATAGCCGAGATTACTAGAACAAAATAAACACAGATACTGCTTTGCCAACGAAGTACATATAGAAACATAAGATTCAGCCTGCGTTAAAAATACACTTGAAATCTTATGAAATAAGTCTGACACACTATATAATATAGATAGGATTTCAAAACTACTCTATTATAATAGTGGACAAGCATACGGATGCTGCTGGATATAGGTCAGTAAATAAATCACATTTGCATTCTCCTGTTTATCAAATCACTAACAAATGACAAAATACTCACAAGATCTAGAAACATCAATTTCTTTTTGGTGGATTTCTTCTTGGATGCTTGTCACTAAACGAGCTGTCATATTGGAATGTACGAGTCAGTGTGATGCGTTGTTACAAGATCAATTCTGCTACCTCAAAATTTTAATTATAGTTCATATAAATATGTTTCAGAATTATTTCATTTACCTCTCAAATATACGTTTAGTCTATAATTATATATCACGTAAATATATGTTAAGAACATAATTATTTTTTTAGAACGGATATTTTTCTAGGATTGAATAAATATATTATTCATTGAATAATATTGTTTTTATTGAACACATCTTTTAAAAACATGAATAGATAGTTTTTTATTGAACATATACGTTTCTTTATATAATATTTCCACACTCAACACGCCGTATATTTTTGTTTAATGTTTAAATACTTTGTATGAGATTCTTTGTACATGATTTGTTGCTTTGTGCTTGTGATTTGTTCATGTGTGGAACGTTTGTCCCTGGTTCTTGTGTGTCCTTTATTGTTTTCTGTGTTCATTTCGTGTGTGTGTGTGTGTGTGTGTGTGTGTGTGTGTGTGTGTGTGTGTGTGTGTGTGTGTGTGTGTGTGTGTGTGTGTGTGTGTGTGTGTGTGTGTGTGTGTGTGTGTATGTGTATGTGTGTGTGTGTGTGATGCTGTCTATCGGTGTTTTGGTGGTGGTTGCGTCTTGCATGTGGATTTGCCTGCTTGACTTTACTACTTTTCCATTGATTTAATGTTTTGGTACTTTGTATGAGATTCTTTTAATTGAGGGCCTCAAGGAAGATTAGTCTTCAGACTAATTGTGTTACCCTCGTTAAATAAAGTCTTTCTTTCTTTCATTCATTCATCCATTCATTCATTCATAGTCTATAGTCTACATTCATAACAATATTTGTTTCATTGAAATTATTTCTCGACTTTGTAAATTCCTTTTTTTCTTTTTTCGCTATACCGCATTCCTTTGTGTATTAAACTGGTTAGACACTACCAGCTTTGCTTTATGTTTTTGCAGCCGTGACGGGGGCTTATTTATTACTGTTTTGCTGAACTTCTTGCATCAATGCAGGGAATACGGTTTCGATACCGTGTTACAAATGTCATTGGTCGGTTTATTTATATCATAATGTTCAGTTGCCAATCAATTTCGATTTCAATATGTGCGCACATGATCTTCGTGTATTTATTTGTTGTAGTGCTGTTACGTGGTGTAGTCTGTGCAAGTTAGTGAGTAGTGCTTGATCTGAGAATTCATTGAACTGAAGTATTTCGAACTTGGGTATTACGTTAGCGTGTTGATAATTTAGAAGTAAGTATTCATCGACGGATAACCTATTGAATGAGCAATACACATGTATGCGTATTCAGCGCATTTAGCATTTAGCAGGTGACCATTTGCAATAACCATATTACTTGACTATTACCATCATTAGTTTTGATGGTATATGTTTTGAAAATTGAATACTGCTTAAGCCGGTGCCAGGGAGCGTGATTATTGTTGCACTTTTAATTACTACTCATGAACAGACTCAATAAAACCGATTCTTTTGGCATTGCTACATTTGTTTTCGAAGGATCACCCACTTTCAGAATATTTGCACATTTCAATTACGACCATACGCCTACCACTGTGTGTGTGTGTGTGGGGGGGGGGTGTGTGGGTGTGTGTGGGTGTGTGTGTGGGTGGGTGTGGGTGTGGGTGTAGGTGTGTGTGTGTGGGGGGGGGGTGGGTGGGTGGGTGGGTGTGGGTGGGTGTGGGTGTGGGTGTGGGTGTCTTTATCGCGGAGTGGGGAGGGAAGGCAGGGGTGGACCATAAGTTTAGTTAACATCTATGAGGTACCCTTAATACAGAATGAAAGGCATGCAGAAAGTTTCACCTGGCGCTTTCTGAATGACTTTTACCCTGCGTTAAGCAGCCATCTTTCTAAACGTGTTTGAAGTCTTCTCTACTAGAAGTCCGGTTTAGAGGGAGTTTACTGTACAGTAAAACCCCTCTAATGCGACCACCAAAAAGGGGCATAATTCACAGTGTCAAAGGAAGGTGGTAGCTTAATGCAGGGCGAAAGTTATGCAGAAAGCTCCTGCATTAGGCAACCACCTGCTTATGAAGACAGCCATGGTTGTGTAGTGGTCGCATTAGCGGGAGTTTACTGTATTAATATTTGCCGTACTGGTTAACCCTTTCCCCGATGAATAAGATTATCTTTATAATGGCGTATGGACACAGGATATTTCGGCTCAGGCAGAAGCTGTAGAATCAGATCTATATTACACCACAAGCAAACAGAACAGACCCTGATCCTATAGGAGCCGTCTAATCTGGGTCTACTCTGTTTGCAGATGCGTCAAAACGTGTTTACATAAGGGAAAGGGTTAAATGTTTTCTATTTTATCTTCAATAATGGTCCATGTCGTCTTGTCTTAACACCTTAGATCCATTCGGTAATACTGTATGATATATGATACTTCATTGTTTTCAAACATATCTTGAGAATATCTTATTCTGATAACACCACAGGTTCGCTTTACAATTATTTTGATATTTTGTTTGAAAACTTTTTTTTAATATAAAGCTATGCCTCCACTCTATCTTCCTTTCTTTGTATTTTGTGATTTATAAACGGGCATAAAATATTTTGCAAAAGCCATCAGTTTCAAATTAAAAGTGTCAATTTTTAGATCCATATTCCAGAGAGGAAAAGTGTGTCAAAATCGTTAATATATTCTATAAACGCATGGTCTAATAATTTTCTTTTTAAGTTTTATGATAAAACTTCTGATGACCTCACTAATCTGCATTATTGTGTTGACTGTTACTTGGTGTATATTAGTTTCCGTTCATGAATACTTTATCAGGCACACATTTAGCCTCATGTGCAACGGTTTTAATTGGGTACCTCCCGGATGAAAGACTTTTTGGGCCACTGGATGCCGATGCCGGGGTTATTCTGTTTCAGCTTATCTGAGCTTGTGAACGAAGTTTTTATACTGCTTCTCTGTCCTTGTAGTAATGGAAGTTATTCACTATTTGTCTGGGTGTTCTATGGACTCTGACTAGAATAAAGACACATGCATAAGTGATTTTTAGTTTTCTATGCAAACTTGCCTCACAAGGTCTTCACAATTCTCATTCATTGGATTCCGGGATACCATAGAGTAAAAGGTTATCTCGCATGGTCCCCGTTTCTATGTCTTTGATTTTAAAGGCGATCATTTTAAATCTGACTGCGCTTTCGTTCATGTTTTTTGCATTTTTCTTTCAGAGTGTGTATTTGTTTTTTGGTCGAGGTATAGGTGTTTTTGTATGAGCCATTTTGGTCACTATTAAATGAACAAGACAGATGGTGTATAGAATTATATCTTTATCACCTATATTATGTCGTAAACACACGGAGCAGACCCTGGTTAGACAAATCCTATAGGAGCCGTCTGATCTGGGTTTACTCTGCTTGAAAAGGTGACTTTCGCCGTCACATAAGCTTCGCTGAGGTTAACATTGGGTTCAGGTTTTCAAATTGAGCGTTGATCAATCAACATAATCAAGATGACAAGATAAGACGCATGAATTATCCAATTCGTTTGCAATGTTGATCTAAAATTTAATTACTTTCAAACCAGAAGGGGTGCTTTTAACATTTTCCTTCATACAAACGCTTTCCCTTCTTTTCTTGACAGAGCAAATCCAGATAAAACGGCTCTTGTATGAGTTGTTTGATCAGGATCTACTCTGTTTGCTTCTGAAATTATAACCGATATGACTACAGTTTCTACCAAAATTCATCTGCGCCTATTTTTTTTAAATCATTATAACACTGTAGCTAATAGGGAAAAGGTTATCTCTTTGCAAATAAGTGTATGCTTCAATTTGTACTGTTAAACCATTTCCGGATTATATTCATGTAAGAAATAATGACATCATGAATATCTATTAGTTGAATGTTGAAGAGTATTGTGAAAAATGGAGGCTTAAAGTAAACACCCCTAAACAAAAAATATAATCTTTAGAAAAGGTGGGAGGTTAAGAAATAATATCAATTTATATGGAATTTACTTATAAGGAAGACATGTTAGAAATAGTAAGTAATATTAAATATCTGAGGGTTCTATTTACAGTGGGTGTTCTTTTAATGCTACAGCTGACTCATTATATGGTCAGGCATTGAAAGCTGTTTTTAAACTTGAATCCTATCTGGTAAAAATTCCAAATATGTCAGTCAGTCATAAGACAAACTCACTGATCCAGTTCTAAGCTATTCAAGTGAAGTTTGGGGGTATACATGAAGCAGACAAATAAGAAAGTATGTACATGTATGTGCAATTTTGCCAACAAGTACTTGGTGTAAGATATCAGACACAAAATAGCTTTATATATGGTGAACTTGGTAGATATCCATTAAATCTAACAAATACAAGAGTCATTAAATATTGGTTTAAAGTTTCTACATGTGCAGATGGAAAATATATATAGAATATGAATATATACTACGATGTTAAGTGATTTAGAGAAGTTTCTCATATATATAGACACATAGAAATGTTACTCTAACAAAAAAGATTTAAAAAAAAATAAGAATAATGAGATAAAATTCAATAAGTCTATATATGTGTATATTTGTGCGAGTGATTTATTTTGTACTAGTTATTAATTCAGGACTCTAGATTAGGGATAAAGTTGGTAACATCTTTTATATACCCACCGAACTCGTTGATGTGTCTGCTCATTTGAAACCGTCTTGAACAGGCCCCGAAGTTATAAAACCTTTTGCTTCAGTCTGAGATCATTCTCAAGCATCTGATTGGTCAGATTCTGAGCATGCTCAGAATCTGACCAATCAGATACTTGAGAATGATCTCAGACTCAGAAATTTTATTGGGCCAAGATGAATCTGATGAGAAGACAGTATGGTTGAGGTAAGGAGGAGACAATGTGAGAAATATTTTGTGTACTTCTCCTGGAAATTTATTATTTATTGCTTATTGGTAGGTGGAGTAACTAATACTACATTACGTCGGGGACTTGTATGAGTTACCTCCCATTGACAGTCAATATCGATTAACACCAATGAACGGTATATTTAGAGTATTTGCATGTAAATCATATGTGGTAATATGGGCATATTGCCTTATTTCCCAGAATAAAATCTATGTATCTATCTATAATAATATATGAACACAGACATGCAGGAACTTTAGAATAAGAACTATATTACATGCACATGTATAGCGAAATGACGATTTTAGTATTTGAGTACGGACCTATATATGTTGTTCTGAATAAATGATTTATGATTATAGTAAATAGGTACATAGAACAAGACAAAGAAGTATGAATTTCCATGGCAAATAGTCTGTTATCAATATGTTCTTTAACAAACAGGACAAATCCTTACCAGGAGCTGTCCGAACTTTTCTGCTTGCAAAGATGTAGAAATGTTGAATTATGCATTTTCTTGCAAGAAATAATGACGTTTTGAACTTTAATTAGATTATTTTTTTATAATGGCATATGAGCACAGGCCATGATTTTGCTCAGGCAGAAACTAGAACCAGAGCTATATCATACCATAAGTAAACAGAACATATCCTGATAAGGGGGTGGGGCTCCTACAGGAGCCATCTGATCTGGATCTACTCTGTATGCAAGGTATGAAAAGGTGGGATTATGTAGTAAACGGTTAAAAGATAATTTAAATCTCAGGTAAGTTATATTATACCGTGCTTAATTACCTGTCTGAACTGGAGTGCTTAATTACCTATCGAAACTAGAATGCTTAATTACCATCTAAACTGGAATACTTAATTACCTATCTAAACTGGAATGATAAATGCATGGTGAATGTCGTGCAGAAAGCTTCTAGTTGAACTTTCTCCTTGACTTTCAACTTGCATTAAACTGCCACTTGTCTCCAGTACTGATATTTATACTAAATTGAACGTCTGGTTTAGAGGGATGTTACTGTACTATGCTTAATTAAACTATGCCTTATTAAAGTACAAATGTCACACTATTTGTTGGTCCCCCAGTGGCCACTGACCGTTTCCAAGGCGGTACTCTCCTTGTCACTCTTACTTTTATGCTTGTCGTATGTCTGTGTACATGTGCGTTTGTTGATGCTTGTGTGTGCGCGTGTGTGTGTGTTCGTATGTGTACATGTGTTTGTGTGGTTATGTGAATGTGATATGCTTTGCATCGATGTTTTGATGGCGGTTTCGTCTTGTGCGTGGTTTTTCTTGCTTGACTTTACGACATGTTCCTGCTGAATATTTATGTAAGAAATAATGATGCCATGAATAATTATCAGCAGGTTTTTATAATGGTATATGTGCACAGGAGTGTTGGATATTTGTAGACCACGTAGTCAGATCATCTATTATAAATTCATAAGCAATTGTACAGACCTTGACCAGATGGCTTATTTAGGATCTTCGTTTGCATAGGCATTAAAATCATTTATGTGAAAGATTTAGGGTTCAGCACAGATTAATTGATTTCCGAACCAAAAATAAACAATTGAGTTGTTTGAATGACACCATAGATACTACTTTAAATGCCTTTGCAACCACAGTAGACCCAGATCAGACACCTATAGGAGCCATCTATCAGAGTCTGCTGCATTCACTCATGGAAATATGTACAATACAACATGCAATTGAACATATGAGCAGGTGGTCTCTTGATGCAGGTCTAAAGGAATGTAGAAAGCTCCTACAGGAGTTTTATGCATTGCTGTTAATCTGCATTAAGCTACCACCTGTCTTACAGACCCATAATTAGAGCTCTTTATAATAATCCCTTGAGAGAGATTCTACTGCACGGATGTGCATTGTTTGCGCTAGTTAATCAAGATTGTTTTCATAAACTATTATAACAGTTCAGTAAATAGATATTCATGGTTTTACCCTTTACTCCATAAATACGCTTTTTACACCCTTTCAAACAGTGTAGACCAAAATCTGATATAGCTCACGTTAGGGCTGTTTGATAAGGGTTGTGATGTTTGCTTATAAAGTAATATAGATAGGACTCTACAGAGCCTGTCACAATCAAACTAAACATTCCTGTGTTCGGATCTATTTATAAAACTTAGTTAATTAATATTCATGATGTCATTAAATTTTACATTAATATTCATGGAATAGATGGTTATCACATTTGCAAGCTGAATAGACAATTTTTATTCACAGTAATTTACAAATTGTAGCAGTACTTATACTGTCTCGTTGTGAAAACCATTTTTGTGGTGACATGGCAGAACGTCTGACTCTGGAACTTGAGGTTGTAAGTTTGAACCTTGGTAAACATTGCTATAAAATATTTGATTTAAAATCTAAATACATGTCTACATGCTTGACATCATTTATTGCTTCATTACAGCAGGTACTTAATTAGCAGGAAGGAACCATACATTGATAATACAGGATGAGTCCATTATATAGCAATATATTTTGATAAATTTCAGAGTGTTTGTCTTGAATCATGGCACGTAAAGTTAAGGAGCAGTGGGTGGACAGAGTAAAAACCTTCTCCTCTCAGTATAATACTGAAAGGTAGGTACAAGACTCATACTGTGTTTGAACTTTGATATTGTCACTAAACGAACGTTTTATCCTTTGATTACTGAGTTCCAAAATGGAATGGCCCGTCTGTGTTTTATGAAAGAGTCAATTCAGTATAAAATGGTATAAATTGTGAGAGCATTTTGAATGACAAACAGTGCATACCCATACTAGAATGCTTCTTTAAGAGTCCTCTGATTTGAATCTATCCTGTTTGCATATACCGGATCACTTGTTTCCCACATTTAAAGGATAAAATATATTCAATGGCTTAGTGCAAAATTATTGTTGCTTTTTCACTTCACTGAGAATTGAAGAATTCTTTTCATACTTGTTTCATTTTTACTTAAGAAAGTCCTCTCTATAACGGCTACTTATTGTGTTAATTAGTTGGTATTAAGAGCAGGTGGTTGCTCAAAGCAAGGTGGAAGTAAAACAGAACGCTCTTCTTTCATTACTTTTCAAAAACCGATGTCTTAACCCTTCGCTTGCTGTTCGCGTCAATATACCTACCTGTAAATAGTGAAGACCCAGATGAGACAGCTCCTGCAGGAGTCTGCATTATTTACAATTATTAGTGACAAATATATTACAGGGTAACTCTGCACCAAACTGTCCCAAAGATCATTACAAATTGTCCGTAGACTAGCTATTATTATTATTAGTGTTGAAAGCATGTTGAACGCATTTAAAACAAAGGTGGCTGTTGAACTCTTTCCCTGTTTCATGAATATTTATAAGTTGAAAGTTGATAATGACATATATTCATTTGGTGCTTTGGCTAATTCAAATTCTATGGACCCTGTGCCTATTGTACAAATTTAGAAAAAGTTTATAAAATAAAGAAATAGCAGCATACGAGTACACTTGAATAGAATACTAGCAGAAACTACATTTTATGTATTGTTATCTATACATTATACTTTATATTAATAATAATGAACTAAAACTGAGTTATAGTTTAGACACTCCTATGCCACGATGCACATGCGATTTGCACTAGCACGAGAAACTAGGTATTGGCCGCCCAGCTGTAGATGTGTCTGTTTTAATAATGGGATTCAAGCTATTCCCTTCTTTTGAAGTTTCCGTTTTTTATCACTCCTGAGTATACTCAGTTGAGATGTTGTAACCGATCATTGTCCGATGTCCGTCCGTCTATTCGTCTGTCAGTCCGTTCGTGCTGTAAACGGATTATTCCTGCCAAATACCCTTACAATTTGACTGCTAATTTTGGAGATCGTTTTAAACGTTTTCAGTATAGACACATATGAACATTTAGATCTGTCTTATGGGACCATGTTTTATTGCATATTAACTTAATGTTAGTAATTATGAAAGTTGACCACCAGAGGTTTATTTCTACAAGAGGATATTTAAATTCGACCACCGATTTTGGAGGGGATGTCCTCTATAGTCATACTCGTATAAGACAATTTAGCCCTAGAGACCTTATTTTCTCAGGTATCAGCATGGTTTTAGCAATGTTGATAGAAGGTTGCCAAGCGACTAATTCCATTCAAACTGGAACACCAGGTTTGGAGAAGAATATTGGTAAAGGTTTTCTATATAGTTAAATAAGAAATATATAGCCCAGTCCCCTCACCGTCATATGTTTTGAGGTACATATATCAACATGAGCAAAGCAATTTAGACAGAAGGTCACTAGAAGACAATTCCTTTCAAATATCGTTAGCTCTGGCCACTGGTTTTCGAAATATTTTTTCAAAGATCAATTTTGGTTTCCATGACAACCAATGTATAATGTATAAATAATAATACATAAAATGTAGTTTCTGTTAGTATTGTATTCAATCTATATGCTGCTACTTATTTTATTTTATATTAACTTTTCCAGTTTGTATTAAATGAACACAATATACGATAGGCCCAGGGTTAACGGAATTTGAAAAATGTTTCAAATTACGTTTCATTGCCAAATATTTGAACGTAAAGGATTTCCATTTCTCGTTACGATGTCCCCTTTCTTAACGGGGATGTTTTTTCATTTCTCTTTTTACGTGTCTACAAGAATTTGATCGGATTACTCCAATCGGACAAGAAGTGGAATTGCTGTGTAAAAACTGTAGAATCACACATATCTCATGCCAAAACCTATAGGAGCAATCTGAGCAGGGTCTGCTCTGTTTGAAAATGCGTGAAAATGCAATTTTATGAAGGAAAGGGTTACCCTTTCCCTCGTGAATATTTCGAAAAGAGTTCATGACATTGAGACTATTCTGTAGCTATTTTTGTAAACGTCACTCTTTACCGTGGAAACTTATGGTTTCCACTGTTAAGGAGCCGGAAACTTACCTCTGACTGGAAACACCAAAATCTAAATTCATAGGTTGATACGATTCATACGCAGTGTTATTTATATTAGTACGGATCTTGAACTGTATCTATTGTGTCAATATACAGTAAAACCAATAAATTATGTTAATTAGTTTGTATTTAGGGCAGGTGGTTGCTTAAGCACCCACCTGCCTTTAACACAAAACACTTGATATAATTTAGTGGTCGTTATAGAGAGATTTTACTGTACTGGAAAACATGCCAAGACTGGGAAAACGTTGAATACTGTTTGATGAACTTATCACATTGTCCAATACAGCTCGCAAACGATTGACTACCAAAGATAAACGCATGCGTGATGTTTGAATATGCATGCAAAATAATAGATGTATTTGTTGTATAATCCACCTTTGCGATTTGGGTTGATCTCAAATAATTATGCAAGGGGTTCGGGTGTAAGTATATACGGTAAATGGTTATCAGTGGATGTCATGGTATCACAGAAACAGTCTTAGTTATAATGAATATAGCAAGCAGCACATCAAACCTGACAACTGACAAATTTCATACAAAAATGTTAAGTATATAACTTAAAAATACTACGGTTTTGGTTATTGCGAACTGCATTCCTCCTCAGTGTGATCTGTGTATAAAGTATCAAGTCTATAGATTTTTTACTTTTGAACTATGCCCCAGACATAAATGTAAAGCAGAAAATAATAAATGACAATACTTCTACCAATACTGATGATCGAGTTATTGTGACTTGCACTTTGGTCTTTTTCATAGGAAGTCTGAAATCAATAGCGTTTGTTCATTTGAAGTTATACCCCGGGCAACATTTGTAACGAAGGGACATAATTACATGGTGACCCCTGTCTACCCCTTAAACGTTTTGTTCCATCGAATAAGTACTTTACAAGAGCTAAGCTTAGAATTAAACATATCTTAACCCTTTCACCGCCGATGTCGCATAAATGCACCACGACAAATAGTGCAGTTCCAGAACAGACGCCACCTTGAAAAAGGCATCATCTGATCAGGGATTTCACGTTTTGTCTCAATCTCTATTTATATATATGTGCTTTATTCCTTTGAAATTTGCATTTAGTTATCTCATTTCCTTATTGTACTGAATTATCTAATAAAAATTGGATTGCAGACGACAATTAGAAATTTGGCGCCGAAAGGGTTAACACAACATCTTCTCCTGAATAGTTGAATTGCATATAATCCAACTTCACAGAAATAATGCTCCACTAAATACGTATATTATGTCACTCCATTGCATAATCAGGTCATAAAAGCTACAGCAGAACAAATTCTTTAACCCTTTAAGCCATAAATATTCATGTACGAAATAATGACACAATGTATACTAATTATTTATTAGCCCCCATCGGTTACCAGTTTGGGGACTATAGGTTTGCTCGATTCCGTCTATCTGTCCGTCTGTCCGTCCGTCCGTCTCTCACGCTTCGTGTCCGGGCCATATCTCCTACAAAGTTATGCCAAATTCATTATAACTTCACACATTGAAGAAACATGATGAGGGCTAGTGTCATGCACAAGGGCCATAACTCTAGCATCAATATATTTGGAGTTATTCCCCTTTTACATATTTTAGTCCGGACAATAACTCTTTATCTACTGGTTCAATTGATTTGAAACTTCACATATGGAACAAGCATGATGGGGGGGGGGGGGGGGGGGGGGGTTAGTGTCATGCACAAGGGCCATAATTCTAGCATCTATATTTTTGGAGTTATTCCCCATTTCATAATTTCTTGTCCAGGTAATAACTCTTTTTGTACTTGTTCAATTGATTTGAAACTTCTCATATGGAACAAGCATGATGTGGTGTAGTGACGTGCACAAGGGCAATAACTCTAGCATCAATATGTTTGGAGTTACTACCCTTTTTCATATTTTCTTGTCGCGACAATAACATTTTATTTACTGATTCAATGTATGAAAGTAGGTACTAATACCATTCAGGTGGTCATGTATATACCATGGTCAACCACACCATGGTTGGGTTGGGTGGGGAGAGTGGAGGTTTTTTTCAGTCCGGTGGGGGACTCTTGTCTTACATAGCAATACAACATGCCCTTGTTTATACTTGCACATGGACACATGAATGTTTGGCCATATTAGTAACTGTAGAATCATATTTTTATCATTTCAGTATAAGCAAACAGAGTAGTTATTGATCAGACGGCTCCTACAGGAGCCATCCAACAAGGATGCACTCTGTTTATAGAAATATAATTCATGGGGTAATGGTTAACGGACATCTAAACTGCTGAATTGATTCACAGGGATTATCTTCAAGGGTACAATGTTTCTGAAGTGCTGCATACGAATTGCAGTAAAACTTCGATTATCCGAACACTAAAATACGTATTATTATCGATCTTTAAGACAGGTGGCAGCTTAATGCATGGTGAAAGTCATGCAGAAAGCTCCTCTAGGAGTTTTCTGCATGACTTTCACCATGCATTAAGCAGTCACCTGCCTAAAAGGGTCTAAATTCTTCTATACCCAAAATTCGAATAATCGAGGTTTTACTGTAGTTTATTTTTATACTGTGCTTTCAGGAATTGTGATCCTACAATTAGATCATAAGCCAACAGTTCAAGATCACATACAATAGTCAATATTATACTTTTGTGAGATATGGTCTCTACCAGAGCTTTAGATAATATGCGTAAATGACAACATTGCAACAAGAGCTCATTTATTTCTCTACTAAACTCAACGAAACGATATGAAAGGTTGGTCACAGTATACGGTTTGGTGTAGTATTTGGGTAAGCACCTTTATCTCTAGCTCTGGGTCCATGCTTATAAAGCTTTTAGTTGAGTCTGAGTTTCGTTCTCAGGCTTTTGATTGGTCAGATTTGAGTTCTCAATCTTTTGATTGGTCAGATTTGAGCCAAAGGCTCAAATCTGACCAATCAAAAGCTTGAGAACGATCTCAGACTCAACTAAAAGCTTTATAAGCACGGACCCAGTTCTCTGCACGGAATACTCTTGTCAATTTATATTGTTATTTTGTAGACAGGCTGCAGACAACTTGCGAGGGCAGCCTAATGTGTACCCTAAGTATGGAGACTTGGAAGGAGCATGGGCAACTAAAGAGCAGGATGCCAACCAGTTTGCCGAGGTGACATGCTTTAACTAACCCTTAAGGTTTTACTCCCTGAATATTCATGAAAGAGATGATTACATCATGAATATTATTTTTTTTTATTAGATTGATTTCGTAAATGGCATAGGGACATATGCATAGCGAGGTAGAAATATATACAAAATTTGCCTAAGTATCCGATCTATATTATACCATAAGCATACAGAGCAGACCTTAATCAGACGATTCCTACAGAAATAGTCTTATCTTGGTTTTCTCTATTTGCAAATGTATAGAAATGCGTATTTATGAGTGAACGGTTAATCTGTTGTATTATTAAAACTGGTCCGTCACTTTTTGAATTTAAATAATACAAAGCGCTGTGTCAAACATTGAAGGAAACGATGTTCATGACAAGTAGTGTAAACTACTAAATGAAAGGCCCCCATGAGCCAAAATGTGACCTTTCTCACGCAACCGCTAATATAAAATGGCATATTGTAATCTTGAAGAACAGACAATAATTTTAGAATGCTTGATAGGTCATCTCTTAAACGCTTTCAGTGTTGAAATTTCAAATTAACTACATGTATTTTATTACGGTATATGAACAAAAGAAGATTTGGCTATGGAAAAACCCCGTTGAATCAGACCTGTTTTATTTCATGAGCAATCAGTTGACTGATCCGGGGCCACTTTTCTTGCAAACTTGCATTATTATCACGTTAATGGTTGACCCGTTACTCCATAAATATGCCTTTCTATATCATTGCAAACATAATAGATTCAGATCAGACAGCCCCTGTAGGAGCCGTCTGATCAGGGTATGCTCTGTTTGCTTATGATTTAATATAGACAGAATTCTACAGTAACTGTTTCTGCCATGGCCAAATTTCCTGTGTCCATGTCTAATTAATATTTATGACATCATTATTTCTTATATGATTATTCATGGACTAAAGGGCAAATTTTCATTACTAGGTGACATTCAAGAGAGCCGTATATGTGACCGGTGTAGAGGTATATGAAGTGTATCACGCAGGAGGAACAAAAAGAATATCTGCATTGAACAAACAAAATCAGTGGGTGACTTTGTGGGAAACAGAGACGGTAACAGACATTAAAGAGTCGAGAATATTTTCTCCTCCCCTCAAGGTTTGAATATTTCATTCATGTAATACACCATTTAAGTAATTTTATAATGATTTGTAATACGCAATTCTATAATTATTCGTGAGTTTAATATGCAAATAATATGTTCCGTTTTCAATCAAGAAATGACCTATAGAGACAAAAACTACAGATAATCGTGCGTACCCAAATGCTAAAATTATGTTTTCGCCATCAAACTCTTCGAGATGGTTCTAAAGAGTTGTGTGTAGAGGCAATTGCATTCAATACATTACTAGATAAATTTGCATTCAAGAACTGACTGGGATCATTTGCTTTCAAAATTTGACTAGAGACATTACTTTCAAGAATTAATTAGTGGCACAATAATGCTTTCGAGGACGTATTAGACTCATTCCTTTCAAGAACTGACTAGAGTCATTGTTTTCAAGAATTGAATAGAGTCATTTGCTTTCAGGAACTGATTAGTAAATGATAATAATTAGATCATTTGCTTTCAAGAACTGAGTAGAGTCATTGCTTTCAAGAACTGGCTAGAGTCGTTTTCTTTCAAGATCTTTCTAGAGTAGACATAACCACCGTAGCTATCTTGGCTGGGTATACTCTGTTTGTGAAGGTATACAAAGGTTGGTTATCAAATAATGGGTCAGTCCTTAACTTCATGAACATTCATGTAACGATTTATAATTTTATAAATATCAGCTTGATTTATTTATTATAAATGATCTATATATATTTTATAAATAAACACGGAAAATTGACCTATGAATATCAAACAGATTATTTAAAAATGCATATGAGCACAAAACATTTTGGCCATGACAAAATGTTTAGATTTTATGTTTAGACTCTATTTTAGATTCTATAGAATTCCATGACCAAACAGAGCAGACCTCTGACCTGGGTCTGCGTGGAAGTGGTGGTCCAATGGTAGGACGTTAGACTTGGGATGGGAGGGTCCCCGGTTCGAATCCTGCCCTCGGGCTATCAGATTTTATCTGAGCAAAACATGCATCCCACGTTTTCTCCTTCCCACCCAGTTATATAATTGGGTACCTGTGAGGGAAATAAGCCAATGTGCCATGGCTGCCTTGGGTGCCGAATTTTAATGGCCGACTTATAACCCAGTGAGCAGGGGGTAAATTGTGAAGTCGAGAGAATATGTACATGTATATAGTTCCAGATTATAAACCTCACCTTTACCTACGCTTAAAAGGTGTATTTATGGAATAAATTGTTAATGCAACACGATGAGTGCCTGCAAATACAAATGGCTGTTAAAGCTTTTCCTTCATATGAACACCTTTTTACACATCCTACAGGAGGCTTCCGATCAGAGTCTGCTTTGTTTGCTAATCGAAGTGACTGTATAAAGCTAGTTTGCATATTCAAACAGGATAGACCGATATCAAATACACCCTTTAATGCATCTGCAAACAGGATAGACCGATATCAGATACACCTTTTAACGCCTTTGCAACTTCGCAAACAAATAAGATCGAGATCAGATGACTCGAGTAGGAGCCATTTTATCAAGGTCCGCTCTGTTTATTTATAAACGATATAGATCTGATTCTATATTTTCTGTAAAGATAACATATTGTTTTAATCCCATTATAAAAATTCAGATAATTAATATTCAGCATATCATTATTTCTTTCATAAATATTCATTAAGCAAAGAGTCATTTGTTATAGTTTCAGGAAACTGATTTTAAAACCAAGGACTTACGAATAGAGATCGACTGCACTGTGGCTGGTACCTGGGTGGAAATCGACGCCATAAAACTGATTGGCATAACTGGTGAATAGTTTACACGTTCATTCATTCAAAACTGTGAGCATCTCATCAGGATCCAAACTGTTTCACAACCTAAATGCAATCTGTTGATTGTAGTTTGAAAACAACTCATTAACCCTGTCTCTGTTCTACGTTTATTCAAAATTTTAATCCCTATTAAATATGCATTGGCAAAGTAGTCATAACGAATAGGGAAGGTGGAACTTTGTAAATGCTTTCAAATTCTATTAGCAAACAGAGAAGACCCTGATCAGACGACTGTTTACTGTTTTCATTATAGATGTGCCATTTCAACCAGACTAGACGCAGATCAGATGGCACCCACATGAGATGTGTTGCCAGGGTCTGCTCTGCTTGCTCATTGAATTACACAGTAAAACCTCTCTTAACCGGAATTCTACTAGATAAGAATTTAGATAATTTTAGGCAGGTGGCTGCTTAATGCAGGGTGAAAGTCATGCAGTAAGCTCCTCTAGGAGCTTTCTGCATGACTTTCACCCTGCATGAAGCTGCCACCTGTCTCCAAGACCGATATTCATACTAAATTTAACGGCCGGTTAAGAGAGGTTTTACTGTATAAATCTGCTTCTACAGTTTTCTATCATGACCAAAGAGTCCGTGTTCATATACTATAATAACAAAAGTACAAAAATGAGTCATGCAGGAAATACCACATACAGAACAAACACTCGCCCGAACAGCAACACAAGGAAACAGCAAATGTACATGGGTAGAAAAAACAACAAGAGACGCACAAAGACAAAACAAACATACAATAGGAGGAAGATGGAAGTACCGCCTTGGAACGGTCAGTGACAAAAGTCACCGGGGGTTTAACCGGTTTATGGGCGCCCAACCTCACCCTTATTCCATCCCCATCCTAAAAGACAAACAGTGTAAATAAACGTATCCCCTCTCCGACTAATCTACAACAACCGCGACAGCAAATACAGTGGTAAAGTGCATGTATAACAAAAAAACATTTAATTGAACATACTGTATCCACCTATCGCTAGTGTACTCAATGATTGAGCTGCAAACAGAGTAACTGTAGAAAAGTAATAAAGGGTATGACAAAAATGAAATAGTACAGATATCCGACGTTCTCCTTCCATTTCTGGATTTAAGAGGTCGCCTACATAGAGTACTAAACCTTTCTTGTCGGCGTACATGCAAAGAGGCCAGCGTGATTGCCAACTGTAAAAGGGTTCACAACCAAACTTGCAGTATGTTGTAATAATACAGGATCATATCCCTTTTTAATGAATTGTTTTATATATTTGATGAACAAAGTGAGAAAATGGGTATGTCCAATAATTCTACGAAGTTTGTAAATCACATCACCATAAAATTCAGGATGTGAAATACCGTGTCGCAAAAGTACCTTGAGATTACATTTGTACTTGCCAATAAGCGAGAGATTTCGATAGTAAAATTTAGAGAAAGTTTTTCTTAGTTTATGGTATCTATATCCTTGTTTAAGCAGTTTTTCAGTTAAAATGAGATTTCGACTGTTAAAATCGTCAATAGATGAACAAGCTCTAGCAAAACGAATAAGTTGAGATATATAAACCCCGTAAGATGGAGCACGGGGAACATCCCCGTCAAGATGAGGAAAATTTACAATATTAAAATCAAAATCATCTCTTTTGTCATATATTTTAGAAGAAATCATTCCATTATTAATTTTAAGGTCTAGGTCAAGAAACGCTGCATAATTGTCGGACGGGTTAGCTTTATTCAATTTGAGTTCTTTAGGATAAATTGTAGGAATCAGAGCATTAAAGAAAGGGTTATCTAAGTTAAAAATATCATCCAAATATCGACAAGTATCATTGAAGGCTTTTATAACATCTTCTTGTGATTGAGGATTCAAACTCAACATGAAATCTCTCTCATAGCAGTACAAAAACAAATCTGCGACAAGTGGTGCACAATTCGTACCCATGGGAATACCAATTACCTGACGGTATATAGCATTCCCATAACGTACAAATATGTTATCCAAAAGAAAGGTTAGTGCTTCGCAAACTTCTGAGCAAGTCCAATTGGTGTAATATTTCATTTGCTCGTCAGTAAAGAAAGCTTTTTCAGCATTACATGCCAAGAATGGTGTTTTTTCTCGGGCAAATACTTTCTGGATCAAGTTAGTAAGCTTATCCTTAATTAAAATATGAGGAAGAGTTGTGTACAGAGTAGAAAAATCGTACGTGCTTACAGTGGATGCAAGATACCTTTTGTTCTTAAGTTTGTTTAAGACTTCTGAAGAGTTCTTAATAGACCAGAAGAGATTTATTCCAGAATTTTCATAAGTCTTATCACAGTAAATTTTACATGTTCCTTTACCTTCGTTAAACAAGAAGTCAAAAGTATAGACAATTTAGTAGTTGTACATGAACTAGAATTTGCAATGAAACGCGCTTTATATGGTTTTTTATGTAGTTTTGGTAACCAATACATAGTAGGAAGTTTATGTTGTGTAATTTTAATATCGGTTCCAAATTGTTCACACTTTTTGACATGGTCTGAAATGATGGTCTTTTCGTCAGTGGTAACTGAAATGTATGACTTGGTATTAGTAATTTCCTGCTTCAAGACATCGATATAATGTAATCGTCAAATAATAATCACATTATTTGATGCCTTATCAGCAGGAACAAAAACGTATTTTGAATGGAAATCCTGTAAACCCTTTTTAAGATGTCTAAATGAAGTTCTAGGTTTAGGTGGAAGAAGGTGTTTATTAGAGCTGTAAAAGGAAATGCGTTTATCAATTATATCAAAAATTAGTTTTTTCCAACAAGAAAGGGCAGTAGACTCAACATGTTCTCTTCGACACCATTTAATACTAAAATTTTGTAAAGCCTCCGCAATCTGAACTCGACAAGAGTTAAAATCTATCAAGGATGGTATTCTATATTTGGGACCTTTATTCAAAAGAGATCGTAGACGTTTATCTTTAATTATCTCAAAATTACCAGTAATCACATGACCAGCCGGAGAATAGCAAAATTTTGAGGTGGCGCAATCTCAATTATCAGGAATATTATCATTAATATTAAGGTCGGCCACAATTTTATTATAGTTGAAAATTGTATTTCTGATGGGTTTGTTATATTTGTAGCAGATGATAGGTGGTTCTGTATTTTTAAAGTATTTAGGAATAGTGTCAATTACATTTTTGTCTCTAAAAATACTTTGGAGGTCAATAAAATCAATACCTTTATTAATAAAAGGAATTTTCAAGAAGAATCTTTGGTGTTCAGATAATTTGTCGATGTGCGGTCTGAGAACATGTAGAGTAAAGCTTTGTATCAAACTAGCAGTTCCTATGAGAGGATCTGATCGAAAAATAATTTTATCGGCTTGCTCGTCAATTTCTTTTAATGAACATATAGATAAGGAGGAAAGTCTAGAAAGCATGGCATGTTTACCCGAAATTAGGCGTAAAGTATGTAGATCAAGAAGAGTCAATTTCAAACGAGATTTTCGTTTAATATTACCATTCTTGCGAATGCCATGCGATCGAGATTTGCGTTTTCTAATAGAAAAAATTGAAAAAATATCTATATCTGGTTCTTTTGAAATATTTCCAGTCTGGTAAATATTATCATTCAGTCCTAAAGGAAAAGGTGTTTGCAATTTTTTGATCCAATTTAATTCAGATATAAATCTAGCTTTCGATTTAAAGCTACTAGTCGCCTCCTTATCATATGTTATATGCTCAACAATTTGTACTAAAACATCTTTAAAAGAATGGCCAGATTTCCGAAAGTGTTGGTATAAAAATTGTTTAGTTTACGATTTCGACACTGATATGCATGCTCACGAAATCGAGTTTTCAAAGCACGTCCTGTTTGTCCTACGTACTGTATACCGCAACTAGGCGCGTTTCAAGTTAAAACATAAATAACGTTAGTAGTAGTACAATCAACGTCTGAGTTTATCTTGACATTAAATGTTCTACCATTAACTGTAGATTTTATAGTGGAATCCAATAAATATGTGTGATGTCAATAATAATTTCTTACTATAAATAGACAGAGATAATTCTAAATGTGTGAAATAATGAAATGCACCAAATATAGGTGCGTGATAAAACATTGGAATATACAATGGCCACTATCACTTAGTTTATTCTTAGTTTGGTATCTATTTCCTTGCTAAAGCAGCTTTTCAGTTAACCATTCTCTTGCTGAATTTTAAAACACATTTCTCCTTCTTTACCCATGCCCTGTTGAATAATTACACATATCTTCACTGTGTACACGTAATTTCTCTGTGCAATCACTGGTTACACAATCAACTTGTAAATAGTGCAGACCCAATCTGGGTCTTCACCATTTACAGGTAGGTATATTGACGTGAATAGCAAGCGAAGGGTTAATTATGACATGATTAATCCTTTCCTAAAATGTTATATTAAACAAATGATTACTTAGCTATGTCAGATAGTACAGATATAAGATATGAAGCACATATAGCAAAACCTGATCAGGGTCAATGCTTATAAAACGTTTAGTTGAGTCTGAGTTCGTTCTCAAGTTTTTGATTGGTCAGATTTGAGCCAAAGGCTCAAATCTGACCAATCAAAAGCTTGAGAACTCAAATCTGACCAATCAAAAGCTTGAGAACGAAAAGTTTTTTAAGCATGGACACTGATGACTCATACAGGGCTTCTTTTCTTCTCATTTTATGTTCATCTGTATAATAAGCTTATCATGGTTAACCTTGTACTTCATGAGTACTCACTATAGATTCCATCCATTATAAACAGTTATTACTTATTATTATATATTGTTATAAAACAACAAAAAGTGGGTTGTAACATTGCAATGCCAAATAGTATAGAATCAGACATAAGTAATTCACTTTACTCGATAAATAAGCCTTTCTGTGCCTTTGCAAACAATGTAGACCCATATCAGATGGTTCCTGTTGGAGTCGTCTGATCAGGGTCTGCTGTGTTTGCTTATGATATAAGATAAAAGAGTCTTTATTTATAGTCGGGTGCTTTACAGTTTTTTAATCGACTATAATATAAATATAAGTATACAGTTTACCACGAATCCAAAACTTTCTATGTCTATGTGCAGTTATAACAATTAATCTAATTAATATTCATGATGCTATTATTTCTTAGCAAATTGTTATTCATGGAGCAAAGGGTTAAGCACATATAGCAGATCCTGATCAGACAGCTCCTGTATCTGCTCTGTTTTCAAAGTGTCAAATGTCATCTCTATGAAGAAAAGGGTTAAACCATTCCCTCATATTGACGCCTTTGTACGTCTATGTAAATTAAAAGTCACTTCTTTAAACCATTGCGATAAATACATGCATAGTATTTGCTCCATAGATGCAAATGCTGTATTTATCACAATGGTGTCAAAACTGAACATTTCTATAATTTTTCTTAAGTAAATGTTCCTGTCCAGTAGATTTATTGAAATAGGTTCGGTCGTTTAAAAAAGCCTGTGAGCAATGGGTTACATTTTGAATTGGGTGAAGATGGGATAAGTGTGAGTTTGGGTACCCACAGACAAGGTTTAAGCCACCAGTAGCCATGACTGCCTTTGAATGATTGTTCTTAGACAAAAAGATTAAACGTATCATAAAAGATTTGAACTAAAACTAGTAAGATGTGAGCCTAATGTCTAATACTAGCTTAACATTTAAAGGTATACTAATTTTGTTGTTTAATATGCTTAATGTTTAATGTGTTTCGTCTTGATATGCGTCCTGTTATGTTTTGTCTTGTGGCTTTACCGTTTCTTGTTAGATGGTGTTTGGTGCGGTGTCATTTTGAGTATGGCTCTCCCTGTTTGACTATTTTTCCATAACAACTCATTACAAAAACGTTGTTATCGTTATATTCGTTATATGTACGATATCCATTCTTTACTGCTTGTAAATTTATGTTTTGTATGCAGGTTTGTAAGATGTGAAGGGGGATGGTTATCCGACCCTCACACAAAAAATGGACGGGGAAAATAAATGGGATCCCTCGCTGCAGGGCCTGAAAAAAATTGGCTACTGACCGTTCCAAGGCGGTACTCTTACTTTCACCCTATGGTCAGCTTTGGTATTCAATATGCTTCATATTTAATGTTTTGTGCCTTGATATGCGTCCGGTTAGATTCTGTCTTGTAGCTGTGTTTGATGGTGTTTGGTGCAGTATCCTATCGTATGTTGCTCTTCCTGTTTGACTGTGCTTTCCATATTTTAGTAAACAGAGCAGATCCTGTTCAAAAGTCCCTACAAATGCATGTATATGTTGGTCTGTGCTGTTTTCAAAGTGCAACATGTCATCTCTACGACGTAAAGACTTAATAAGAAGGGCAGTGAGTACTGTAGGTATTTTTTATGTTAACAGCCGACCCAGAAGAAGAGCAGTGGGTGGAAAGTGTCAAGAAGTTTTCATCTCAGTTTAATGACACGAAGTAAGTTGCATTCAATTTTTAATCTTTTCCTAATTATCTCATTTCCTCATGCCGGTGGGTAAACCCTGATAAGACAGTTGTATTTAGCAATGTTTGATCAGGGTCTGCTTATTGGTTAGGCATGTAAGGTCTGATCATCTACCCTTTGCTTTGAATTCGGTTTCATTCAGTTCTGTATTTTTAACATTTTCCCTGTTCTATATTTATTCCAAATTTCAAAACCTACTGACAACTCATGATCAAAATGGTTATAATGAAATATGGAAGATACTAAATTCAGCGTCTGGATTAGAGGGAGTTTGTTGTAATAGACCTCTTTTAAGCAGTGTGCCAAGACATAATATCACCAGGCCTATTTAACGCTTTGCCTGTTCTATGTTTATTCCATATTTGAATATTTACTGAATATTCATGAACAAAACAGTTATATTGAAAAATGGATGGTAGAACATATATTTTAGAAAGTAAAGCATATCTTCCATGCAGAAAGCTCCTCTAGAATCTTTCTGCATGATTTTCATCCTTAATTGAACAGCCACCTTTCAGAAAGACTGATATTTATACTAAGATTTACTTCCGATTGAGATCGGGGTTTATTTATGTCAAAGAGCATTTTGTGACAGCATTTCTTAATGAAAAAAGTAGTAAAGTCAACAGGAAAAAACTAACAAGATGCAACCACCATAAACCATCGATAGAAAGCATGTTATACACAATTACATATCCAAACACACACGCACACACACACGAGCACACACACACGCACGCACACACACACACACACACACACACACACACACACACACACACACACACACAACACACACACAGGTGAACACCTTAATCATCAACAAACGCACAAGTACAGAGACTGAAAACAAACATAAAAGTAAGGGTGAAGAAGAGCGTATCGCCTTTGAAAGTTCGGTGGTAAAACCACCACTGGGGGTTTAAACTGGTTTACGGACGTCCTAACGACATACTTGTCCCAATGTCACACTACTTTAACAAACAGTGTCAATAAAGTATCCCCGCCGGACTTCCCACACCATAGATGACGGTAAACACAGGACAATATGTAAAACATAGCATAACAACTGTTTATGTCCGTCATATATGTACTGAGTGGCTTTGCTGAAGTCAGGGCAACTGCAGGGAAGCCGTTAAGGACACGAGAGAGAAAAGCTAATACATGAGAATACTAAGCTCAACCCGTTTCTAGGTTTAGATGGGGATGTGCCACGTTCTACATCTTATGGGTGGAAAAGTAGTAAAGTCAAGCAGGCAAAGCCACATGCAAGACGCAACCACCACCAAAACACCGATAGACAGCATGACACACACACACACAACCACACACACAAACGCACACGCACACACACACACACACACGAAATGAACACAGAAAACACCAAAAGACACACAAGAACCAGGGACAAACGTTCCACAACATGAACAAACCACAAGCACAAAGACGCAATGCAAACAAAAGGAAGGGTGACAAAGAGAGTACCGCCTTGGCACGGTCAGCAGCAAAAACACCACTGGGGGTTTAAACCGGTTTACGGACGTCCTAACCTCACACTTCTCTCAAAGTCACCCTAGGGTTTATATTTCTCAACTTATTAGGTTTGCCCGAGCCTGTTCTTTGCTTGAATATTTTAACAGACGTAATTTAGTTATAACTGATAAACTTCTTAAGCAAGGTTACAGATATCACATACTTCGGAAAACGTTTTCTAAATTTTATTATCGAAATTTACCTCTCATTAGTAAATATAATTGCAATCTACGGACGTTACTGCGACAAGGCATTTCTCAACCAGAATTTTATGGGGATGTTATCTACAAACTTAGGAAAATTCGGGGTCATATCCATTTTCATGATTTGTTTATAAAACGCATTAAAACATTTAAAAAGAAAGGTTATGATCCTATTATATTGCAACGCACTGCATGTTTGGTTATCGACCCTTTTACAGTCGGTAGCCACGCTTCCCTCTTTGCTTGCGCGATGGCAGGCCGAGGGTAGTACTCTATGATGGTATACTCTTAAACTTGGATACAGGATGAGCTTACCAGACTCATGTATTACTTTTTCCCTGTCGTGCCCTTAACGGCTTACCTGCAGGTGCTCTGACTTCAGCAAAGTCATTGAGTACATATTTGACGGATTGTCACAGTTATTATGCTATGTTTTACATGTTGTCCTGTGTTCACCGTCGTCTATGTTGTGGGTAAGTCCAGCGGGGATACCTTTATTTACAATATTTGTAAAGCTAGGGTGACTTTGAGAGAAGTGTGAGGTTAGGACGTCCGTAAACTGGTTTAAACCCCCAGTGGTGTTTTTGCTATTGACCGTGCCAAGGCGGTACTCTCTTTGTCACCCTTCCTTTTGTTTGCCTTGCGTCTTT
Source organism: Azorinus chamasolen (assembly GCA_963576725.1). Taxonomy (NCBI): domain Eukaryota; kingdom Metazoa; phylum Mollusca; class Bivalvia; order Cardiida; family Solecurtidae; genus Azorinus; species Azorinus chamasolen. The sequence goes on along the minus strand of OY755246.1, from coordinate 18,877,599 downwards.
GTGCTTGTGCTTTGTTCATGTGTGGAACGTTTGTCCCTGGTTCTTGTGTGTCTTTTGGTGTTTTCTGTATTCATTTCGTGTGTGTGTGTGCGTTTGGGTGTATGGTTGTGTGTGTGTGTGTGTGTGTCATGCTGTATATCGGTGTTTTGGTGGTGGTTGCGTCTTGCATGTGGCTTTGCCTGCTTGTCTTTACTACGTTTCCATTAAGAATATGATATCATAGAGTACTACCCTCTGCCTGTCATCACGCAAGCAAAGAGGAAAGTGTAGCTTTCGACTATAAAGGAGTCAATAACAAAACATGTCTTGCGTTGCTCTATAACTGGGTCATAACCTCTTTTCCTAAAGTACCAATGCGTTCAATAAACGCATAAAGAAAATGGATATGACCCCGCATTGTCATAAGGTTCTAGATAATATCACCATAACATTCTGTTTAAGAAATACCTTGCTGTAGTAGCGTCCGTAGTTTGCCATTATATTTACTAAGGGGAGTTCCTTATTTATTTCTCTACTAAACCCTATAGTGTGACATTCTTTAGAAGTGCCTCGAAGGGACGATTCTAAAGGATGGTCACAGTATAAGGTTTGATGGAAAAATTACGATTTTAGTATTTGGGTCCGCACCTTTATCTGTATCTCTGTTCTCTACTTGGAAGCCTCTTGTCCAAATGTTATTGTTTTGTAGATGGAAGGCGGACCATCTGCGAGGGAAGCCTAATGTGTACCCCAGGTATGGAGATTTGGAAGGAGCATGGGCAACTAAAGACAAGGATTCCCACCAGTTTGCTGAGGTGATATTTATAGTTCCTTTTAAGGACTCCGCTTTTACTTCTTTATTATCCATGAACAAAGTGACGACACCTTTATTATTAATGAAATCAATTTGTAAAATGACATACAAACACATGCAAATTTTGCCTAAGTCAGGTCTATATTATACCATAAGCTTACAGAGTAGATCAGACGGCTTCTATATGAGCCGTCTGATATGGATCTGCTCTCTGTGCAAAGGTGTAGAAAGGCGTATTTATGGAATAAAGAGTTAATATGCTATACAATTTAAACTAGCACGTCCCTTTCTGAATTTGAATTAAACAAAACGTTATGTTTAATACCGAATGAAACGATTTTCAAGACAAACAGTGCAGACTTTAACCAATGTGACCTTTCTCATGCAACCGCTAATATAAAATGGCAGATAGTAATCTTGAAGAACATATTAAATAACATGTTGAAAGCTTGATAGATTATCTCTTTAACGCTTTCAGTGCTGAAATTTCAAATAAACTATTGCAAAATTCAAAAGGGTCCAGTTTACCGTGATTATTACGGGAATTTGGCAAAACAGTATAATGAAAACAGTGTAGACCCAGGCTACGGTGAGAGATGGTTACTGTATGAGCCCTCTAATCTTAGCCTGAACTTTTTACACAAGACAATATTGACACATGTTCCGCAATGAAAGGTTAAGCTCTAGTCTACTGAGACAAAATGTTTTGGTTGAAATTGTTGTCTACTTTAGTTTGCGTATGTGTTTAATCTGGTATTGCTCTCCCAAATACTGAGTACTGGGTCCATGCTTATAAAGCTTTTAGTTGAGTCCTGAGTTCAATTGAGAACTGAAATCTGACCAGTCAAAAGCTTGATCTCGAACAAACTCAGACAAAGCTAAAAAGCGTTATAAGCATGGACCCAGAACAATTTGGATTCTAATGAGATGCATGCTCATTTACTCAGTGTCTCATCTGGTCTATACTGTTTGTCATTTTGAAACTGTTGTGATAAAAAATACAGCATTTGCTCCATAGGATCGTTTTTATGCTCTACTTATCACAATGATTTCAAAACTACACAATTCTAAAACAATCATTTTCTCTAGTAAATGCTCCGTTTTGGTAGATTCATTCAAATATCTTCGGTCTTTAAAGTAAGGAATGGATTAAATCAGTTATTGCCCATTTAAATAAATACAAACCTTTTTTCATACTGATCTTTTAACCTTTTACCTAATGAAAAATCGGATAAGAAATGGATATTTATCAGCTAACGTAATATTATGGTATACGAATACAAGAAGATTTGGCCGTGACAAAAGCTGTTGAGTTAGATCTGTTTTATTTCATAAGCAAGCTGTGGACTGATCTGCAAACGTGTAAATATGCATCACTATCAAATAAAAGTTACTAGGAGCCGTCTGATCAAGGCTTGCTCTGTTTGCTTATGATATAATATAAACAGAATTCTACAGTTTCTGCCATGATCAAAATTAATGCTCCCATGATTAGCTAATATTCATAACGTCATTATTTCTTATATGATTATTCATGGAGTAAAGGGCAAATTTTCATTACCAGGTGACATTCAGGAAAGCCGTATATGTGACCGGTATAGAGGTATATGAAGTTTTTAACGCAGGAGGAACAAAAAGAATATCTGCTCTGAACAAACAAGATCAATGGACGACTTTGTGGGAAACGGAGAAGGTCACAGACATTAAAGAGTCGAGAATATTTTCTCCTCCACTAAAGGTTTGAAGATTCCATTCAAGTAATACATCAAAAGGGGGAATTATGTCAGTTTTCCGCCCCTGTCCAACAAGGTGGCGCTGCCACCGAGTAGGTCTTTTGTCTCACATTGGATAATCATTATTGATTGATTACGCACTGATTACACATGTTCTTTAAACATCGCGAATAACGAACGGTGTAAATATATATTCTATGCAGTTTAACATTTTCTTTTTGTTTAGTTTGCACGTTTTTAAAAATGCAGATAAATGATCAGTTTTACCCTAACATTGGGAAACCGGCAGAAAAACATGACTGAACAGTGACCACATTTCAGACAGCAACTTAGATGCTAAATTTAATCTTTATTTAATAATTGAACCAATACATATGCATTTCAATGCCTTTGTAGAATAGATTCAGATCAGACAGATCCTGCAAGAGTCGTCTGATCAGGGCCTGCTCTGTTTGCTTATTGTATAATATAGTTCTCGTTCAACTGTTTTTGCCATGCCCAAAATGTCCTGTATTTGTATATCATTATAAATTTAATGTAATTAATATTCATGATATCAGTAGTTCTTACATATACATAAACGGGTGTATAGATAGTGTGTGTTGTGGGGAGGGCATTTCTTGAAACTTAAAGAGGAGGTCCCTACAATGAACGCATATTTTCAATAATATCTTAAAACTTGGTATTTGTTATGCTCTATCATTATTATGAAGGTTCCCAATTTGAACTTATATCGAAAAATGCCCCTGTGATAGAAATAAAACGATTTCATCAATATTGATAAAAAAAATTCTACAACACAATATTATCGGCCTTTTCCGTTAAATTATTCCGCGTTTTGCCGATGATCACCCGATCCCTCTATTGTTTACGTAATAGCTTTCTCGGAAGTGGTCGGAGAATCGCGAATAGAGCGAACAGTTACGAAACTAAAACCCAACCCGAATAAAACAGAAACTTCGGGTAGTAAAACCGGGATCGGCGATATCAAACACATGAAAGTTTTGTCATTTTAAACGGTAATTGGGTGGCGCTTTTTGCGATATACTACTTTTCAGCATATAAATAAATGAGTTTTTTATATTTTAAGTGTTTATGAAGCGCGTCAAATGTAGGGACATCCCCTTTAACGGATATTCGGGAGGGAGAGAGAGAGAGAGAGAGAGAGAGAGAGAGAGAGAGAGAGAGAGAGAGAGAGAGAGAGAGAGAGAGAGAGAGAGAGAGAGAGAGAGAGAGAGAAAAAGAGAGAGAAGTAAAAATGAATGCATGTTAATAATCTGTTGTGTTAGTAATGAAATATGCATTTTTTCTGTGTTGATACATTTTATTTAATCACTGAAATTTGCAGATCAATGTCTTGAAGGCTGAATTGTTAAATGAAATTGTCAAATTTCTGACTGAAAGGATTTAATGTCAATCAAGAGTGGTGCAACAGAATAGTGTCTGTAAAACAAACAATAAAGACGATAATGAGAAAACCTGTAGGAAATCATTCATCAGGGTCAACACAATTAGCATATTCTTAAAGACTGGATTTCTACATATTGTAAGGGCTAAATAGTTTAAGTTTATAGATTATCTGAGGTAGTTTCTTGTATAAATTCCGAACGCAACAAACGCACAGTGTAAGGTAAATCAGTCATACCACATTTTACTATCTGATCTTGATAAAATCTGCTTAAACGTATTAGCCTTTTACTCCATGATTATTCATGTAAGAAATGATGGCGTCATGAATATTATTTAGATTAGTTTAAAATAGCATATTAACACATGATGTTTATGCGAAAATAGGAACTATAGATTAAGATCGTTTTATTCCATAAGCAACCAGAGCAGACCCTAATCAGATGGCTCGTACAGGATTCGTCTGGTCTGAGTGCACTCTGTTTTGCAAAGGCGTAGAAAGGCGTATTTATGGAGGAAAGGGTGAAGTTGTTTTTTCAATGTGTTTCAGCATTTAAGTGTATAATTCCATCTTTATATCTATTGCAATTTGCATGTCGTATTTGTGTGGGGTTTTCACCTTATAATTTCCAAAAACACTGTTACTTGTAATAATTAAAAATTAAAAATTAAATAATTCAAATGAACAAATATGAAATAATGTTTAAATCAAAACAATATCAAACATGATATGTCTTTGAAGTTTATTTTTTACATTGTGACAAGGAAGTGTAATGTTCGGTCCTGAAAATGTAATACCTACCAAACAGGTTGAAAGAACTGTATTCATGTTCAACATTTCATCTACATAGTTTAAATCATTTTGTCGATCAATCTTATTATGAATAACTTCAGTAAACACATACAATAGCGATCGATAAAAACAGAGATATCCGGATGTGGGGCCTACTCGGTGTGAGCGCCACCTATAAACTGAATTTGGGGAATAAATGACAGATGGTCCCCATTTAAGTGATTGTATAATAAATATTATAATAATTATGTAAGTTTAATATGAATAAGATGTTCCGTTTGCAATCATGAAACGTATGTATCCAAATACTACAATTATCATTTCTACATCAAACCCTTCAAGATGGATCTAAACAGTGGTCAAAGTAACGGATTTGGGGAGGAAATAAAGGAGCTACACTTGAAAATGTTTAAATGTATCATTCTTATCTGGACATATGTGTAGACATTTGCATTCAATACATCACTAGCGGCATTCGCTTTCAAGAACTGACTCGAGTCATTGCTTTCAACTGATTTTCCAACTGATTGGAGACATTTGCTTTCAGTAACTGATTAGAGACATTCATTTAAAGAGAAAATTAGAGGTATTGCTTTCTTGAACTGAATAGATCCATTTGCTTTCAAGAATTGATTTGTCATTGCTTTCAAAACTGACAAGGATCATTTGTTTTCAAGAACTGAGTAGGGTCGTTGCTTTCAATAACTAAGAGTCATTGTGCTCAAGGACTGACTACAGTTCATTGCGTTCAAGAACTGACTGGGATCATCTGCTTTTAAGACCTGACTAGAGTAGATATCACCACAGTATCTATCTGATCAGGTTATATTCTGTTTGCAAAGGCATAAAAAGGTAGGTATTCAAATAATGCTTCTACCCCAACTTACTGATTATTCACGTAATGATTAATTATTATTTATGAACATCAACTGGATTGAGTTTTTTATATACCGTCTTTTTTATTATCCTGGCGTTACCGGTTGTCGAGGTATTAAGTTTTCGCCGATCGACAATTTGTACTGAAGGGATACTTTACATTTCAAAACTTGCGTGGCTCCTTTCAAGTGTCAGTTTCCTTCATAATATTTATATTTTCAGTGTCTCTGAATCGTCATAAAGTCTAATAAACCGTCCGAGAGAGACGGTGGTCTAAAAATAGCAGTCAGCTAAACAGTAACCTATTTTCGAGGTAAAGTCTAAAACGAGGCCAGAGGTAAAAATAGCGGATCTCACAATGCGGTACTGGCATAAAATACGTTTAACAACATAAACTGTTAGATTAAAACAATTGTTATGTAAATTTCGGCTGTTTTCCATTTCAGTATAATGATTTTTCATTTGCAAGTTTATATACAGTATGAGAGCACGATTTATGTTAAAATATATAAGCTTTTATATATATGGTGTTATAACTTATCTTTATTCTGAACATTTTCCCGATTTTTATTGATGTTTTAGTGCCGAAATGCTTTGTTTACATAGGAGGGTATTCCACTTCCTAGTAACGCGTCATAATCTCGGGAAATCGCGTGGTTTATAAATAACACGAGAACGAGGTTACCTCGAAAACTGGGTACGCGACGATATAAATAAACACAGAATTGACGTATGACTACATGTATATCAAGTAAAACCAGTAAAACCCCGCTAACGCAACCACATAGAAGAGGTGTAATTCTGGGTGCTAGATCCAGGTGGTAGCTTAATGAAGGACACAAGTAATGAAGAAATCTCTAAGAGGAGCTTTCTGCATTACATTTGTCCTGCATTAAGCAACCATCTGCTTAAAAAGATACCCATGTCTATTCATTGTGGGCGTATTAGAGGGGTTCTACTGTAGATTTTTATTTAAAAATACATATGAACACAGATCATTTTGGGCCTGACAGACATTGTAGGTTCAGATGTATAGATTTCCATAAGAACATCAACATAGAGGCGTCTGATCTTGGTCTACCCTGTACAGGCTTAAAAGTTGTGTTGATTGAGTAAAGGGTTAATGAAACATGACGTAAAAGCAGTTTGTTGTTTAAGCCTTTCTTTCATTAAAAACACCTTTTCACACATTTGCAAACAGTGTAGACCCAGATCAGACGACATCCCTATCAGACGGCACTTATTTCTTTAATTTATATAAAAGCTACAATATTATGTAGCATTTTCTATATATAATTATAACTCTTTTGTCCATGAATATTCAGTAGGTATTGAAAATTGAACCACTTGTTGAACAAGGAAAGGTTTAAGGTACCACCTGCTCTTTGGGCACAGAATTACACATGTCTTGAGAAGTAACTGTAGAAAACAAATTTGTTCAAACAGAATAGATCAAAATCTGATTCTACATTTTCTGTAAAGATTAAACATTCCCTTGTTCGTTATTCCATTATGAAAATCCAGATAATTAATTTTCATTATGTTATTATTTGTTTCATAAATATTCATAAGAAAAGAGTCAATTGTTATATTTTCAGGAAACTGATTTTAAAACCAAGGACATACGCATAGAGCTCGACTGCACCGTAGCAGGTAGCTTCGTGGAAATTGACGCCATTAAACTCATTGGCACAACAGGTGAATAGTTTACACATCATTTTAAAAAAAATGTGAGCATCTAATCAGGATCCAAACTGTTTGATACCCTGGTGTATTTTGTATGACTGTGTTTGAGAACAACTCAATGAAATTAACTCTATCTGTTCCATTTTGTTTCAAAATTTTAATACCAACTGAATATTTATGGACAAAATAGTTATAATAGAATATGGAAGGCAGAACTTTGTAGCCATTTTAGAAAGTAAAGAAACAGGTCTTTCAAATTCCCTTAGCAAACAGAGTAGACCCTGATCAGGCGACTGTTAACTCTTTTTCTGATATAGGCGCAATTTCTCGCATTTGTAAATAGGATAGATCCAGATCAAATTGCGCCTACTGAGGATGTCTGATCAATATCTGATCAATGTCTGCTCTGTTTGCCCATTGAATTATATAGATCTGATTCTACAGTTTTCTACCATGGCAAAATATCATGTTTTCAAGTCATTTCATTTTGGCAGACATCGTTATTCATGTTGTGAAGATGTCTGGAGGGGGGGATTTTATTTACATTTTTACTTTGGTGAAAGTGGGATAAGGACGATGTTGGGTACCCGTAAACCAGGTTTAAGTCCCCCAGTAGCTTATTTTGGTTACTGACCGTTCCAAGGCGGTACTCCTGCTTTCAGCCTTTGGTCAACTTTGTTGTTTAATATGCTTAATGTTTTTCGTCTTGATATGCGTTCTGTTATGTTTTGTTTTGTGGCTATACCGTTTCTTGTTTGATGGTGATTGGTGCGGTGTCATTTCGTGTATGGCTCTCCCTGTTTGCTATTTTTCCATATTCATATACCATAATAAAACAAACAGCCAGTACATATTTGTGATGTCAATATCTAGACAGAACTAATTCTGCATGCGTGAAATAATGGAATGAGCCACTATAGGTTTGTGATAAAACATTTGAATATACAGTAGAACCTATCTTAAGTGGCCATCAAAAAGAGTTCTTATTATGTGACTGTATGGCATGTGGTATCTAAATGCAGGTCAAATGTTTTGCATCAATCTCTTTAAGGAGTAAACTGAGTAGACTCAGAACAGCTGTCTCTTAAAGGAGCATTCTGACCGGGGCATAGTATCTTACCTTATGATTTTATGTGGCTGTGATTCTACAATATTTGTCTAAGTAAAAATTTCCTTTTTACCATACGAAAGTTATGTTAAAGAATATTCATTATATGATTAAGTCATGCATAAATGTTCAACAGTGAAAGGATTAAGAAAGAAAATATACCATGAGAACAGAAGTGGACAACACGTTGTTCAAATGAATCTTACTGAACGTTGTATTTAGATAGGTTAACTCTTAGCCTGCATATGTTTTGTGCTAAAACAGTCAGTTGCTTCAAATCTATTTACGTTTATCTTAGTAGCTTCTCTTCAAAACTCAAATAAGTGTGTTCAACAGTTTCAGTTGAATCCAAACTGTTTGCAGTGGTAATACAATGTAATTAATTATGTCATGCCAACCCATTCCGTAATTGTTATATGAACCAATTTAATACAGTGTAATTAATTATTGCATGGTTAACCCCTTTCCGTAATTGTTATATGAAACAATTGAATACAGAGCAATTAATTCTTGCATGGTTAAACCCTTTCCGTAATTGTTATATGAAACAATTGTATACAGAGCAATTAATTCTTGCATGGTTAAACCCTTTCCGTAATTGTTATATGAAACAATTGAATACATTGCAATTAATTCTTGCATGGTTAAACCCTTTCCGTAATTGTTATATGAAACAATTGAATACATTGCAATTAATTCTTGCATGGTTAAACCCTTTCCGTAATTGTTATATGAAACAATTGAATACATTGCAATTAATTCTTGCATGGTTAAACCCTTTCCGTAATTGTTATATGAAACAATTGTATACAGAGCAATTAATTCTTGCATGGTTAAACCCTTTCCGTAATTGTTATATGAAACAATTGAATACATTGCAATTAATTCTTGCATGGTTAAACCCTTTCCGTAATTGTTATATGAAACAATTGAATACATTGCAATTAATTCTTGCATGGTTAAACCCTTTCCGTAATTGTTATATGAAACAATTGTATACAGAGCAATTAATTCTTGCATGGTTAAACCCTTTCCGTAATTGTTATATGAAACAATTGTATACAGAGCAATTAATTCTTGCATGGTTAAACCCTTTCCGTAATTGTTATATGAAACAATTGTATACAGAGCAATTAATTATTGCATGGTTAAACCCTTTCCGTAATTGTTATATGAAACAATTGAATACAGAGCAATTAATTCTTGCATGGTTAAACCCTTTCCGTAATTGTTATCTGATTCAAGTGAATACATAGCTATGTCAGATAGTATAGAATCATTTCGAAGATATTCTATAAGCAAAAAGAGCAGATCCTAACCAGTGTCCATGCTTATAAAGCTTTTAGTTGAGTCTGAGTTTCGTTCTCAAGCTTTTGATTGGTCAGATTTGAGTTCTCAAGCTCAACTAAAAGTTTTATAAGCATGGACCCAGATGGCTGATACAATAGCATGAGTTTTTCTTATTTTGTATTATCTTTATAATAAGCTTTTCATGCTTGAGACTTTACTTTATGAATACCCATTGTAATTTTCACCCATTGTAAACGGTAATTTACTTGCTATTTTACATTGTAATATAAAAACTAGTGGATTTTAACATTACAATGTAGTCTATTAGTGGGAGATCTTTCCAAATCAAACGTAGCAATGCGAAAAGAGAAAATTGCAGACTCGGTTTTATTGAATCTGTTCATAAGTAGTAATTAAAAGTGTAAACCTACTCACGCACCTAGCACCGGCTTAAGCAGTATTCAAGTGTCTAAGCCTAATGACCGGAAGGATCAGAAAATATAAAAACACTGAGAATGAAGTTCGAGGCGACGTTTTACGACCGCCACACAAGCACTTAACAAATGCCAAATAACATAGAATCAGAGGTAATTATTTAACTCTTTATTCCATAAGTATGCCCTTAAAAGCATTTGCAAATAGAGCAGAACCAGACCAGGTGGCTTCTGAATTAGCCGTCGGATCAGGATATGCTGTGTTTGCGTATGATATAAGATACAAGCTACTTAATTTGTAGTCGAGTGTCTTACAACATTTTCTAACAATAGCTAACAGCTTTTTACCGGCTATAAGATACGGAGATATGAGTTATCCAATACAATACAGTATACCTCAAAGCCAAAACTTCCTGTGTCCATGTCCTGTTATAACAATTAATCTAATTATAATTCATGGTGTCATTATTTCGTAGCATTATCTCGTAGTATTTAGTTATACATGACGCACAGGGTTAATCAAACCGAGCAGATCCTGTTTGGGCAGCTCCTGCAGGAGCTATCTGACCTAGGTCTGTTCTGTTTTCAAAGTGTCAAAAGTCATCTTCTTGGAGTAAAGTCACATCTTGAAACCATTGTGATAAATAGAGCATTTGTATTTATGAAGGGCGGTGGGTACTGTAGGGTATATTTTATATTAACAGCCGACCCAGAAGAAGAGCAATGGGTGGACAGTGTCAGGAAGTTTTCATCTCAGTATGATGACACTAAGTGAGTTGCATCGCTTTTTTTAATCATTTCCTGATTATCTCATCTCCTCATGCCTGTATGTAAATCCAAATCAGACAGCTGTATTAGGAGTTGTTTGATAAGGGTCTGCTGTTTGATTTGGCATGACCGATCCGATCCTCTACCCTTTGCTGTGAATTAATTATGTCTCCCACCACATAGTGGTGTGGTCGACATATTTTTTTACTCTTTTCTCTCCTTCCGTCCGTTGGTCTGTCCGTCTTTCCGACCGTCTGTCACAAAAGCTTGTCTGCTCTCTAATTCTAAAATTGCTCAGTCAATTGTTACGAAACTTTATGAAAATGTTTCTGGTTATAATATCTCGGCCAAGTTCGATATCCAGCAACATTGTTTCAGAAACTTCAGAGTTATGGCCTTTGATTGATCCAAATGTTGGCTATTTTAACCTTGTCCGCTCTCTAAGTTAAAAACGTCTCAACCAATTTTCACCAAACCTTATAAAATGTTTATGGCTATAATATCTAAGCCAAGTTCAATAACCAGTAAGGTTGAACTAGGCACTTTTGAGTTATGGCCCTTGAAAAATACAAAATTTGACCTTTTAGGCACTTCAGAGTTACGGCCGTTGAATTGTTGAAAAATGTTTGTTTTAGATTTGTCTTCTCTCTTAATCAAGACGTCGTCATCCAGTCTTCAACACACTTCATACAAATGGTAATGGTCGTAATGTATTGGTCAGGTTTCATAACCAGCAATAATACACCAGGCACTTAGGAGTTATGACCCTTGCATTATACAAAATTGGCTTTTTTAGCATTGTCCGTTCTCTAGCTCAACAATTCTCTGTCTGACCCTGTACAAACCTCATGGAAATCTTAACTGGAATAAAATATTGATCAATTTAAATAAGTAGCTAAATTTCTTAAGGCATGTCAGGAGTATGACCCTTGAAAATAATAAGAAATGTCTGTTTGAGCCTTGTCGATCCTTAACTCCAATAGTTTTCATCAGATCTTCACCAGAGTTACTGAAAATATTATTTGTGAGTTTGTTTTCATTGTCAAGTTAGATAAACACCCATAGGTGTAGAAGGCATACCAGTAAACACCCATATTGAAGACGGCATGTCGGAATTATGGTCTTTGTCAAGTTAAGTAATTTCAACCTTGGATTTCATGTCCAACCTTCGATGGTATTCATTTCAATCTGGTTAACGTATTTTCTGTTTCCACCTCGGATTTTGTGTTTGCGAATTTCATGTTTGTAGATATATTGTCCAGCATTTATATCGGTATGCCGGTTTTCTTTGAATTCATCAATGACTTATGAAACAGTGACATATTTTATTTATTTTGGCATTTGTAGGGCTTATCGTAGCTTTATTTTAAAGCAAATGATATAAATTATGCTAAAATTCCGCAAACATAATCTTTGGAAAATATCCGATCATTTTTGAGTTTGAGACAGGAGCCGATGTTTGACATGTTTTCTTAAAAACATGCTCTAGTTTTTATTCTATTCTACATTTTAACCCTTTTCCTGTTCTATATGTATTCAAAATTTCAATACCTACTAGATATTCATGGACAAAATAGTTATATTAAAATATCGAAGCTGGAACACTATAACCAGTTTGGAAATAAAATTTATAGGAGCGTTCTGCATTACTTTTACTCTGCATTAAGCTTAGCTCTGTCTCCAATTTGGCTGTCGTTGATATCAGTTGAGTAATATGACAAGAACTTATACTACCATGTCTATTTGACCCTTTCTATTTTCTATGTTTATTCCATATTTCAAGATTTACTGAATATTGATGGACAAAACAGTAATAATTCTTTCAATTCAATTAGCAAACAGAGCAGACCCTGATCAGACGTATTCTTTGTTTGCAAACCTTGCACATACGCGAAAACGCATTGAAACGAAGAAAAGGGTTAAACGAAAAAACTGTTGATCCTGATGAGACAATGAGTCACTCTTCCTCTCAAATGGATCCAAACTGTTTTCATAGGTACATAAGGACAGGCTAAATATTGGAAGTAAGATACTGACAAAAATCACATTATTTGACAAAAAAATAAAATCAGTGGACCAGGCTAAATACGGTACAATCTGTCTAACCCGGAGTGCTAGTAGAGAAGAATTCAAAAACATTTTGGCTGGTGACTGCTTAATGCGGGGATAAAACTCATGCAGAAAGTTCCTCTTGATACCTTGACTTTGACACTGCATTAATCTGTCACCTGTCTGCAAGACCAATATTTATACTAAGATTAAAGTCCGATTGAGAGGGGTTTACTGTATGTAAAAAGGCAGATGGTTGTGAGAATTGTTCTTTATACCTTAATTATGCACTTTCAATTCTCCTCACTCGAGCGGTTTCTAAAGCTTGATCAGTCACTTTAACAACATGATAACGTTAAATGAAACCAAAGCAATAGCAAATAATGTATATTATGATCAAATTACCTCTTCAAGGGCAGCTTGTCTACATTGTTGTTCCTACGTTTGTCTGACCAGTTATTAAGAATATTTAAGCAGAACTACAGATAACGATGCATACTCATCATATATTAACATCAACATTTCCCCACCAAACCTTCTGTTCCCCGGACCACTCTGTAGAATATTCTCTTCAAGATTGTTCTAAAGAGTTGTCATAACATTGGGTTTGGTGGCGAAATAAAGAAGTTATACTTGAAAATATTTTACTTTACGCATCTTATCTGGAGCTCTATTAAGGTTATTTAAAATCATATTAATTGAGAAGAAACTAGTATAGGCTCTGATCGAATATTTTTTTCACGAGCATTTTGGTCTAGATCTACCTTATCTAGATCTACCTTATATAGTTAATACTATTAACCCGTTTGCTCCCACGATCCCATATATGGGACATAAGCAAACATTGAAGACTCTGATCAGACGCCGCATATGGCGGCGTCTGATCAGAGTCTACACTGTTTGCTGATAGGAACCCTCACCTTTATGCAGAATACATAATAAGAGAGATGACGCTGTATAAATAAAACTCCGCCGGAAAATCGTGAAGTCTGTTCTCTCTGAAATTAACCCGTGCATACGTAAACTATACAATCATGAGTGTGTCCATGCACAGTTGCTTACCGGAACATATGCCGAGGATAAACTCGTGCAATGTTATGAATTTTTATTTATGCAAATTAAGTAGGTCAGGGTCCAGGTCAAATTGTTCGAGCTATAAAACAAAACGAAGTTGAAAAATTAGCCCAGGCATGACTTAGATAAAACATGGACTAATCCAATATATAAACATGGTAGAAACCGGTGGGAGCAAATGGGTTAAGGTAACTTAAAAAAATATTTTCTTCGTGAATGTTCTTGTTAGAATTAATGACACCATGCATATTTATTAATGTAAATAATGGTGTATGGAAAGTGTCTGTTTGGCTTGAAAACATCTGTATAATCATATCCATACAAGTCCATAAAAACATAGCACAACCTGATCAGATGGCTCCTATAAGAAACCATCTGAACAAGGTTTATACTCATTTTACAAAAGCACAAAAGGGCGTCTCTATCAGGTAAAGGGTTAACGATTATTTCACCTTTATACTATGATATAACAATCAGATCATTAGCTAGCAGTTCACGATCACATACAACAGTCAAGATTATACTTTGGTAAGATATGGTCTCTATCAAGGCTCTAGATAAGATGCGTACATGTAAACAATTTCAACAATATATCCTTTATTTCTCTACTAAATCCTATACTGTGACCACTCTTTAGAAACGTCTCTAAGAGTCGTTATTAAAGGGTGATCACACTATAGAATTTGGTGGAGAAATTACGATTTTAGTATTTGGGTACGAACCTTTATGGTATTTACCTGAGCTCCAATTAAAATGCGTGAATGTAAGCATTTTCACCAATAGCTCATTTATTTCTTTACTAATCCCTATACTGTGACCAGTCCCGAAAAGACGGCTCTAAAGGGTTTAGTAAAGAAATGAGGATTTTAGTATTTGGGTATGCACCTTTATCTGTAGCTCTGTTTTGTACTTGGACGAAGACCCTTGTCAATTTATGTTATTGTTGTTGTAGATGGGCGGCAGACCACCTACGAGGGAAGCCCGATGTGTACCGCAAGTATGGAGACTTGGAAGGAGCATGGGCAACTAAAGAGAAAGATGCCCATCAGTTTGCTGAGGTGACATGGACTGTTCTTTAATTAACCATTAACACATTATCCCCTAGTGACGCATTTTTGCGCCTCTATAAAATTCACATTGTGAAACCAGTGTGATAAATAGAGCATTTGCTCACAAGAGTGCTGAACAGTTTGGATTGATTGTTGATAGCATGTGTAACCCATTCACTCCTACTGACCCCTTTTTGCACCTCTGTTAATGTAATGTTTGAAACTATTGTGACAAATACAAATAAGCATTTGTTCTATAGGGCCATCTGCTCTATTTCTCACAATGGTTTCAAAACATCTTAAGTCGCCCCGTACTTCGTCCTCAGTGTTGTTATATGTTCTGTTCCTTCGGTATCATTAGTTTTGATATTATTAGTTTTGAAAATTGAATACTGCTTAAGCTTGTGCTAGGAGGCATGAGTAGTGTTGCACTTTTAATTACTACTCATGAACAGGTTCAATAAAACCAAACCTGCACTTTTCTCTTTTCGCATTGCTGTCCTTCGAAGGATCTCCAACTTTTAGGATATATTCTCAAGCTTAAATAACATCCTTTTCTCTAGTAACTGTTCCTTTTGGTAGATTTATTCAAAACGGTTCGGTCTTAAAATAGCCTAGGACGGAATGGGTAAAGGTTAAATCCGTTATTGCTCCTTGAGATACATACACATCTTTCATCACACTGATATTTTAACCCTTAACATAAGAATAATCATATAAGAAATAACATCATGAATATTTATAAGCTGAATTTATGGTAAATGAACACAAGAAGATTTGGCCATTGCAAAAGCTGTTGGATCAGATCTTGTTTTATTTCATTAGTAAGCAGGGGACTGATCTGGGAACACTCTGTTTGTAAATTGGTAAATATACATCATTATCAAGTAATAATTTAAAGTTTGCCTTTCTGTGTGTTGGCAAACAGGGTACACCCAAATCAGACAGCTTCTTTAGGAGCCGTCTGATCTTGGTCTGCTCTGTGAGCATATGATATATTATAGACATAATTTCTGCCATGGCTAAACATCCTGTGTCTATGTCTAATTAATATTCATGACGTCATTATTTCTTTAATGATTATTCATGGGGTAAATGGCAACATTTCATTACCAGGTGACATTCAGGAAAGCCGTATATGTGACAGGTATAGAGGTATATGAAGTTTATCACGCAGGAGGAACCAAAAGAATATCTGCCTTGAACAAACACGAGCAATGGGTGACCTTGTGGGAAACAGAGAAGGTTACAGACATTAATACGTCGAGAACATTTTCTCCTCCACTCAAGGTTTGAAGATTTCATAATTTAAGTGATTTTATAATAAATATTATTTAAGTTTAATATGCAAACAAAATGTTCCGTTTGCAATCAAGAAATGACTAGAGACAGAGATACAGAAAAAAACGTGCATACCCATATACTAAACGTATCTGTTCTACATCAAACCTTTCAATGTGGTTCTAAAGAGTGGTCCTAGTATAGGGTTTAGGGAGAAATAAAGGAGATATATTGAAAATGTTCCAATTTACGCATCTTATCTAGACCTCTATAGAACGTTTACTTTCAAGACATTATTAGAGACAATTCCTTTCAAGAACTGACTAGGATCATTTGCTTTCAAGAACTGACTAGAGTAATTGCTTGCAATATCTTATTAGAGTCATTTGCTTTCAATGACTGACTAGAATAATCGCCTTCAAAAACTGAATAAAGTCATTTGCTTTCAACAACTGAACTGTCATTGCCTTAAACAACTGACTAGGATCAATTGCTTTAAAGAACTGGATAGGGTGATTGCTTCAAGAACAAAACGTCATTGCTTTCAGGAATTGACTACAGTTCATGCTTTTAAGAACTGACTAGGATAGTTTTCATTTAGACCTGGCTAGAGTAGACATCACCACGGTATCTATCGGGTCAAAATATATTCTGTTTGCAAAGACACGAAAAGGTTGTTTTTTAAAAATGAGTCAACCCTTAACTTCATGAATTTTCATGCAAAGAATAATGTTGTTTTATGAATATCTACTGTGTTGATTTTGTTTATAAATTACCTATTTGTTATAAAGAAACACAGAAATTGACCTATAAACACAAGCATATCAAATAGATGATTTGTTTGAAATATTCCTTCATATAAACACATTGTCACACATTTGCAAACAGAGTAAACCCGGATCAGACGGCTCGCAGAGCAGACCACTCCTGTTCCTTTGATTTCTATAATAGCTACAGTGTTACACCTCGATTTTGTCCATGAATATTCAGCAGACATTGAAAATTGGACAAAATGTAGAACAATGCATGGTTTTAAGGTTCAGCCCAGAAGTAGACTTATCATGAGTTGTTACTGTCGAAAGCTAATTTGAATGTTTAAACAGAATAGATCAGATACACATTTTAATGCATTTGCAAACAGAATAAACTGTGACCAGATGGCTGAAAGTCTGCTATATTTGTTTATGAAATGAAATGATATAGATCTGACCCTACATTTTATGTAAAGATAAAATATTCCCTAGATAATTAATTTTCATTATGTTATTATTTCTTTTCAGAATATTTATTAAGTTAAGCGTCTATTGTTATATTTTCAGGAAACTGATTTTAAAACGAAGGACATACGCATAGAGATCGACTGCACTGTAGCAGGTAGCTACGTCGAAATAGACGCCATAAAACTGATTGGCACAACAGGTGAATAGATTACATGCTAACTATTTCAAAACTTGAGCATCTGATCAAGATCCAAGCTGTTTGACACTCTGAATGTATTTTGTGGATTGCATTTCGAGAAGAACTCGTTAACCCTTTCTCTGTTCTATGCTTAATCAAAATTCATAAACTACTGAATATTCATGGACAAAATAGTTATAATGAAAGTTGAAAGGTTGACCTTTAAAAAGTAAAGAAACAGGTCATTTACAGTCCATTAGCAAACAAAGCAGACCCAGATCATACGGTTGTTAACTATCTTTCTGATAGAGGCGCCATTTCACGCTTGTGCAAACAGAATAGACCCAGATCAGAATACTCCTACAGGAGAAGTCTGATCAGGGTCTGTTGTGTTTGTTTATTGAAGTATACAGATCTGTTTCTACAGTTTTCTACAGTTTGGTCAAATATCCTGTGCTCATATACCGTAATAAAAATGCAGCCAATAAATATTTGTGATGTCGATGTGTCTTACTATAGGTATTTCTAAATGTTTGAAATAAACAAATGAACCACTACAGATGTGTGATAAAATGTTGAATATACAGTAGAACCTATCTTAGTGGCCACCACAAAGAGGTTTAATTATGGGTGTGTAAGGCATGTGGTATAAACTGAGTCGACCCGGATCACCAGCTCTTAAAGGAGCTTTCTGACCAGAGTCTGCTCAGTTACCTTATGATTTTATGTTGATCTGATTCTAGAATTTCTGTCTAAGTCAAGCATTCCTTTGTGAAATGTTGCCTTATAAAAGGTATGTTAATGAATATTCATGATGCGATTAAATCATACATAAATGTTCAACAGGGAAAGGACTATGAAATAAATATACTTTGAGAAATGAAGCTGACAAGTGTTGCAAATGAAATTTACTTTAAAGTTAAATGGTGAATAGGCTAGCTCTTAGCATGCAGATAATGTGTGCTACAATTTTCAGTTCCTTAAAATCTTTTTGCTTTTATCTAAGTAGTTTCTCTTTAACATTCAGCTGAATCCAACATGTTTGCCAAGATAATACAATGTAATAAATTCTGACACGATTAACCCTTTCATTCATTGTTATATGAAACAAGTGAATACATAGCTATGCCAGATAGTAAAGAATCAGATCTAAGATATTCTATAAATGGAAAAGTAGTAAAGTCAAGCAGGCAAAGCCACATGCAAGACGCAACCACCACCAAAACACCGATAGACAGCATGACACACACACACACACAACCACACACCCAAACGCACACGCACACACACATACGAAATGAACACAGAAAACACCAAAAGACACACAAGAAACAGGGACAAACGTTCCACAACATGAACAAACCACAAGCACAAAGACGCAAGGCAAACAAAAGGAAGGGTGACAAAGAGAGTACCGCCTTGGCACGGTCAGCAGCAAAAACACCACTGGGGGTTTAAACCGGTTTACGGACGTCCTAACCTCACACTTCTCTCAAAGTCACCCTAGCTTTACAAATATTGTAAATAAAGGTATCCCCGCTGGACTTACCCACAACATAGACGACGGTGAACACAGGACAACATGTAAAACATAGCATAATAACTGTGACAATCCGTCAAATATGTACTCAATGGCTTTGCTGAAGTCAGAGCACCTGCAGGTAAGCCGTTAAGGGCACGACAGGGAAAAAATAATACATGAGTCTGGTAAGCTCCTCCTGTATCCAAGTTTAAGAGTATACCATCATAGAGTACTACCCTCGGCCTGTCATCGCGCAAGCAAAGAGGGAAGCGTAGCTACCGACTGTAAAAGGATCGATAACCAAACATGCAGTGTGTTGCAATATAATAGGATCATAACCTTTCTTTTTAAATTTTTTAATGCGTTTTATAAACAAATCATGAAAATGGATATGACCCCGAATTTTCCTAAGTTTGTAGATAACATCCCCATAAAATTCTGGTTGAGAAATGCCTTGTCGCAGTAACGTCCGTAGATTGCAATTATATTTACTAATGAGAGGTAAATTTCGATAATAAAATTTAGAAAAGGTTTTCCGAAGTTTGTGATATATGTAACCTTGCTTAAGAAGTTTATCAGTTATAACTAAATTACGTCTGTTAAAATCTTCAAGCAAAGAACAGGCTCGGGCAAACCTAATAAGTTGAGAAATATAAACACCATAAGATGTAGAACGTGGCACATCCCCATCTAGAAAAGGATAATTAACAATTTTAAAATTAAAATCTTCTCTTTTATCGTATACTTTGGACGAAACTTTATCATTTGTAATTGAAAGATTCAAATCTAAAAATGAAGCATTAATGTCAGATTGATTAGCTTTGTTTAAAGACAGTTCTTTTGGGTAGATTGAAGAAACCATAGTATCAAAATAAGGATTATCTAAATTCAAAATATCGTCTAAATACCTTGAAGTTTTATTAAAAGCATTCACAATATCGGTCTGTGTATCAGCAAACAGAGCATACCTTGATCAGATGACAGTTATTGGACCTTGATGTCTTCTCGTTTTGTAGTTATCTTTATAATAAGATGTTCATGAGTAACCCTTTACCTCATGAATACTCATTGTAGATGTACTTCTTGTTATATAATAACAAGCGAATTGTAACATTGCAAAGTCAAATAGTATAAACTCAGATATATAGGTAAGTCTTTAACCCTTTACTGCATAAATATGCCTTCCTATGCCTTTTGAAACAGAGTAGACCCAGATCAGATGGCTCATATATGTGTTAAGTGCTTGTGTGGCGGCCGTAAAAAGTCACCGAGAACTTCATTCTCAGTGTTGTTATATTTTCTGGTCCTTCGAGATCTTTAGTTTTGATGTTGTAATTTTTAACAAAACAGACTCAGTTAAACCGGGTCTGCATTTTTCGCTTTTCGCATTCACAGGGGGGCATTTCGTGGGTCTACATGGTCTAAAAAGTCAAAACAATTGATTGGGTCGATTTAGTGTTATATTATATACAACACTAAATCGACCCAATCAATTTTTTGACCTTTTAGACCATGTAGACCCACGAAATGGCCCCCTGTGTTCGCATTGCTACTTTTGGTTTCGAAGGATCTCCCACTTTCAGAATATATGTTGTGCTTGCTTATGATATAAGAGACAAGGTACAAGAACCTTTATTTATAGTCGGGTGTTTTACAACGTTTTCCAACATATGCTAACAGCAATTTACCGACTATATTTCACGTCGATATGGGTCTACATTTTAGCCTAAGGCCAAAACTTCATGTGTCCATGTGCTGGTAGAACAATTAATCTAATTAATATTCATGATACCATAATTTCTTACATGACCTTTCAAAGGAGCAAAGGGGTTTTCAATGAGCAACGGGTTAAGCAAACAGAGCAGATCCTGACAAGACAGCTTCTACATGAGCCTTCTGATCTAGGTCAACTCTGTTTTCAAAGTGTCAAAAGTCATCCATTTGAAGCAAAGGGTTAAGCCGTTCCCTCTTATTGACGCCTTTTGACGCATATGTAAAAGTTAATTCTTCAATCAAGTGTGATAAACAGAACATTTGTATTTAATAAGGGCGGTGGGTACTGTATGGTATGTTTTATATTAACAGCCGACCCCGAAGAAGAGCAGTGGGTGGAAAGTGTTAAGACATTTTCATCCCAGTACAACGACACTAAGTAAGTTGCATTCTTTTAATCCTTTCCTAATTATCTCATCTCCTCATGCCTGTGTGTAACCCAGTTAAGACAGCTGTTTTAACCATTCTCTTGCTGAATTTTAAAACATATTTCTCCTTCTTTACCCATGCCCTGTTGTATATTTACATATATCTTCACTGTCTACAAGTATTTCTCTGTGCAATCACTGCTGTGGAGTGCACTGGTTGCACAATCAACTTGTAAATAGTGCAGACCCTGATGAGACAGCTTCTGCAGCAGCTGTCTCATCTGGGTCTTCACTATTTACAGGTAGGTATATTGAGGCGAATAGCAAGCGAAGGGTTAAGAGTTGTTTGATCAGTGTCTGCTGTTTGCTTAGTTATGACAGATCTGATGTCCTGCCCTTTGCTGTGAATACATTTTCATTCCATTTTATATATTAAACCCTTTCACTGTTCTATATGTATTCCAAATTGCAATACCTACCGAATATTCATGGACAAATATTAATAATGAAACATGGAAGGCGAAACATTGTAGCCACTTTAGAAACTCATTATAGGAGCTTTCTGCATGACCTTTAACCTGCATTAAGCTGTGCTTTGTCTCCATTACCGATATTTATACTACATTCATTGTCTGGTTTAAAGCGATTTTACTGTAATAGATATCATTTGAGCTGTGTGCCAAACATAATACTACCAGTTATACTTAACTCTTTGCCTGCTATGTTAATTCATATTTCAATATTTACAGAAAATGCATGGACAAAAAAGCAATAATGCAAAATAGAGGGTTGACCATTATAGCCATTTTAGAAAATAAAGAAACAGATCGTTCAAATTCATTATAGGATCCGTCTCATCTGGGTTTGCAAATACGTGTAAACGCATTTATATTGAAAGGGTTAAAATAACAAACTGTTTTGATCCGGATGAGACAATGAGTTACCCAGTCTCTCGAATTGATCCAAACTATTTGCATGGTAATACCAGTTTCAATATTGGCAGTTAGGTACTGAAAATATTCAAATTCGGACAAATATCAGATAATCTTACAACATTTGCAATGAACAGTTAATCACTGGACAATGGTAAATACGGCAAACTCTCTGAAGTGGATTTCTATTAGAGAAGACTTAAGATACATTTAGGCAGGTGACTGCTTAATACAGGGTGAAACTCGTACAGAAAGCTCCTCTGTGTGCTTTCTGCATGACTTTGCCCCTGCATTAAGATGTCACCTGTCTACAAGACCGATATTTATAAGATTAATGTCCAACTGAGAGGGGTTGTACTGTATGTAAAATAGCAAATTTTGTGAATTTTTTTTTTATGCCATCATTATGTACGAAAAATTATCTTCACTCAATCGGTTTCTACAGCTTGATAAGTCACTTTGGCAACATCATTTGGCAATGAAAACAGCAAAGGAGTAGCAAATAATGTATATCCTGATCAGATTATTTCCTCAGGAGCAGTTTTATCTTTGTCTTCATTATTGTTCTAAAGTTTCTAAGGCCAGTTATTAAGGATATTTAAGATAACTTAAAGTCTTACTAATTGTGTAGCAAATAGTGTATAACCCTGCTAAAATATGTTCTTCAAGAGCAGTCTGGGTCTATCGTATCCTTCAAAGTTTGTTTGCGCTAAAGGTAAGGTCTATTAAGGTAACTTAGCCCATTATTTCGTGAATATTTTTATTAGAATTAATGTCATTATGTGTATTTATTAACTTTATTTAAAAATAGTGTATGAACAAAGTATGTGTTTGGCCATGGAGAAAACTTTAGAATCATATGTATACAATTCCATAATAAACGGAGCATACCCTTGTCAGGTGACTCATATAAGAACCGTCTTATCTAGGTCTATTCGTTTTGCAAAGGCGTAAAAAGCATCTCTGTTAGGCAAATAGGTTAAGGGTTTACTATTATACCATGCATTCAGGTACATGTACAGTAAAACCTCTCTATAACGACCACTAAATTACATCAAGTATTTTGCGTTAAAGGCAGGTGGATGCTTAAAGCAAGGTGAAAGTAAAACAACGATCCTATAGCAAGCACCTGCTCAAAATACCAACTAATTAACACAATTTAGTGGTCGTTATAGAGAGGTTTTACTGTATTGTGATCCATCAATCAGATCATAATGACAACATTTCAACAATAGCTCATTTATTTCTCTACTAAATTTTGAAAACAAAAAACAGTCAAACAGGGTAGCCACACACGAAAGAGCACGGCACCAAACATCATCAAACAAGAAACGGCATATCCACAAGACAAAGTGTAATGGGACGCATATCAAGACATAAATCAATTAAGCATATAAATAACAAAGTTAACCATAGGGTGAAAGTAGGAGTACCGCCTTGGAACGGTCAGTAGACAAAAAAGGCTACTGGGGGCTTAAACCAGTGGTTTGTGGGTTCGCAACCTCGCACTTATCCCACCGTCACCCAAGTCAAAATGTAACATACATTTCCCACCCCAGACAACTCAACAACATGTGTAACGATGTCAGTACTAAATAATGTTCATCCTCCTGTGACCACTTTTTAGAATAGTCTCTTCGAGACATTTCTAAAGGGTGGTCAGAGTATAGGGATTGGTGCAGAAATGACGATTTTAGTATTTGCGAACGTACCTTTATATGTATCTCTGTTTTCTACTTGGACTACTCTAGTCTATTTATGTAATTCTTCCGTAGATGGAAAGCGGACCACCTGCGAGGGAAGCCTAATGTGTACCCCAAGTATGGAGACTTGGAAGGGGCATGGGCAACTAAACAGCAGGATGCCCATCAGTTTGCTGAGGTGACAGTTACAAATTTTCTAACCCTTCAGCTTTTACTCAATGAATATTCATGAATTAAATGACCCCGTGAATATTAACTGGAACACTTTCTAAAATGCCACAGGAACACATGCAAGTTTTGTCTTACTATAAGCAGGATCAGATCTATATTATACCATTAGCAAACAGAACAGACGCTGATCAGACGGCTCGTATAGGAGCCGTCTGATCTGGGTTTGCTCTGTTTGCCAATGTGTAGAAAGGCGTTTTTATGGAGTTAAGGGTTATCTGCTAAATTAATCAAAACTGGCCGCTCACTTTCGGAATCTGAATTAAACAAATCGTTGTGTTTACCACTGAAGGAAACGATTTTCATGAGAAATAGTGCAGCAGACTTTATTCAAAGGGCTTCCTATAGAGCCATAAGGTGACCTTTCTAATGCAAAAGCTTATATAAAATGGCAGATCGTATTATTGGAGAACAGATGATAGATCATCTCTTTTATGCTTTCAGTGCTAACATTTCAAATGCACATTTTAAAACATCAAACAGGTCAAGCTTACCATGATTTTTGTATTAAAGTGTAATGGCCAATGCTACTGTGTGAGAGGGTTGCTGAACTTAGTCTGCAGTTTTCAAAAGACATTATTGATACATTTTACACACTGAAAGGTTAAACTCTGACGTAATCTATTATGAAAGTGGGAGATCCTTCGAAAGCAAAAGTAGCAATGCAAAAAGAGAAAATTGCCGACACTGTTTTATTGAAACTGTTCATGAGTAGCAATTGTAAGTGGAACACTACTCATATCTTCTAGCACCGGCTTAAACAGTATTCAATTTTCAAAGCTAATAACATCAAAACTTTAGTCTACTAAGAAAACATATTGTATAGTTCAGTTTATAAATGTGTTTTATCTGGTATATCTATTCAAAGTTATCACACGAGTGTTGAACAGTTTGGAATCTGATTAGTTGCATGATAATTTACTCAGAGTCTCATCTGGATCTAAACTGATTGCAAGGTAATTATGGATTTGTTGATAGCATGCGTAACCCATTCCCTCCTACTGACGCCTTTTAAGGCATCTGTTAAAGTCATTTGTGAAACTATTGTGATGAACACATCATTTGCTTTACGTGAGCAAATGCTCTATTTATCACATTGGTTTCAAAACTTTTCAATTCTACCTATATCTTTTTCTCTAGTAAATACTCCTTTTTTGGTAGATTTATTTAAATATGTTCGGTCTTAAAATAGTCTAGGACGGAATGGGTTAAGATTATAACAGTTATTTGTAGCGGGGTAGAGATTATGGTGATATAAGTCGATAGGCTTTACTGTGTGGCTTGGTAGCTCAGTCGGTAGAGTGTTGGCATGGTAAGCCAGAGGCCCTGGGTTCGAGTCCCAGTCGAGTCACAACTATTTCATCAAGTTATATTTGGCGCCCAACGGGGGACTGTGACTGTATGAGCTCCGAGTTCGATTCCCAGTCGTTCTTATACTCATAGAAATTCGGGACGAACTTCAGCTTGCTGGGGGAGTATTTCACAGTGTGTAGGTCTATCATCACTTGTACGGCCTTGCTGTACAAGCGCGTTTTATGGCGATGTGGTAGAGTGTTTGACTGCGAACCTGGCGACCCGGGTTCGATCCCGGGTCTGAGCGGGTATGTTTCTTTATAAGAGCACCCGGTTACATTTGGCGCCCAACGTAAATAACCCACAGGGGGATTTATATGAAGATAATATGAAGATAATGTGTAATAATAAGAAACTCGTGGAGTGGTCTTTGAGTAAGAATTCGGGACGAATGTGTAGCCGGGTAGAGATTATGGTGAAATAAGTTGATAGGCTTTACTGTGTGGCTTGGTAACTCAGTCGGTAGAGTCTTGGCATGGTAAGCCAGAGGCCCTGGGGTCGCGTCCCAGTCGAGTCACAACTTTTTCACCATGTTATATTATTACATATTGCTCATTGAAATCGTTTGTTACACTGATTATTTTTACCATTTACCGAATAAAAATATTAACAGCATGAATACTTATAAGCTGAATCTTTATTATTAAATATGAACACAGGACGATTTTGCCATAGCAAAAGATGTTTAATCAGATTGTTTTTTTATTGCATAAGCAAAATGAGGACTGATCTAGGACCACTCTGTTTGCAATGTTTAAACATGCATAAAGTATCCTTTTTTATATATCAAGTAGTAAAGGTTTAACCCTTTACTCCATAAATTTGCCTTTCTATGCCTTTGCAAACATATTAGACACAGAACAGACAGCTCGTATAGGAGCCGTCTGGTCAACGTTTGCTTATAATATAATATCGACAGTTTCAGCCATGGCCAAAATTCCTGTGTCCATGTCTAATTAATATTCATAACGTTATTATGTCTTTTATGATTATTCATGGAGTGAATGGCAACATTTCATTACTAGGTGACATTCAAGAAAGCCGTATATGTGACAGGTATAGAGGTATATGAAGTTTTTAACGCAGGAGGAACCAAACGAATATCTGCCTTGAACAAACAGTTGCAGTGGGTGACCTTGTGGGAAACAGAGAAGGTCACTGACATTAAAGAGTCGAGAATATTTTCTCCTCCAATCAAGGTTTGAATATTTCTTTCAAGTAATGCATAATTTGTAATAAATATTATTTGTAAATATGAAAAAAAACAACGGGAGAGCCACATACGAAAAGACACCGCACCAAACACCACCAAACAAGAAACGGCACAGCCACAAGACAAAACACAACGGGGCGCATATCAAGACAAGAAACATTAAACTAACAAAGCTGATCATAGGGTGAAAGCAGGATTACTGCCTTGAAATGGTCTAAAGTTTATCCCTTTAACCGCCGCAGTCGCATAAATGAACATAAATGACAAATAGTGCAGTCCCAGATCAGACGCCGCCTTTTCAAGGCGGCGTCTGATCAGGGACTCCACTATTTGTCTCAATCACAATTTCTATATGTGTGCTTTATTCCTTTGAAATTTGCATTTGTTTATCTCATTCTCTTATTTTACTGAATGATGTCAGAAACGACAATCATACATTTGGCGCCAAAAGGGTTAATAAAAATTTAATATGCCAATAGGATGTTTAGTTTGCAATCAAGAAATGACTAGAGACAAAGCTACAGATAAACGTGCTTACACAAATACTACAATTCCCATTTCTACACCGAACCCTTCAAAATGATTCTAAATAGTGGTCACAGTATAGGGATTGGGGAAGAAATAAAGGAGATTTATTTAAAACTGTTTAAATCTACACATCTTGTCTTGACCCATGTAAACACGTTTTCATTCAAGAAATTACTAGAGACACGTGCTTTCAAGAACTGACTAGAGTCATAGATTAGAGGCATTGTTTTCAGAACGGATTAGTCATTGCCTTCCAGAACTATGACCAATTGCTTACAAGGACTGAGTAGAGTCATGGCTTTCAAGAACTATAGTCCATTGCTCTCATGAACTGACTAGGGTCATTTGCTTTCAATATCTTTCTAGAGTAGACATCACCACAGTATCTATCTGGTCAGGGTATACTCTGTTTGCAAAGGCATGAAAAGGTTAGTTATCAAATAATAGGTCAACCCTTATCTTCATGAATATTCATGTAAATATTAATGATTTATTATGAATATCAACGGGGTTGATACTTTATCAATTGACCTGCGAACGCATGAATACGAAAAATACTCGTATCAAATAGATTATTATCTAAACATGCATATGAACACAGGACAGCTCGTGCACGACAGAAATGGTAAATTCAGACGTATAGAAATTCTTAACCAAACAGAGCAGGCGTCTGAACATGGTCGACTCTGCACGTAAAGGCTGCATTTATAGAGAAAAGGAACAATGAAACATGGTGGGTGTCTGTGGAGGCAGATGGTTGTTTCCTTCATGTAAACACCTTTTTCACACATTTGTAACCAAGTAAACAGAGTCCTCTATGTTTGCTGGTGGAATTTGATAGATCTGTTTTTTAATTTCTAAAATGACTACCATGTTACACCTTTTATATTTCATTATACATGTACCTCTCTTGTCCATGAATAGTCAGTAGGTATTGAACATTGGACAAATGTAGAGAAGAAAAGGTTTCCGGTACCACCTGATTTTGAGCCAAGAATAAGACTTATCATGAGTAGTTACAGTAAAAAGCTAATTGGAATATTCACACAGTGTAGATCAGATACGCCTATTAACCTTTCTCTTGCTGAATTTTAAAACACATTTCTCCTTCTTTACCCATGCCCTGTTGTATAATTACATTTATAACATAACTCGTGGCTTCAGCGTGACGTAACACTATCGTTTATTTTTTGATAATCATGGGCATATATTCCCTAGTGAATAACATTCGAACGACCGAATGACATTCGAACGATTCATACGCGCTGTCAAAACAAACAAACTGGCGGACGGTGGTCGACCTACCTGTCCACGATTGAGTCACGATAGATGACAAAGGATTGTTGGCACTTGCGCCTTAATTTCGATAA
Source organism: Azorinus chamasolen (assembly GCA_963576725.1). Lineage (NCBI taxonomy): Eukaryota > Metazoa > Mollusca > Bivalvia > Cardiida > Solecurtidae > Azorinus > Azorinus chamasolen. The sequence continues at coordinate 18,848,870 of OY755246.1, read as the reverse complement.
AATAATCAAATTGTAATCGCTGTCAGGAATCATATACAAAATGTATGCCAAAAAGACATACCAGCTACTCTGACCCATACAATCCTTTCTACATTTAAAATGCCTCCTCAACTTTGCATTTTCTTCACCGCATGTCCTTTTGTTTATGCAGATTTCTACTCATACAAATATCTCATCAATCAACAATTATAGTCATCTGAATCCAGCACAGCACAAACATATTTCAAATATGCTATACTCACTAACTCAGCTGATCGCGAAAATCTTCCTCCTGTTCCAACACATTTTATGCAGCAATTCGTACTGAATCTTTTGTCCATTTCAAACATTTTCACTGAACTTGAATCGAGATTTTTTTCTCGGTGGAAATATCCATGTCCATGTGTATACATACAACACTAATGAATGGCTTAATATACCAAAACGAAGGCGCATTTCGAATCCCATTGACAGTGAGTGTTGGACGTGTTGGCGACTGTATGTGGGTCTTCATGTAAATGGCACGCTTTACATGGACACAAGTTGTGTACAATGACGTCATAATGTGACGTGTTTGTAACTATCTATGTCAAAACTGTAACTCAAAATTTATTTTGACGTGTTTCTGTATGTTTTTGTATCATAAACTATATCAGTTAAATTGAATACCAGAGAGGTCTGAATTAGATCCTGGTTGATATGACAGTAAGTAAACAAAAATTGGAAAATTTGGACCTACTTTGTCCCCGTTACCTAGCGAACCTAATAACACCTTTCATTCATCATTTCTATATGTAAGGAGAATTTATAACAATCCACGTTACTGCTGAAATATTGGCTGCAAATAACATTTGTGTGTGTTATGTTATAAATAGGATCTTGCATTCGTGTTCATGATTATTGGATTTATTAAATTCGTCTTTTTAAAACGATAAAAAACTCGCTAAAGCTCGTTTTTTTATCGTTTTAAAAAGACTCATTTAATAAATCCAATAATCAAGAACACTCATGTAAGATCCTCTATATATCTTCACTGTGTACAAGTATTGCGCTGTGCAATCACTGCTGTGAAGTGCACAGGTTGCACAATTAACTTGTAAATAGTGCTTACCCTGATGAGACAGCTCCAGCAGGAGCTGTCTCATCTGGGTCTTCACTATTTACAGGTCGGTATATTGACATGAATAGCAAGCTAAGGGTTAATGCATTTGCCAACAGAACAGAACACTGCCAGATAATCGTTTTAATGCCTTTTCAAACAGAGCAAACCGAGATTAGATTGCTCAAGGTCCGCGCCGTTTGTTTATGAATGATATAGGTATGTTTAAACCATTTCTCTAATGATAACATATTCCCTTGTTCATAATGCCATTATAAAAGATCAGATAATTAATATTCATCATGCCATTATTTCTTCATCAATATTAATTAAGTAAATGGTCAAATGTTATATTTTCAGGAAACTGATTTTAAAACCAAGGACATACGCATAGATATCGACTGCACTGCGGCAGGTACATTTGTGGAAATAGACGCCATCAAACTGATTGGCACAACAGGTGAATAGTTTGCACGTTAATTCTTTCAATCGTTCAAAACTGTGAGTATCCTATCGTGATCCAAACTGTTTGATATCCTAAATGTATTTTGATGATTGTATTTTGGAAATAACTCTGTCTCTATTCTATGTTTATTCAAAACTGTAATACCAACTGTATATTTATGGACAAAATAGTTATAATGAAATATGGAAGTTGAAACTTTGCACACAGTTTAGAAAGTAAAGATGTAGATCCAGATCAGATGACTCCTACTGGAGATGTCTGATAAGTATCTGCTCGGTTTACTTATTCAGTTATATAGATCTGATTTTACAGTTTTCTACCATGGCAAAAACCTCTTGTGATCATAAACAATAATAAAAATACAGCCAATAATTATTTGTAATGTCAATATGTCTTACTATAAAAGACAGGGATAATTTTGAATGCTTGAAATAAAGGAATGAACCATTATTGGGGTGTGATAAAACATTTCAATATACAGTAGAACCTTTAAGTGGCCATCAAAAAGAGGTGAATAATGGGTCTGTAAGGGATGTTCAACAAGGAAATTATTATTGAATGAAAAATAAATATACTGTTAGAACTGAAGCTGACAACACATTTTGTTAAATGTTGAATAGTTAACTCTTAGCGTGCAGATGCTGTGTGCTAAAATTGTCAGCTGTTTCAAATATGTTTGTTTTTATCTCAGAAGATTCTCTGCAAATCTCAAATCAGTGTGTTAAATCGTTTGGATCCTGATGAAATACAGTTTCAGCTGAATCCAAACTGTTTACAATGGTAATACAGTGTAATTAATTCTGACATGTTAACCCCTTCCTTCATTGTTATATGAAATAAGTGATTACATAGCTAGACTCATTTCTAAGATATTCTATAAACAAACAGAGAAGACAATAATCAGATGACGCACAAAGGAGCTTGTTTTCTTCTCATTTTGTACTTACCTTTATAATAAGCTTTTAGTAATTAACCCGTTACTCCATGCATACTCATTGTAGATTCCACCCATTGTAAACAGTAATTTACTTATTATTTTATAGTCTTATATAACAACAAGAGGAATGTAACATTACAATATCAGTATAGAATAAGATATTATGCAAATTATACAAATGTCACATTCTATGGAGAGCGACAGCACATATTGTCAACCCGAGGTTGTTAATTATCACCGAGAGGTTAGCCGATGTGTACATTACCATGCCGAGGGTTGACAATACGTGTTGTTGCTCTCCATAGGATGTGATATGTATTTTATTATACCGAAGAGCAAAATCAATTTCGTTTCCAATAATATTTATACAATGACAAAAATAAACATTTTGAAACAAAGGTTTTAGTCTACTTTGTGCTTAAAAATAGTGGAACAGCTTCAAACTTCTATTCATTAGATGTTAAGTACTGGCGGAGTCCTTATCACTGTCCAATCTTGACAGATCCTCATCCGAAATATTCGCATAACGCGACATTTCTCAAATAATTAAACCAAAACAAAAACAACAGTTATTGTCAAAATGACGTTGCTTGAACAAATTGCACGTGTCAGATGACGTCAGTATGTTGACGCCACGCACACAATTCAATAAGCGCTCACTGATCTAGACGTTCCGTTGCCCGCACGAGATAATATTGCATGGATCAGTACAGATTGTTTCATGGCAGGTATATGGAGAAAATATAGAGGAAATCTACGTGAGGTATAAGTAACTATCTAACCATTTTCTAAGTAAATACGCCTTTCTACGCCATTGTAAACAGAGTAGACCCATATATCAGATGGCTTTTGTAGGAACCGTCTGATCATGGTATGTTGTATTTGCTTATGATATAAGATGCAAGTTACAATAAATTTTATTTATAGTCAGGGGTTTCACAACAATTTCTAACATTAACTAACAGCCATTTATTTTAAAATTTACGTATACAGTGAAACCTCTCTATAACGGCCACTAAATTACATCAAGTATTTGTGTTGAAGGCGGGTGGCAGCTTAAAGCAAGGTGAAAGTAAAACAGAACGCTCCTATTCACCTTGCGTTAAGAAGCCACCTGCCCTAAATACCAAATAATTAACACATTTTATTGGCCTTTGTAGAGAGGTTTTACTGTATATGAGTCTACAGTTTACTCCAAAGCCAAATTTCCCTGTGGCCATGTGATGTTATAACAAATAATCTAATTTATGTTCATGATGCCATTATTTCTTACATGACAATTCATGTAGCAAATGGTTAAGCAATCAGAACAAATCCTGGTCATACAGCTCCTACAGGAACCTTCTGATCTGGGTCAGCTCTGTTTTCAAGGTGTCAAGGATAACCCATTCCCTCGTATTGACGCATTTTGACGCCTATGAAACCCTTAACCCTTTCCTCCATGAATATTCATGTAATAAAATATGATGTCATGAATATTAATTAGATTAATTTGTTATAAAAGCACATGAACATGTGAAGTTTTGGCCATGGCAGAAACTTTAGAATCATATCTACATTATACCATATGCAAATAGAGCAAACCCTGATCACACGGCTGCTACGGACACCTCTGATCTGGGTCTACTTTGCTTGTACAGACATATAAAGGCGTATTTATGGAGGAAAGGGTTAAACCATTATGATAAATAGAGTAATTGTTCAACAAACGCAAATGCTCTATTCATCCCAATGGTGTCAAAACTAAACAAATCTAAATTGTTCTTTTTCTCTAGTAAAATTTGTATCGCTTCTTTTGAGATGGTTTATTCAAATAGGTTGGATCTAAAAATAGTATGTGAAGGAATGGTTTAGGTAAACAGGGCAGATCCTGCATGACCCGTCTGATCTGGATCTGTGCTGTTTTCATGGTTTCAAAAGGCATCCATGTGACGTAAATAAGGGCAGAGGGCACTATAGGACATGTTTTTATATTAACAGCGGATCCCGAAGAAGAGCAGTGGGTGGACAGTGTCAAGCAGTTTTCATCTCAGTATAATGACACAACGTAAGTTGCATTCTGTGTTCAATCCTTTCCTGATTGTCTCATCTCCTCATGCCAGATCAGATAGCTGCATTAATCAGATCATCAGCGAACAGTCAAAGATCATATACAATAGTCAAGGTTATATTTTTGTTAGATACGATCTTTACCACAGCTCCAAATAAAATGCGTAAATGTAAACATTTTTAACAATAGGCTCTTTATTTCTCTACTAAACTCTATACATGTACTGTGATCACTCTTTATAATCGTCTCTACTTGGAATATTCTGTCATTTTATATCGTATTTTTTGTAGACAGGCTGCAGACCACCTGCGAGGGAAGCCTAATGTGTATCCCAAGTATGGAGACTTCGAAGGAGCATGGGCAACTAAAGAGCAGTATGCCTACCAGTATGCTGAGGTAATATTTACAATTCTTTAACCCTACAGCTTTTATTTCATGAATATTAATGGCAGAAATGACATCATGAAATTTAATAAGAACAATTTATAAAATGGCATAGGAACACATGCAAAGTTTCCCTAAGTACAAACATAATCAGATTTATATTATACCATGGCAAACGCTCTTGGATTAGATCTGTTTTATCTATAAGCAATCAAAGTACTGAACTGGGACCACTTTGTTTGCAAATGTGCATTTATGCATTATTATCATGTAAAATGTTATCCCTTTACACCATAAATATGACTTTCTGTACCTTTGGAAACAGAATAGACCAATATCAGACAGCTCCTATAGGAGCCGCCTGATCAGAGTCTGTTATGTTTGCTTATGATATAATATAGACAGAGTTCTGCAGTTTCTGCCATGGCCAAAATTCCCTATGTCAATGAGCTATTTTAACGATTATTTAAAAACATCTTATTCCTTATATGATTATTCATGTAGCAAAAACTTCCCATTACAGATGTCTGACCTGGGACCACTTAGTTTGCAAATGTGTAAATATGCACCTACAGTAAAACCTCTCATTAGCGACCACTAAACTACATCAAATATTTGTGTTAAAGGCAGGTGGCTGCTTAAAGCCAAGTGAAAGTAAAACAGAACGCTCAGTAAAGGTTTAACCCTTTACTCAGTAAAGTTTCCTTTCTATACCTTTGCAAGCAGAGTAGACCCTGATCATACGGCTCCTGATTAGAGTCTGCTCTGTTTGCCTGTGATATAATATCGAAATAATGCTACAGTTTCAATGTCATGTGTCCATGTCAAATTAACTTTATGACGTCATCATTTTTTATAATGATTATTCATGGACTAAAGGGCAACTTTATATTACCAGGTGACATTCCGGAGATCCGTATATGTGACCGATATAGAGATATATGAAGTTTATCACGCAGGAGGAACAAAAAAAATATCTGCCTTGAACAAACAAAAGCAGTGGGTGACCTTGTGGGAAACAGACAAAGTCACGGACATTAAAGAGTCGAGAATATTTTCTCCTCCACTCAAGGTTTGAAGATTTCATTCAAGAAATACACAATTTAAATTATCTTATAATAAATTTGTAAATTTAATATGCAATCAAGAAATGACTAGAGACAGAGCTACAGATAAACGTGCGTACCCAATTACTAAAATTATCTTTTTTACACCAAACCCTTCTCGATGATTCTAATGGGTGGTCACGGTGTAGGGTTTGGGAAAGAGCTATACTTGAAAATGTTAAAAATTGCGAATCTTATATGTATATCTGTAATTAAGCCCTTTGCCTTCAAGACATTTGCTTTCAAGAACTGCCTATAATCATTTCATTTCAAGAACGGATTAGCGGCATTTGCTTTCAAGAACTGATTAGTCATTGCTTTCAGGAACTGACTAGGATCATTTGCTTTCAAGAACTGAGTAGAGTCATTGCCTTCAAGAACTGAGTGTCAATGCTGTCGAGAACTGACTACAGTCCAACTCTTTCAAGAACTGACCAATAACAGTTTCTTTCAGAACCTGATTAGAGTAGATATTACCGCAGTATGTATCTGATCAGGGTTTACTCTGTTTGCTAAGGCATGAAAAGGTTGGTGATCGAATAATGGGTCAACCCTCCCTTAACTTCATGGATATTCATGTAAAGATTAATGACTTTTTATGAATATCAACTTGACTGATTTTCATAACTGACCTATTCGTATATACAAACAAAAATAATTGACCTTTGAACACAAAGAGATATAATATATAGCAATGCATTTGAACACAGAACATTTTGGGCATAACAAAACCTCTAGCTTCAGATTAGAACTTAGAACTTAATAACCAAACAAAGCAAGCGTCTGATCTGGGTCTACTCTTCAAGACTTAGAAGTCGTATTAAGGAGTAAAGTGTTAATGAAACACGATGGGTGTCTGTAAAAGCTGATGGTTGTTTAATTACGTCGTTTCTTCATATAAATTAAAAAGTAGTAACGTCAAGCAGGAAAAGCCACACACAAAACGCCACACACAAAACGCCTTTTCACACATTTACAAACAGAGTTGACCCATATCAGACGGCTCCCAGATCAGACGGTTCCTGTTTCTTTAATTTCTATAATGGCTACAATGTAACACCTTCCATATTCCATTATAATTGTTTTGCCTATAAATATTCAGTAGATATTAAACATTGGACAAAATGTAGAACAAGGAAAGGTTTAAGGTGCCATCTGTTTTAGGACACAGAATATAACTCAATAAAACCGAGTCTGTATTGCTGTTTTTTGCTTTTGAAGGATCTCATAATTATTATCAGAGTTCATCATGAGTAGAAAGCTAAGTTGAATGTTCAAACAGAGTAGACCAATATCAGATACGAATGTGATTGCCTTTGCGAACAGAATCGACCCATTACCTCATAGGCTATTTTTAGATACAACATCTTTGTATAAATCTAACGAAAAGGAGCATTAACTAGAGAAAAGGAAAATATTAGAATTGTGTAGTTAGAAGCAAATGCTCAATGGTTTCACAAAGTGGCTTCTACGGAGTCGTCAAAAGTCGTAAATATGAGGGAAAGGACTGAATGTATTTGTAAACAGAGTATACCGAGATGAGATGACTCAAGATCTGTTATATGTTTTAATGAAATGATATAAATCTGATTCTATAGTTTCTGTAAAAGATAAAACATTCCTTTATTCATAATGTTATTATAAAAATTCTGACAATTAATATTCAACATGTCATTATCTATTTCATGAATATTCATTAAGTAAAGGGTCAATTTATATATGTTCAGAGAACTGATTTCAAAACCAAGGACATACGTATAGAGATCGACTGCACTGCGGCTGGTAGCTACGTGGAAATAGACGCCATAAAACTGATTGGCACAAAAGGTGAATAGTTTACATGCTAACAATTTCAAAACGTTGAGCATCTTATCAGGATCTAAACAGCCTGAATGTATTTCGATGAATGTAGTTTTAGAACTCGCATAACCCTTTCTCTGTTCTATGTTTATTCAAAAATGTTAGTACCTGAATCTTTATGGACAAAATAGTTATAATGAAATATGTAGATATTTTAGAAATAAAATAAACTTTGTAAATATTTTAGAAAGTAAAGAAACATATGTTTCACATTCCATTAGTAAACAGAACAGACCCTCTACAGTTTGCTACCATAACCATAACCATTCAGCCAATAAATATGTGTGATGTTAATATGGTTCACTATACATAGACGAAGATAATTTTGAATGCGTGAAAAAACGGAATGAACCACTATAAGTTGTGACAGAACAATTGAATGTACAGTAGAACCTATACTAGTGGCCATCAAAAGTGTGTCTAATTATGGGTCTATAAGGCATTTGGTATCTTTATACAGGTAAAGGTACTGTAGAAAATGGTTATAGGAGTAAAGTGAGTAGATCCAGATCAGATGGTTGTTTAACTAAAGGAACCTACTGATCAGCGTATGCACTCTTCCTTTATAAATTTATGTAGATGTGATTCAACCATTTTTGTCTAAGTCAATAATTCCTTTTTTTGAATTTCCACTCTATAAAAGTTATTTTAATGAATATTCGTGATATGATTAATTCATGCATAAATGTTTAACAGGGAAGGATCATTAAATAAATATAATGAAGCTGACAAAACGTTTTGCAAACGAAACGTACTTTAAAGTTAACTTTTGAATAGGTAAACTCTTAGCGTGCAGATGTTGTGTGCTAAAAGTGTCAGCTGCTTCAAATCTATTTTCTTTTCTTTTAGTAGTTTCTCTTCAAAACTCAAATCAGTGTTAGATAGTTTGGATCCTGATGAAATACCAAATTGCAACTGTTTGCAAAGATAATACAGTGTAAATAATTATGGCATGATTAACCATTTCCTTCATTGTTACATGATGCAAGTGAACACATAGCTATGTCAGATAGTATAGAATCATTTCTACGATATAATATTCTATAAGCACACAGAGCAGACCCTGATTGTACTTATCTTTATGATAAGCTTTTCACGATTAACCATATACGTCATGAATACTTATTGTAGATCCCACCAATTATTTAATGTAATTTACTTATTATTTTATATTGTTATATAAAAACTAGTGGATTGTAACAGTGTAATGCCAAATAGTATAGAATCAGATATAAATAAGTAATTCTGTAACCCCTTGCTCCATAAATACGCCTTTCTTTTCCCTTTCGAACAAAGTAGACCCAGATAAGATGGTTCATGTAGGGACCGACTGATCCAGGTCTGTTCTGTTTGCATATGCTATCAGATACAATTTATAGGAATTGTATTTATAGCATGGTGTTTAAACATTTTCTAACATTAGCTAACAGCTATTTACCGACTATAATATATGTATGAACCCAGTGCTGTTGTAACAATTAATTTAATTTATATTCCTTACAATTCTTTTTATGGAGCAAATGGTTATTCATGGAGCAAAGAGTTAAGCAAAAAGAGCAAATACTCATCAGACAGCTCCTACAGGAAGCATCTGATCTGGGTCTGCTCTGTTTTCACAAGTGTTTAAAGTCATCTCTATGAAGTAAAATGTTAAACCATTCCCTCAAATTGAGGCATTTTGACGCCTATGTAAAAGCACGTCTTTAAACCATTGTTAGAAATATACGCAAATGCTCCTTTTCATATCAACAGCCGATCCCGAAGAAGAGCACTGGGTGGACAGTGTCAGGAAATTTTCATCTCAGTTTAATGCCACTAAGTAAGTTGCATTCATTTTTTAATCCATCCATAATTATTTCATCTCTCCATGCCTGTGGGTAGACCCAGATCAGACAACCGTATTAAGAGCTGTTTGGTCATTTATTCCATATTTCAATATTTGCCGAATATTCATAGACAAAATGGTAATAATGCAAAATGTAAGGTGAAACATTGTAGCCATTTTATAAGGGAAAGAAACGTATCTTTCAAATTCAGTTAGCAAACGGAGCCGACCGTGATAAGACAGCTCCTGCAGAAGATGTCTGATCCTTGTTTACTCTATTCACAAATGCACGAAAACGCGTTTATATGGAGGAAAGGGTTAAACTAACAAACAGTTTTGATTCTGATGAATTACTCAGTCTCTCAAATGGATCCACACTATTTTGCCTTGGTTATAACAGATTCAATATCGGCAGTGAGATACTGAAACTTTTTAAATTAAGACAAGTATGACATAATTTGACAACATTTGCATTGAACAGTTTTTGTGCTGGACAAGGATACATAAGGTAAAATTTCTCTCAACAGGAATTGTTGAAGAGAAGAATTAAGATATATTTAGGCAGGGGGCTGCTTAATGCAGAGTGAAACTCGTGCGAAAAGCTCATCTATGAGCTTTCGGCATGATGTTGACCCTGCATTAAGCTGCAACCCGTCTGCATGACTGATATTTATGCTACGAACTTCCGATTGAGAGGGGTTTTACTGTATATGTAAAATGACAAAAGTTTGTGACAATTAATACCATAAACTTGTATGTACTATAACATCTCAACATTCAAGCGGTTTCTATACCTCAACATAATAACGTTAAATAAAACCAGAGAAGTAGCAAATAATGTGTATCCTGATCAAATTATTTCTTCAGGAGCAGTTGGATCTTGGTCTACATTATTGTTGTTAAGTTACCTGGTCAGTTAGTGAGGATATCTAAGAGAACTGCCAATCATACTAATTGAGTAGCAAATATAATAGACCCTGGCAGACCCTGGCAGACCCTGGCAGACCCTGGTCGAATATTGTCTTCGTAGGTGGCGGTGGTCTAGTGGTAACGCGCTTGACTATCAGTCCGGAGGTCCGGGGTTCAAATCCCGGTCCCACCCGGAAATTTCAGAGACGCTTTTACGTGTCTCCCACCCGCACATACTCTCCACCCAGGGGTTAAAATGGGTACCTGTGAGGGTCACTCGCCGGTACTGCGGCTGCATGATTGTGCCATATGTTAGCAGTGCTCAATAGTGTAGGCCAATGACTCAATGACCAGGGGAGTAAATGTACAGTCGGCTGAGCGGTCATTCGGACTGAAAGTAGACTATAACTAGGTACTTTACCTTTTTACTTTTTCTTCAAGAGCAATTTGGTATTGGTCTACCTTATATCTTTTATCTTTTTTGTGCAAATAGTAAGGACTATTAAGGTAACTTAACCCTTTATATCCTTGGTAGAGTTCATGTCATCATGAGTATCTACTAATTTAAATTATGATGTATGAATATAGTATTTGTTTTGCCATGGAAAAAAATGTAGACTCATATCTATACAATTCCATAATAACCTGAGCTCCTACAAGAACCACCTGAACTGGGTCTACTCTTTTTGAAAAAGAGCAAGAATGCGTCTATATCAGGTAAAGGGTTTAGCATCGGTTTGCATTTATACTATGCTTTCAGGAACTGTGATCTAACCATCAGATCATCAGCCAATAGTTCAAAATCATATACAATAGTCAACTATTCTGAAATTTGGTGATCCTTCGAAAACAAAAGTAGCAATGCCAAAAGAGAAAAGTGCAGACTCTGTTTTATTGAGTCTGTTCATGAGCAGTAATTAAAAATGAAACACTACTCACGCCCCTAGCACCGGCTCAAGCAGTATTTAATTTTCAAAACTTATACCGTCAAAACTAATGAACCCGAAGGACAAGAAATATAACAACGCTGAGAATGAAGTACGGGCGACTTCAGTTCGCTTCTTAAAAAATAGTATACAAGAATTTCACTCTAAATACGTGTTTGTCCCAGCGGATAAAGCGTCAAACAATGTAATTATCGTTTGACGACTTTATTATGTGGATGTTTTAGAACAAGAACTAACTAAGACAAAGTCATATATTGGGGTCTCTAAGTCTGAAAACGACATAATATCTGAACATGTTAATAAATGTAAACAGTTCAATGCTGATATATTAATCACACACCATAAACTTCCGACGATGTACTGGATACCTAAACTCCATAAAACGCCATATAAATCACGCTTCATAGCAAATTCTGTCTCGTGCACAACAACTGCACTATCCAAACTAATTACATCGTGTCTAACAGCGGTCAAAGAACATGTCAAGCGTTACTGCGATAAAGCTTATGAGAATTCAGGAATTAACCTTTTTTGGTCTATTAAAAACTCCAATGAGGTTTTAACTAAATTAAAAATCAAGCAACACCAAGCTAACACTATAAGCACTTATGATTTTTCTACACTTTATACCACATTACCACACGATCTAATTAAGATCAAACTTACTAATCTGATAAATAAAACATTTGCCAGAGAAAAAGTATCATTTATTGCCTGTTATTCTAGACATGCGTTCTTTACCAATGATGTTACAAATAAATATACCTCATGGACATGTTTAGATCTTTGTGACGCTATTACGTTTCTGTTAGACAATATATTTGTTCGTTTTGGTAATTCTGTTTATCGCCAGGTTATTGGTATTCCAATGGGAACCAATTGTGCTCCTTTAATTGCAGACTTGTTTTTGTTTTGTTATGAACGGGATTTTATGCTTAACCTTAACAGCGATTCACAGGCGGATGTCATCAATGCCTTTAACAATACAGCACGTTATTTAGACGACATTTTTAATATTGATAACCCATACTTTGATTCTATGATAACCTCAATTTACCCTAGGGAGCTCAAGCTTAATAAAGCAAATAGTTCTGACATATCTGCAGCCTTTTTAGATTTAAATTTATCTATAAACAATGGAACAATTTCTTCTGGAATTTATGACAAAAGGGATGATTTTAATTTTAAAATAGTTAACTATCCTCATTTGGATGGGGATGTTCCCCGAGCTACATGTTACGGTGTATACATTTCTCAGCTTATTCGTTTTGCTAGAGCTTGTTCCTCTGTTGATGATTTTAACAATCGTAACCTTATTATCACTGAAAAACTACTAAAACAGGGCTACAGATATGACAAACGTCGTAAAACATTTTCAAAATTTTTCCACCGTAATATTCTACTCATCAGCAAATACGATTGTAATTTACGTACTTTTCTAAAGTTAGGTATTTCACATCCGGAGTTTTACGGTGATGTCATTTACAAACTTCGAAAAATTATTGGACATACTTATTTTGATACTTTGTTTGTCAAACGTATAAAACAATTCATTAAAAAGGGATATGACCCCTCTATATTGCAGCACACTACATGCTTGGTGGTCGACCCCTTTACAGTTGGTCATTATGCTTTCCTCTTTACTTGTGCGACGACGGAAAAGGCTTAATACTCTATGAAGATTCCCTCTGAAACCCGTTTACGGAGGGAGGAAATTAGATATTTGTATTTTGCTAGTTCTGTCGTACCCCAAATGACTACTCCACAGCTGCTCTGACCTGAATAGTCATCGAGTACATGCCTACGATGTCAAGTTTATTCTTTTTCAAACAAAACAGTTGTGTATGATTAATATCCACTGGTAATTGTATTTTCTTGCGATTGATCTTTTAAATGTCGCAGTATAAGTGTTTCAAATAGTTTTCCCGTACTTTTAAATTATGACGTCATTTACATGATGACGTCGCTTGTTTACTTCTAATAGCGTTCATTTTCAAATCATTTTCATTTTGGCATACATCGTTACGCATGTTGTGGTGTTGTCTGGAGGGGGAATTTTATTTACATTTTGACTTTGGTGAAAGTGGGATAAGGACGAGGTTGGGTACCCATAAACCAGGTTCAAGTCCCCCAGTAGCCCTTTTTTTATTGCTTTTGGCTGCTGGCCGTTCCAAGGCGGCACTCCTGCTTTCAACCTACGGTCAATTTTGTTTTTTAATATGCTTAATGTTTAATGTGTTTCGTCTTGATATGCGTCCTGTTATGTTTTGTCTTGTGGCTTTACCGTTTCTCGTTAGATGGTGTTTGATGCGGTGTCATTCCGTGTGTGGCTCTCCCTGTTTGACTATTTTTCCATATTTATGTTTTGTAAGATATGGTCTCTACCAGAGTTTCAGACAAGATTCATAAATGTAAATATTTTCAACAGTAGCTGCTCTTTTATTTTTCTACTAAACGCTATGCAGTGACCACTCTTTAGATTATTCTCGAAAAAACGATTCTGAAGGATCACAGGTCACAGTACATGTATATGGAATGTTGGAGAAGTGACGATATTAGTTTTGGGGCACGCACCTTTATCTGAAGCTCTGTTCTCTTGTCAAATTATGTTATTTTTGTAGATGGGCGGCAGACCACCTGCGAGGGAAGCCTAATGTGTACCCCAAGTATGGGGACTTGGAAGGAGCTTGGGCAACTAAAAAGCAGGATGCCTACCAGTTTGCTGAGGTGTCATCTATAGTTCTTTAAACCTTCAGCTGTTGCTCGATACATATTCATGAAAGAAATGATGACATCATTTATACTGATTAGAATAATTTTTAAGTGACATAGGAACCCATGCAAAGTTTGCCTAAGTATAAACAGAATCAGATCTATACTATTCTATAAGCATACAGAGCAGACACGAATCAGACGGATCTTATATGAGCCGTCTGATCTGGGTCAGCTCTCTTTGAAAATGTGCAGACAGGCATATTTATGGGGTGAATTGTAAATATGTTGAATAATCATAACTGGTCCCTCCTTTTCTGAATCTAGATCAAACAAAACGTTTTGTTTAAGCGATTTTCATGAGAAATAGTTCACACTTTTATCAAAGTGGTCAGGAGCCATGTGACCTTTCTCATGCATCAGCATATATAAAATGGCAGATCGTAATCTTGATGACCAGATACAATAATTTGTAGAGAGCTTGATAGGTCACACCTTTAACGCTCTCAGTGCTGAAATTTCAAATTAACTATTGAAAAATTCAAACAGGTCAAACTTACCTTGAACATTTAGCGATGTTGTTTAAAACAGTGTAATGACAAACAGTGCAGACCAAGTCTACTGCGTGAGAGTATTATTTATGAGCCCTTTAACCTTAGTTTGCACTGATATTATTGACACGTTATCCTCACCGAAAGGTTAAACTCTAGTCTACTGAGAAAAATGTTTTTGGATGAAAATGTTGTCTATTTCAGTGTTCATATGTGTTTTGTCTGCTATTTCTCTCCTAAGCTATCACAACAGTGTTAAACAGTTTGGTTTCTGATGATATGCATGCTAATTTACTCAGAATCTCATCTGGATCTAAACTGTTAGCAAGGTAATTATGGATTAGCTCATATCATTTTCAACCCATCACCTCCTACTGACGCCTTTTTACGCCTCTGTTAAAGTCATTGTTGAAACTGTTGTGGTATATACAAGAATTCTCCATCAGGAACAAATGCTCTATTTATCAATAATTTCAAAACCAAACAATTATAAAAAAATCATTTTCTCCTGTTAATGCTAATTTGTTTTTGTAGATTTGTTCAAATAGGTTCGGTCTTGAAATAGACTTGGAGGGAATGGGTTAAGGTTAAATATGTTGTTGCTCATTGAAATAAATACAAATCTTTTGTCACACTGATCATTTAACCCTTTAACTAATGAACTACCATATAAGAAACAATAACATCACGAATATAAAACCAGAAGAGTTGGCCATGGGCCGTGGCAAAATCTATTGAAAAAGCAAAAGCTGTTGGATCAGATCTGTTTTATTTCATAACCAAGCAGAGTACTGGTCTAAGACAATTCCGTTTGCAAATGTGTAAATATGCATCATTATCAAGTAAAGGTTTTACTCTTTACTCCAAATATTTGCATTCCTATGCCTCCGCAAACAGGGTAGACCAATGTCAGACAGCTCCTTTAGGAGCCGTCTTTTCAGGGTCTGCTCTGTTTGCTAATGATATAATACAGATATAATTCTACAGTTTCTGCCATGGTCAAAATTGCTGTGTCCATGTTATGGTTATTTCTTCTTATTCTTTGAGTAAAGTCGAACTGTTTATTACCAGGTGACATTCAAGAAAGCCGTATATGTGACAGGTATAGAGGTATATGAAGTTTATCACGCAGGAGGGATAAAAAGAATATCTGCCTTGAACAAACAAAAGCAGTGGGTGACCCTGTGGGAAACAGAAAATGTCACAGACATTAAAGAGTCGAGAATATTTTCTCCTCCACTCAAGGTTTGAAGATTTCATTGAAGTAATACGGAATTTAAATGATTATAATAAATATTATTTGTATGTTACATGTTCAAATAAGATGTTTCCTTTGCAATTAGGAAATGGATAGAGTTTCAGATAAATGTGCCTACCCATATACTAAAATCATCATTTCTACACTAAACCCTTCAAGATGATTCTAAAGAGTGGTTACAGTATAGGGTTTGGGGAAGAGAAAAATGAGTTATATTTGAAAATGTTTAAATTTACGAATCTTATCTGGATCTTTGTAGAGTCATTTGCCTTCAAGACATTACTAGAGATATTTGCTATCAAGAACGGACTAGGACCAATTACTTTCAAGACATGACTAGTGCTATTGCTTTCAAGTACTGATTAGAGGCATTTGCTTTCAAGGACTGATTAAAGTAATTGTTCTTCAAGAACTGATAAGTCATTGTTTTCAAGAACTGGAGAGGATCATTTGCTTTCAAGAACTGACTTGAGTCAACACCATTAGAGTGGTCTAGGTATACTATGTTTGGAAATGCATAAAAAGTTATCAAATAATGGGTCAACCCTCCCTTATCTTCATGAATATTCATGTAAAGATCGATGATTTGATTATGAATATCATCTGGATTGGGTTTTTATAAATGCCTTTTTTGTTATAAATAAACACAGAAATTGGCCTATGAACATGGATTATTGTTTAAAAACACAGAACATTGTGGGCATAACAGAACTTGTAGATTCAGCTCTATTGCATTTCATAACCAACCAAAGCAGGAGTATGATCTTGGTCTACTCTGTACAGGTTTAAAACTTGTATTTGTGGAATAAAGGGTTAATGAAACATGATGAGTGTCTGTAAAAGCAGATGATTTGTTTAGATAGATAGATAGATAGATAGATTTATTTCAACATGAAATATACAATCACATGGCAATCTGTTATTAAAACGTACACACATTATAAACAAGCAACACTATGTATGAATTTTAACAAAGCCATGTCAATCAACATTAAATGCCAAGGATGACACAAAAGAGTGTAATAGATACTCTTATTTCCATTATGATCCTTAAGATATAGCATTGCATGACATATGAAGGTATCACAATCAACATCACAGAGTGTTCCCAAGTTAAAGACAAGATAAATACTACAATTTAAATTATATTAAGATATGTTAATACCAATACTATCACAGAATTATTGTATATCATATGCTGGATGAAAATACAAGTGTACAGAAACATAACCTGAATTATGAATTGTTGCCCCAGAATAGTTGGACCAAATAAGGTACACACACTACTCATATATGAAAATGGGGATTTAACATTTTTGGCATAAAAGCTATATTAAAATTTAAATTGCCAAGTTAAAACATTATATTCAATAAGTTATCAAAGTAAAATTTGAATTGAAGATAAAAGATGTTCTTCTAATTTAAAATTGAAAGCAGGGATAGAAGTGGCATCCCTTACATGTTGTGGCAGACTATTCCATAGGCAGCATCCAATTGTATGTAAATGACTTTATCCCAAAACCTTTCACATTTGGTACAGCATATCGTTTACTATGTGACATGGGGTAAATATAGTCTGAAACTGATTTATCAGAGGTAGTAGCCGCCTCAACCCTTAACCTGTCCGCATTCTTATGGACAGCACGACACAAAAGGTGAATAGTTTAAGCCTTTCTTTCATATATTAAACACCTTTTCACACATTTGCAAACAGAGTATATTCAGATCAGACGGCTCCTGTGTTTGCTGATACGATTTGATAGATATAAGTCTTTAGCTTCTATGATGGCTACAATGTTCCACCTTCCATATTTCACTATGGGTTTGTCCAAGAATATTCAGTACGTATTGAAAATTGAACAAAATATAAGCAAGGAAAGGTGTAAGGTACCACCTGCTTGTAGGACCCAGAATAAGACTGAGAAATGAGTAGTTACTGTATACATTTGAATGTTCAAACAGAGGAGATCAGATTCACATTTTATCCCTTCTCTTGCTGAATTTTGAAATACATTTCTCCTTCTTTACCAATGCCCTGTCGTATAATTACATATATCTTCACTGTGTACAAGTATTTCGCTGTACCATCGCTGCTGTTGAGTGCACTGGTCGCACAATCTACTTGTAAATAGTGCAGACCCTGATGAGACAGCTTCTGCAGGAGCTGTCTCATCTGGGTCTTCACTATTTACAGGTAGGTATATTGACGTGAGTAGCAAGCGAAGGGTTAATGCAATTACAAACAGAATGAACAGAGATAAGAGACTAATGCTAATGCATTTGTAAACAGAGTAGACCACAATCAGATAAATGTACTCCTTATAATGCCTTTGCAAACAGAGGTACTGCGATCAGATGACTCAATGTCAGCTCTGTTTATGTATGACACCATTTAGATCTGATTATACAGGTTTGTAAGGTAAACCATATTCTCTTGTTCATAATGTCATTATAAACATTCAGGTTATTGGTATTCATCAAGTCACTATTCTTACCATTAATATTAATTAAGTAAAACGTTATATTTTCAGGAAATTGGATTTAAAACCAAAGACATACGAATTGAGATCGACTGCACTGTGGCAGGTACATTCGTGGAAATCGACGCCATCAAACTGATTGGCACAACAGGTGAATAGTTTGCACGTTAATTGTTTCAAATCTGGATATCAGGATTTTTGGACACCCTGGATGTATTGTGATGATGGTATTTTGACCCTTCAACCCCTTTTCTCTTTTATGATTATTAAAAATTTGAATACCTACTGCTTATTCATGGACAAACTAGTTATGCGATATGGAAGGTGGAACTGTGTAGCGAATTAAGAGAGCATAGAAACAGATCTTTATCATTATATTGGCAAACAGAGCAGACCCGACCAGACCCATATTATACAGATCTGATTCTATGGTATTCATTCATGGCCAAAACTCGTGTGTTTATATACTATAATAACAAATCAGCCAATATACATTTGCGATGTCAATATATCTTACCATAAATAGACGGAGATACTTCGGAATGCGTGGATTAAAGGAATGAATCACTATAGGGGTGTGATAAAACATTTGAATATACAGTAGACCTATCTTAAGTGTCCATTTAAAAAGGTCTTATTACGGGTCTGTAAGGCATATGGTATTTGAATGCAGGTTACAAGTTTTGCATAAAGCTGTTATAGGAGTAAACTGAGTAGATGCAGATTAGATGGCTCTTAAAGAATCCTTCTGATAAGGGCCTGAGTTTGATTTTTTACCTTAATAACGTTATGTTAATGGACATTCATGATGTGATTAATTCATGCTTAACCCTTCGCTTGCTGAATTTAAATATACAATACTCATTCTTTACCCATGCCCTGTTGTATAATTACATATATCTTCACTGTGTAAAAGTATTTCGCTGGACATTCACTGCTGTGGAGTGCACGGGTTGCACAATCAACTTGTAAATAGTGCAGACTCTGATGAGACAGTTCCTACAGGAGCTGTCTCATCTGGGTCTTTACTATTTACAGGTAGGTATATTGACGTGAATAGCAAGCGAAGGGTTAAGTGTTCAACAGGGAAATTATTATATACAAAATACTTTTAGAACTGAAGCTGACAAGAGGTTTTGCAAATGAAACTTATTTTGAAAGGTAATGTTGAATAAGTTAACTCTTAGGGTGCAGAGCGAAGGCTTGGTGCAAAACTATCCTAACTCCTTCATTTTGCACCAAACCCTCGAGACGTTGTGTGCTAAAATTGTCTCTCCCACAAATCTTTTTGCATTTATCGTAGTAGTGTCTCTTCAAAACTCAAATCAGTGTGTTAAACAGTTTGGATCGTGATGAACTACCTAGTTTCTGCTGAATCAAGTTTTATATGAAACGTCTGTCTTTTTTTGTCGTACCCGCTATCATTTTTCTACAGTTACTCAGGTTGCAGCTCAATCATTAAGTACACTAGCGATAGGTGGATACAGCTTGTTTCACTTAAATGTTTTCGTTTTACATGCACTTACCACTACATACCACTATATTTGCCATCGCGGTTGTTGTAGATTAGTCGGAGAGGGGATACGTTTATTTACACTGTTTGTCTTCTAGGGTGGGGATTGAATAAGTGTGAGATTGGGCGCCCTTAAGCCGGTTTACACACCCCACCGCCACCCCACCCCAGTGACTTTTGTCACTGACCGTTCCAAGGTTGTACTTCCATCTTCCCCCTATTGTTTGTTTTGTCTTTGTGCGTCTCTATGTTTTTATAGTTATGTATATTGGCTGTGTTTTCTTGCGTTGCCGTTCTGTATGTTTGTTCTGTATGTAGTATTTCCTGCATGACTATTTTTTGTACTTTTGTAAACATAGCTATGCCTGATAATATAGAATCAGATCGTATATATTATATATACAAACAGAGCAGACCCTGGTCAGATACATAAGATTGTTTTCTTCTCATTTTGTACTTATTGTAATGATAAGTTTTTTTTTATAGTTAGCCTTCTTCTTCATGATTACTCATTGTATAGTCCACCCACTATAAAACAGTAATTTACTTGTTATTTTATATTGCTTTATAAAAACAAGATGATTATAACATTGCGATGCCAAATAGTACAGAATCAGATATAAGTGAATTTGTAACCTTCTATTCCATAAATACGCGTGTTTTTGCATGTGCAATTAGAGTAGACCTGGATCAGATGGCTCCTTTAGTCTGCTTTGTTCGCTTATGATATAAGATACAATAAAAGATATAAGACACTTTATTTACGGTAAGGTCTTTTACAACAGTTTTACTACCATTAGCTAACTGCTATTTACCGACTAATAGATATGTGGCAGTTTACTCCCAAGGCCAACAGTTCATGTGCCCATGTGTTGTTATAACAGTTTATCTACATGTAATTAATATTCTTACATGACTATTCATGGAGAAAAGGGTTAAGCAAACAGTAGATGATCCTGAACAGATAACTCCTACAGGAGCCATCTGATTTGGGTTTGCTGTTTTCAAAGTGTCAAAAGTCATCTTCGTTAAGTAATGGGTTAACCAATTCTCTGATATTGACGCCTTTTAACACCTATGTGAAAGTCACTTTTTTAAACCATTCCGATAAATAGACCATAGACACAGATGCTCTCTGGTGTCAAGTTTCATTTCTCTAGTAAATGTTTCTTTTCAGTAGATGTTTTCAAGGTGATTGTCTGTAAGGAAGTGGGCTAGGTAAATAGAGCAGATCCTGCTCCTGATCAGACAGCTCCTACAAGAGCTGTCTGATCTGGGTATGTGTTGTTTTCTAGGTGTCACAAGTAAAGATTTAATAAGAAGGGCAGTGAGTACTGTAGGATGTTTTTTATATTAACAGCCGACCCCGAAGAAGTGCAGTGGGTGGAAAGTGTCAAGAAATTTTCATCTCAGTTTAATGACACTAAGTAAGTTGCATTCATTTTTTAATCCTCTCTTAGTTATCTCATCTCCTCATGCCTGTGTGTAAACCCAGTTCAGACAGCTGTATTAAGACCTATTTGATCATGGTCTGCTGTTTGATTAGTTATGACAGATGCGATCCTTTACCATTTGCTGTGAGCTAATGTTCTATTCTATATGTTAACCTTTTCCTTGTTCTATATTTATTCCAAATTGCAATACATACTAAATATTCAAAATGCACAATAATGCAGTTATATCCAGTTATTCAGGATCTTTAATGTAACTGAAAATCATACTAATTGATTAGCAAACAGTATAGACCCTGGTCGAATAATTTCGTCACGAGCAGTTTGGATCTACCTAATCTTTCAAAGTTTGTTTGTGCAAATAGTACGGCCTATTCAAGGTAACTTAACCCTTTACGTCATGAATATTCATGTTAATGACAGCATAAATATTTATAAACTTAATTTAAGTAATGCTGTATGGCCATAGTATTTGTTTGGCCATGGAAAAAACTGAAGAATCATATCTATAAAATTCCGTGATAAACAGAGCAGACTCTGATTAGATGATTCCTACAAGACACATTTGATCTGGGTCTATTCTTTTTGCAAAAACGCAAAAGTGCATCTGGGTTAAGAATTAATTTACTTTTATATTGTGCTGTCAGTAATTGTGATCCAACAATCAGATAACCAGCTAACAGTTCAAAATCACATACACTAATCAAGGTTATAGTTTTGTAAGATATAGTCTCTACCAGAGATCTAGATAAGATGCCTAAATGATAAGATGATTAAACATGTTCAACAATAGGTCTTTTATTTCTCTACTTAACCCTATACTGTGACCACTCTTTAGAAGGGTTGTTACAGTATAGGGTATGGTGGTGAAATGACGATTTTAGTATTTGGGCACTCGTCCTAATCTGTAGCCCTGTTCTCTACTTGAAAGACACTTTTCAATTCATGTTATTTGTTACAGATGGGCGGCACACAACCTGCGAGGGAAGCCGAATGTGTACCACAAGTACGGAGATTTGGAGGGAGCATGGGCAACTAAAGAGAAGGATGCCCACCAGTTTGCTGAGGTGACGTATGCAGTTATTTAACCCATCAGCATTTACTCCATGATTATTCAAGAAAGAAATAATGACGACATGGATATTGATCAGAAACATATCTAAAATGGCATATGAACACATGCAAGTTTTGCCTAAGTATAAACAGAATCAGATCTATATTATACCATCAGCTAACAAAGCAGACCCTGAGAAGACCGCTCCTATAGGAACCGTCTGATCTGGTTCTGCTCTTTTTTGTAAAGGTGTAGATAGGTATATTTATGGAATAAATGGCTAATCTGCTGAATAATTTGATCTGACAGTTCCTCTCTGAATTTAAATTAAACCAAACGTTGTGTTTGACACTGAAGGACTTTAAGCCAGTGGTAGGGGCATGAGTTTACGTTGTACGTTGGATTACTGCTTTATAAGGATCACTCACTTTTGGAATATATGTACTTCACAACAGCAGGTGTTAAGTGCTTGTGTGGCGACCGTAAAAGTGTTTTTATGTTTTCTGGTCCTCCGAGATCTTTAGTTTTGATGGTACATGTATCTGGTTTGAACTTTCAATACTGCTTATGCTGGTACTAGAGGAAGTGAGTAGTGTTGCACTTTCGATTTCAACTCCTTAACAGCCCCAAAAACCGAGTCTGCAATTTTCTCTTTTTGCACTGCCACTTTTGCTTTCGAAGGATCACCCGCTTTCAGAATATATTTAATCAAGATGCTCCGACAAGAACCATAGGTTGAATTTTCTCATTCAGCGGCTTATATAAATCGTAACCTTGAAGAACAGGCGGAGACAATTGTTGGGAGCTTGATAGGTTATCTCTTTAACGCTTTCAGTGCTGAAATTTCATATAAACTATTGCAACATTCATACAAGTAAAACCTACCGTGAATGTTAAGGGAATTTATTATTAAAAAAATGTGTAATGAAAAACAGTTCAGACCCAGGCTATTGTGCGAGAGGGTTACTGTATGAGCCATTTCACATTAGTCTGTACGATTTTCAAACAACATTATTGACACATATTCCGCACTCCAAAAATGAACTCTAGTCTACTAAGAAAAATATTGGATGAAAATGATATCTATTCCAGTGTTAGTATGTGTTTTATCTGCTATTTCTCTTCAAAAATATCACTAGAGTGTTGAACAGCTTGGAATCTGATGATATACATGCTTATTTACTCAGAATCTCATCTGGATTTAAACTGTTTGCAACGTAATTATGGATTTACTCATAGTATGCTTAACCCTTTCCTCTTACTGACGCTTTTTGACGCCTCTTTTTTAAAGTACACGTAAGAGTCATGCAGGAAACACCGCATACAAAACACACAACAGCACCACGCCGACAAACAGCAATTGTACATGTATATAAAAGCCACAGATAGACGCACATACATAACAAACTATAGGGGGAGATAGAAGTACCGCGTCACTGGTGGGAGGGGGGAGTTAACAGGTTTAGGGGCGCACAACCTAACACTTATTGCCATCCCCACCCTAAAAGACAAACGGTGTAAATAAACGTATCCCCTCTCCGACTAATCTACAACATCCGCAATGGAAAATACAGTGGTAAAGTGTATGTAAAAGTATATGTATGAGTTATGCAGGAAACACCGCATACAAAACACACAACCGCCCAAACAATACCAGGACGACAAACAACAAATGTACATATATATAAAGACAAAAAGAGACGCACATACATAACACACAGACAGAAGGGGGAAGATGGAAGTATCGCCGTTGAACGGTCAGTGACAAATATCACTGGAGGGTTAATCCAGTGTAGGGGCGCCCAACCTCACACTTATTCCATCCCCACCCTAAAAGACAAACAGTGTGAGCAAACGTATCCTCTCTTCGACTAATCTACAACAACCACGGTGGCAAAAATAGTGGTAGTACATCTAAAACGAAAACATAATTAAGTGAAACAACTGTATCCACCTATTGCTATTGTACTCAATGATTGGGCTGCAAACAGAGCAACTGTAGAAAAATAATAAAGGGTACGACCCAAGCCCTCCTTCCGTTTCCGGATTTAAGAGGTCGCCTTCATAGAGTGCTAAACCTTTCTTGTCGTACATGCAAATAGGGCAGCGTGATCGCCAACTGTAAAAGTGTTGACAACCAAACATGCAGTATGTTGCAGTACCATAGGATCTTAACCCTTTTAATGATGTTTAATGTATTTAGTGAACAAAGTGTGAAAATGGGAATGTCCAATAATTTGACGAAGTTTGTAAATCGCATCACCATAAAATTCAGGATGTGAAACACCGTAAATGAAAAAGTGGTAAAGTGAAGCAGGAAAAGTCACACACAAAGTCACACACAAAACGCCACCATCACCAAAACATCAATAGGAAGCAACACAGACACACAGAAACATACACAGACACACACAAAGCCACACAGACACATAACCATACAAAGTCATCTTTGAAACAGTTGTGATAAATACAGCATTTGCTTTATAAGAGCAAATGCTCTATTTACCACAATGGTTTCAAAATAACACAATTTTGTTTTTTAAAAAGAAATCTCTTTTCTCTATCAAATGTTCCTTTTTAGGAGATGTATTCAAATAGGTTCGGTCTTTAAAAAGTCTTTGTGGGACTAGGCTTTCAATTATTGCTCAATGATATACATGTAAATACAAATATTTGTCTCACTGGACCTTTGATCCTTTATCCTATAGGAAAGAACATCATGTATATTTAAAAGCTGGTTTTTATTATTGTGTATGAACACAAGAAGATTACGCCATGGCAATAGCAGTTGAATCAGATCTGCTTGATTTCATAAGCAAGCAGATGACTGATCTGGGACCACTCAGTTTGCAACTGTGCAAATATGCATCATTTGCAAGAAAAGGTTTAACCCTTTACTTCATAAATATGACTTTTTTGCAAACAGAGTAGACCCAGATCATACAGCTGCTTATGATATAATATAGACATAATTCAATAGTTTCTGCCATTGCCAAACATTCCTGTGTTCATGAGCTATTATAACAATTAATATAACTATTATTTATGACGTCATTATTTCTTATATGATTATTCATGGAGTAAACGGCATTTTTTCATTACCAGGTGACATTCAAAACAGCCGTATATGTGACAGGTATAGAGGTATATGAAGTTTATCACGCAGGAGGGACAAAAAGAATATCTGCACTGAACCAACAAAAACAGTGGGTGGTCTTGTGGGAAACAGAAAAGGTCACAGACATTAACGAGGCGAGAATATTTTCTCCTCCAATCAAGGTTTGAAGATTTCATTCAAGTAATATACAATTTAAGTTATTATATTGGAAATAGTATTTGTAACTTTAATATGCAAATTAGATGTTCCGTTTGCAATCAAGAAATGATTAGAGTCAGAGCTGCAGATAAACGTGCGTACCCTAATACTAAAATTATTATTTCTACACTAAAAGTATAAATATGAGTCATGCAGGAAACACCACATAAATAACAAACAACGACCCGAACAGCAACACAAGGTAACACAGCAAATGTACATAACTATCAAAAACATAAAGTTACAATAGGGGGGGGGGGGGTGGAAGGGTTTAATCCGGTTTAGGGCGCTCAACCTCACACCCGTCGAAATGATTCTTTAAACTCTTCGAGATGATTCTAAAGAGTAGCTACTATATATGGTTTGGGGATATATAAAGGAGGTATATTTGAAATTCATGCATCTTATTTTGACCTCTGTAGGGACGTTTGTATTCAAGACATTACTAGAGACATTTGCTTTCAGGAACCCACTAGGATCATTTGCTTTCCAGAACTGAAAACAGTCATTGATTTCAAGACCTGATTTGAGGCAAAGCTTTCAGGAACAGAATAGAGTCACTTGCTATCCAGCACTGATTAGTAATTCCTCTAAGAACTGTCTAGGAACATTTGCTTTTAAAACCTGACGGGAGTAGGTTTCACCACAGTAGCTATCTGGTCAGGGTTTACTCTCTTTGCAAGACATAAAAGGGTTGGTTATCAAACAATGGGTCAACCCTATACTTCATGAATACTGATATAAAAAGTAATGATTTTTTATGACTATCAACTGGATTGATATTTCTTATAAATGACCTATTTGTTATAAAGAAACACTGAAATTGACCTATGAAAACATGAATATCAGAACTAATGACAGTGATTGTAGATTGCGATCTATATAACGAAACAGAACAGGGTATACTCAGGGTATACTGGGTATACTCTGTAAAGGCCTTAATGGTGTACTTATATAGTAAAAGTTTAATGAAACACAATGTGTATAACGGCATGTTGTTGTTTAAGCCTTTCCTAAATATAAACACATTTTCGCACATTTGCAGAGTATACCCAGATCAGACGGCTCCTATGGGGGCCGTATCATCAGGGTCTGCTCGGGTTTGCTAAAGGTGTGATAGATCTGTTTAATTTCTTAAATGGTTAAAATGTTATACCTTTTTTATTTCATTACTTTTGTCCATGAATATTCAGTAGGTTTTGAAAATTGCACAACATGTAGCACAAGGAAAGGTTTAAGGCACCACCTGCTTTTAGAACCCGGAAGAAGTACATGTAGTAGAAATTTGAATGTTCAAAAAAGTAGATCAGATACATCTGTTAATGCATTTGCAAACAGAATAAACCAATATTAGATACTCATTTGAAGACCTTTACAAACAGAATAGAATATCATCAGACACCCCTTCAAATGCATTTGCAAACAGAATAGACCAATATCATATACTCTTTTTAATGCCTTTACAAACAGAATAGAGTAATATCACATACCCCTTTTAATGCATTTGCAAACAGAATAGACCAATATCAGATACTCTTTTTAAAGCCTTTACAAACAGAATAGAGTAATATCACATACCCCTTTTAATGCATTTGCAAACGGAATAGACCAATATCAGGTACTCTTTTTGATGCATTTGCTAATAGAGTAAACCGGGAAAAGAGGGATCCTGTAGGAGTCATTTGATCAACGTCTGCTCGGTTTGTTTATGAAATGATATAGATTCTATTTTGTAACAGATAATTAATAAAAAAGTGTCACATGTTATATTTTCAGGAAACTGATTTTAAAACCAAGGACATACGAATCGAGATCGACTGCACAGTGGCAGGTAGCTGGGTTGAAATAGACGCCATCAAACTGATTGGCACAACAGGTGAAGAATTTACACGTTGGTGATTTTGGCCCTTTAACGCTTTCTCTCTTCTATGTTTATTCAAAGTTTAATACCTACTGAATATTCATGGACAAATGAAATATTGAAGTTAGAACTTTGTAGCCATTTTAGAAAATACACAAACAGGTCTTTCAAATTCTATTAGCAGACAGAGAAGACTATGATCAGGCGACTGTTAACTCTTTCCCTGATAGAGATGCTATTTCACGCCTTTCAAACAGGATAGACCCAGATCAGATGGTTCCTACAGGGTCTGTTCTGTTTGCTTATGGAATTATATAGATCTGATTCTACAGATTTCTACCATTCCAATAATCCTGTGTTCTTATACAGTCGAACCTATCTTAAGAGGCCATCACAAAGAGGTTTAATTATGGGGTTGTAAGGCATGTGGTATCTTAATGTATTTAAAAAGTATGGTAGACAGTATTTATAGGTGTAAACTGAGTAGACCCAGATCAGCTTGCACTCCATGGAGCTTTCTGACCAGAGTATGCTCTGTTACCATATCATTTTATGTGAATGTGATTATATAATTTTTGTCCAAGTCAAAAGGTCATTTTTGAATTTTTACGTTATAAAATTTATGTTAATGATTATTCGTGATGTGATTAATTCATACATAAGTGTTCAACAGGGAAAGGACTTTGGAAGAATATACAGTAAAAACCCGCTAATGCGACCACCTAAAAGAGGTTTTATTATGGGTGCTATATGCAGGTGGTAGCTTAATGCAGGGCAAAGTAATGCAGAAAGCTCCTAGAGGAGCTTTCTGCATTACTTTTGCCCTGCATTAAGCAACCACCTGTATGTAAAGACCACCATGTTTACTCATTAAATGGTCGCATTAACGGGGTTCTACTGTACTCTTAGAATTGGTTCACAAATGTAACTTATTTTGAAAGTTAAAAGTGGAATTGGCTATCCCTAAGCGTGCATATGTTGTGTGCTAAAATTGTCAGCTGCCTCATATCTGTTTACTTTTATCTTTGGAGTTTTTCTTCAAAACTGAAATCAGTGTGTTAAATTGTTTGGATCCTGTTGAAATACCAAACCCCAGCTGAATCCAGTTTGATATAAAACTAGTGAACACATAGCTATAGAATCAGATCGTATAACATTTTACTTCATGTATACACATTTTAAATTCCAATCACTATAAACAGTGATTATTTTATATTGTTATATAAAATCAAGTAGATTGTAATATTGCAATGGCAAATAGTATATAAGTAAACCTTTCTATAATGACCACTAAATTGCATCAAATAGTTTGTGTTAAAGGCAGGTGGCTGCTTAAAGTAAGATGAAAGTAAAACAGAACGCTCCTATAGAAGCTTTAAGCATTCACCTGTCCTAAATACCAACTAATTAACACAACATAGTGGTCGTTATAAAGAGGTTTTCTGTAATCAGATGTAAGTAATTATTCTACCCTTTGCTACATATGTATCCCGTTCTATGCCTTTGTAAACAGAGTGTACACTGAACAGATACAATATAAAAGAAAGGTTATATTATCAGCTGGGTGTTTTACAACATTTTCTAACATTAGGTAACAGCAAAAAGGGCAGATCCTGATCAGACAGCTCCTACAGGAGCCATCTGATCTGGGTCTGCTCTGTTTTCAAAGTGTCAAAGTCATATCTGTGAAGTAAAGTGTTAACCCAGTCCCTTATATTGGCGCCTTTTGACGCCTATGTAAAAGTCATTTTTTAAACTTTCCAAAGCTGCAAATGCTCAATTTATCACAATGGTTTCAAAACTAAACAATTCGAAAGGTTTCCTTTTCTCTAGTAAATGATCCTTTTCAGTAGTTTTATTCGATGAGGTTGGGTCTAAAAATAGCCTGTGAGGGAATGGTTTAAGTAAACAGAGCAGATCCATATCTGACAGCTTCTACAATAACTGGATCTGCTCTGTTTTCAAGGTGTCAAAAGTCATCCCTATGAACTAAAGGCCTTTTATACGTTTAGAATTTTATAAATAGTTCATTTACTCCATTGGATCAACTGCTCTATTTATCACAATGATTTCAAAATGTGACTTTTATAGATATGATGGAATTGATTAAAATTGCCCATGATATGTTTACCCTTTACTTGATGAATATTGATGCAATAAATAATGATATCGTGAATATTAATTAACTGATACTTTATAATGTCATTTCAAGTACAGGCCTTTTATCATGACAGAAAGTGTACAAACCTAATTATGTAAATTATCTTAAGATCAAGCAAAGCAGACCCTAATCAGAGGGCTCCTACTTGTTTTGAATAAAAAGGTGTATGCAGGAAATGTTTAACCCTTCTCTTGCTGAATTTTAAATACATTTCTCCTTCTTTACCCAAGCCCTGTTGTATAATTACATATATCTTCACTATGTACACGTATATCGCTGTGTAATCACTGCTGTGGACTGCACTGGTTGCACAATCAACTTGTAAATAGTGCAGACCCTGATGAGACAGCTCCTGCAGGAGCTGTCTCATCTGGGTCTTCACTATTTACAGGTAGGTATATTGATGTGAAAAGCAAGCGAAGGGTTAATCCTTTATTCGACAAATACACCTTTCTATGTCTTTGCAAACAGAGTAAACCCAGATCAGATGGCTCTTATAGGTAATCTCTGTTTGCTTATGATACAGTACTGATAAGATGATACCGTTCTGCCATGGCAAAAATCCTATGTCCATGTTCTTATCAATATTCGTGATGTCAATAATTTTACATGAATATTCATGGAGTAAAGGGTTACGGAATATGTATAAAGTAAAGTACCTAGTTATAGTCTACGTTCAGTCCGAATGACCGCTCGGTCGACTGTACATTTACTCCCCTAGTCATTCGCCTACACTATTGAGCACTGCTTACATATGGCGCAACCATGCAGCCGCAGTACCCGCTTGTGACCCTAACAGATACCCATTTTAACTCTTGGGTGGAGAGGAGGTGCGTTGGGAGACACTGAAAAGCATCTCTGAAATTTCCGGGAGGGACCGAGATTTGAACCCTGGACCTCCAGATTGATAGTCAAGCACGTTACCACTAGACCACCGCACACATACTCTACAGACAAACCTCCACCAAACATTATAAACTCCTTTATCTGTACACCAGCAGATGTTGGCAACTTGGCACACGATGAAATGAACTCTATCCATGCTAAATAATTGTAACGGGCTTAACCCTTCTCTTGATGAATTTTACAATACATTTCTCCTTCTTTACCCATGCCCTGTTGTATAATTACATATACCTTCACTGTGTACAAGTATATCGCTGTGCAATCACTGCTTTGGAGTGCACTGGTTGCACAATCAATTTGTAAATAGTGCAGACCCTGATGAGACAGCTCCTGCAGAAGCTGTCTCATCTGGGTCTTCACTATTTACAGGTAGGTATATTGACGTGAATAGCAAGCGAAGGGTTAATTCAGAGATAATAACCCTTTACTCCTGGAATATTCATGAAAGAAATAATAACCTCATTAATATTAATCAGATTATTATTTAATAATTGTGTATGGATAAGGGGATTTTTGGCCATAGTAGAAACTGCAGAATCAGATCTATATAATTACATAAGCAAACAGAGCAGACACTGATAAGACGACTCTTATAGGAGCCGTCTGAACTGGGTCTACTATATTTGCCAAAGCGTAGAAAGGCGTATTAATGGAATAAAGGGTTAAACATTTTTCCAATTGATGTTTTCTTTTACAAAACATATCCAGAGTACCAAACAGATCTATTTGAGATGTAGAATTACTTACACTCAGATTGTTTGTGTGAAAAGACGAGATATTCAGTTAGTCTAATGGTACAATAGCTGTTCAAATCCTTGGAACACTTTAGGTACCGCCTTTGTCTTCTGCAAACTGTTGGTCTGCTCTAATTTCAATTTTTGAATGTTCTTTCTTTTCATTTCAAAACCCATACTCGCAGCATCAACCATCAGAACTTATGATGCCATTATTTCTTGCATGAATATTCATGGCTTCATGCTCAGTGTTGTAATACCTTCTGGTCCTTCGAGATCATGAATTTCAGTACTTCTTGTTCTGAAAATTGAATACCGCTTAAGCCGGTGCTAGGGGCGTGAGCAGTGTTGCACTTTCATTTACTGTTCATGAACAGACTCGATAAAACCGAGTCTGCAATTTTCTCTTTTTGTGTTACAATTAATGCTCATTGGATCACCTCCTTTCAGAATTTAAAGGGTAGATGATAGCTTAATACAGGATGGAAGTATAACAGAAGGTCACGTAGGTT
The DNA here is from genome assembly GCA_963576725.1 of Azorinus chamasolen. Taxonomy (NCBI): domain Eukaryota; kingdom Metazoa; phylum Mollusca; class Bivalvia; order Cardiida; family Solecurtidae; genus Azorinus; species Azorinus chamasolen. The sequence goes on along the minus strand of OY755246.1, from coordinate 18,816,799 downwards.
ACGTCACTCTACATTAATTGCCACCTGATATCAAAGATACCCATCTTTATTCTTCCCTTTCCTTGTTCAATATTAACACATTATCCCCTAGTGACGAATTTTTGCGCATCCATAAACGTCACCTCATGAAACCATTGTGATAAATAGAGCATTTGCTGCTATAGGAGCAAACGCTCTATTTATCACAATTGTTTCAAACTACAAAATTCTAAATGTTTCTTTTCCTCTAGTTAATGCTCCTTTTTGGTAGATACATTCAAAGAGGTTGGGTCTAAAATTAGACTTAAGTTAATGCTAGAAATAATGACACCATGAATGTTTTGTCACTGACCGTTCCAAGGCGGTGCTTCCACCTTCCCCCTATTGTGTGTTTGTTTTGTCTTTGTGCGTCTCTTGTTGTTTTTATAGTTATGTACATTTGCTGTTTCCTTGTGTTGCTGTTCGGGCGACTGTTTGTTCTGTATGTGGTGTTTCCTGCATGACACATTTTTGTACTTTTATAAGCTAAGTTTTTATAATGAAAACATTTCAAAGAAAGCGTTTGATTTGACAAAGCCTGTATAATGAGATTTATATCATGTCAACAGAGTAGGACCCAGACCAGATGGCTCCTAAATGTCGATTCTGTTTACAAATGCATGAAACACGTTTATATGAAGGAACTTGTAACTATGTCTGCAAGTAAAGCAGACCTTGATCAGACTGCTTCTACAGCCATCTGCTCTGTTTGATTATATATTTATATAGATCCCATTCTAAAGTTGTTGTCACTGTTCAAGGTTCTATTACTCATGATGCAGTTATAAAAAGTGAACTACAGTAAAATATCGATTATTCAAACACTCAAATACATTACATTTTTGTTTTTAAAGATAAGTGGCTGCTTAATTCAGGGTGAAAGTCATACGGAAAGTTCCTCAAGGAGCTTTCTACATGACATTCACCCTGCATCAAGTAGCCACCTGCCTAAAAAGGCACCCATTCTTCATTACTAAACTTTCAATGCATCGAGTTTTTACTGTAATTATTTTATAACCGTTTCGGCGCCAAATTTCTAAGTGTCTGCAATCGAATTTTGTGAAATCATATGGTAAAATACAAAAACAAATTCAAAGGAATAAAGCACAAATATGGAATTTGAGACTGCGACAAAAAGTTAAGTCCCTTATCAGACGCCGCCTTGAAAATGCAGCGTCTGATCTGGGACTGCACTATTTGTCGAGGTGCATTTTTGCGACTTCGGCGGTAAAAGGGTTAATGTCATTATTTCTTACATGAAAATTCATGGTATAATGGATTGCAGGTTCATTTTAATGAGATTATACTGTGTATAATTGTTATTGCATATATATTTCAGATTAAAGTCACTCCTCCGACTCTCTTGATTCGGATTCTGTTCGATTCGGATACTGATTCAGAAAGAAAGAAGAATACAAACAATAGAACAGATGAAGATGTTCAAAGGCTGTGTACACAAACTATAAGGACTAGCACTTAACTTTCTCTCCTCAGACTGCATTTGGTAGTTGCTTTAGAGACGGTTTGTTTACTGTTCCTGTAAACCTATCATTAGCCAATCATTATAATTACAAATGCACAGATAATCTGTTCCATACAGAGTGGCAAATAATATGAAAAAGTAACTGTGTCAATTATTTCATTTATATTTTTCACTTTTTATATACTCCAACTTTGGATAAGAGGTGGTGGGGATTATATATTTCATGTGTCAATCTGTTCATCCTTTGGCTCTTAATCCACAATAAATATGACTTTTAATGCCCATGCAAACAGAGTAGACTTAGATCAGACAGCTTTTGTAGGTCTTATCTGGTTCTGATCATATGCCTATAGAACAATATAAATCTGATTCTACAGTTTATTAAGGTTTTACCAAATTGTGTCTTTTTCAAGTATGCCAATAATATTATTAGTTGATCATACATATCATATTTCTTACATGAATATTTATTGCGTAAACGGTTAAATTTGAATCATGAAACTTCATGACATGTTTGGTCATATTAAAACCTCTCTATGCCATGTCACCTATGTTAAGTACCACAAGTGAAATAAGAGTATGCTCTTTCTTGGTATAGAAAGCATGCAGTGGTATTACTGTTCAGCTTCACTGTATTTATTGTGGACCATATATTATGTTTTCTGTTTATTGTGTAACCTTGTGCGCCTGGGAATGTTTATGATGTGCCTTGAATTGCACTAGAGCTATAGGCCTTGCTCTTGTTTCCCACAGATGCATTTCTGTTGATACATGCCTGTTTATGTTACTATTTTACCTAATAAATCATATTTTATATAAACTGTAAAGTATTTGTATACTCCTTCAACCATATGCAGGTAATTGGTACAAACCGTTTCGGTAACTCAGTTAGAAACGAATATTACAGAAGTACAAAAAAAGAGGAAAAACTAAATACAGAACAAACAGCAGCACGAACAGCAGCACAAGGAAACAGCAAATGTACATAACTATAAAACATCAAGAGCCGCACAAAGACAAACAAACATACTATAGGGGGAAGATGGAAGTACCGCCTTGGAACGGTCAGTGACAAAAGCCACTGGGGGGGGGGTTAAACCGGTTTTTGGGCGCCCAACCTCACACTTATTCCATCCCCATCCTAAAAGACATACAGTGTAAATAAACGTATCCCCTCTCCGACTAATCTACAACAACCGCGATGCAAATAAAGTGGTAAAGTGCATGATTTTCCTTTTCAGATCAGATCAACTAAGAACTTTTGTGATCGCCCATAATCCGGTGTCTATCTGTCCATCAGCCCGAACACAATTATTTTAATGATATTTCGTCTGAAACTATAAGGCAGAATGTACCAAACATTACATAAATGATATTTGTATCATGCTCTATCAATATTGTTTAAACGGATCTGGATTCATGTGCAACTCTGACCGTCGTGTGACCCTCTATCAAAATTATTAAAGTCATGATGATATCTCAAAAACATGGCCGCCAGGGGAGTTACTATATTTCCATATATAACGACATGTAGAGAGAAAACATTTAAAATCACCCTGTCCCCAAAACCGGCGACCATTTCACACTGTATTGTGTAGGAATAGTGGCCTGGCGACTCTTTATTAAAATTGCTAAAACCATATTGATATCTCAACAAACACGGCCACCAAGGGCAGACTAGATTTCCGTATATAACTATTATATATATAGAAAACATTTAAAACAAATTCTTCTCCAAATCGGCGGTCAAATTGTATTGCTATTTGATAGGAATAGTTGCCTAATGACCTGTTATCAAAATTGCTAAAAAGATATTGATATCTCAATAAACTTGACCGCTAGGGTTAGGGCTAGATTTTCTTTTATATCTGTATAGAAATCATTTAAAATATCCTCCAAAAGTAGTGGTCCAATTCAAATGGCATTTGGTAAGATAGGCGCCTGGTCAGACTATCAGAATTGCTAAAACCAGATGGATATCTCAATCACAACATGGTTCCCAGGTTCTTTTTAATTGTTCACATGTGCCCCAATCGACACCGACAAAGATTTTTTCGGAGTACGGACAAAACCCAACTAGGACAACAAATCCACAGGGCATAACCCAATTGCAACTTTTGGTAAGGTGGACAAAACACCAAATGTAAAATTAAACTGTTTAACAATTTGATCAGGTACATGTACATGGTTTGATTGGTACATGCATGGTTTTATATCAGTTTACCTATTCATTCTAGATGTTGATTTATAGTGTAAAATAGTATCTATGAGAAATAGTCTAGACCCTGATTACATTACTTCCTTTACGAGTGAGTGATTTGAACAAACAGTATGTTTTGATAATGACCAGGTACTTGGTTGTCTTTGGTATACATCTGCACACTAAACAGATTTATTTTTTGTAGCCTATGCAAACAGTTTGTATCAAGGGAATATGCTGAGATACCCAGTGTCTGATCATAATCTAAACTGATTTTTGTTTTTGTGTCACCTGAATCTTAGCCTACAACCTAGTTGAGTTGGCAGTGATTTATAGAGCAAGGAGTGCGATGGACTGACTAATACAGTATTTAGTTCAAGGGACCAAACACGTGATTATGTTTACTAATTGAGAGCTCCCATGAAAAGTTTAGTTTTCAAAGCAAGTTTACTGTATGCTAAAGGATGCTCAAACTAGAAAGTTTTTATCAGAATGACAGTAAGTTAAGAACCTAAATCAGAGTCGTTTGTGAGTGTTTTTAATTTTGCCACCAACAATTAGTAAGTTTTCACATAAATGCTTCAATATTTGATGCTCGTCCCGCACGGCATTTTCATTATGTACAAAAATTCGACGCCTAACCCCCCTCCTCCCCGCCTACGGATTTTGGATCATCCCCTTTCTAGCATCGCACAAGCAATGAGTGAAATGTGGCGATTAATTGTAGAAGGACCGACCACCAAATATGCGGTGTGTTGCAATATTATTGGATTAATCATTTTATGTCAGGAATTATTTCATACAGTTACTGGAGAGATTTTGAACATTGATGTTTCCATCTAAATTACGAGGTTTGTAAATAATATCTCCATTCCGGGAGCGAAATCCCTTGCCGTAGGAACAAATTTGAATTACATTTGCATTTACTAATCACTGTGAAATTTCGGTAAGAGAATTGAAATAATGTGTTACGCAGTTTGCCACACCTATATTTATCCATATGTATTTAAGATGTTTATCAGTAATAATTGACATCATCAACAGGGGAACAGGTTCTAGCAGAACTGTGAAATGTGCATTCCGTATGTGTACCACGAGGTACTTTTCCATCTAGATGAAAAAGTTACCTAACTATATTAAAGTCAAAGTCACCCCGATCGACATAGAGTTTTGAAGAGATCAGTACAAAATGATAGAAAGATCGTAGTCAAAACAGGTGCCTAACTGTAAATTCGATAGTGCTTGTGAAAGCAAATAACACTGTACTACAGTACTGTAGGAATATGTTTATATATCTACTTTTATAAATGTATAAAAAGCCACTCATAAGTTACAGTGTATTACAAGTACATGCAATCCATAAATTTGTGTATAAAACAGTATTCAGTTGTAAAAAACTAAACATGTTTCATATTGCGCAACGTGTATGCAAACTTAAACTTTTACGTTTGTGTTTTACTGTTTGCAAATGAATTCAAACCCAATACAGCGTCTTATAATCATCATACGACAATGAATATTTACGCGATTGCTGTCTTTCGTCTTTAAACCTTTCACCGCCAATGTGTAAAAATGCACCACGACAAAGAGTGCGCAGTCCCAAATCAGACGGCGGCGTCTGATCAGGGACTACATTTTTTGTCTCAACTCTATTTCTATATCTGTACTTTATTCCTTCGAAATGTACATTAATTTTCCTAATTTTACCGAATTATTTAATAAAATTGGTTTGCAGACGACAATGGAAATTTGGCGCCGAAAGGGTTAATGGAATTCATTTAAAACGGTCAGTTTCTATATAGGCCTACTGACAATGCGTATGAATATATGCCATCACATCCGTTCAATAAACTTTAAGCTGAGCTTATACAGATCAGTAAGTACTGTTTCAATAAACACACATTTTCAAATACATCATAAAACTTGGTATTTGTTATGTTCAATCATTATTATGAAGATCGTCAATGTGAATTAATATGAAAACCACTGTGGTACAAAATAAACAGTTTTCCGTAATGCGTTTTGTTTTTGTTCTACAGCAAAATATTACCAGCCTTTGTCGAACAGTTAACGAAACTAGAACGCATCCCGAATAAATATTAATACGTTGCCGAATATAATCGTGTCTTCGGTATCAGACTCGTGAACGTTTTCTGTCTTCTTCGGCATTTATTCGATTGATTTTCTTGCGCTATAATTCCTAACAGCATATAAACAAATGATTTATGTAATTGGTAGTCATTTTAAAACACATTGCAAGCAGAGACTATCACTATATGTAATGCCGATTCGTCACTCTCGGGTTGTAAGTTAGGTTTTAAAAACATCGTTTATAGCGATTATAAACATACAAATAAGATATGAAATCAAAGTACATGCAATGGCTACAAAGATAAGATGACGGACTGACATACTACTTACCCACTAGGGGCCATCCTGAAGGGCCCGGCGGATACCGTTTGGATTTGTTGAGCGAATATATGTACCATACGACCAGCAGCGTCGTCACCAGGACGAGTAAGTTTGTTGCCTCAATGGGTAGGTAAAACATATTCACCTAGTGTCACCTGTAATGTTTAACCATTTACTCTATGAGTATCAATGTAAAACTAATGATATCATGAATATTCATTACGTGAGTTTTATAACAGCACTACAGACTGGTTACTAGGTGGTCTGAACAGAGGCCCACAAAAGATGCAACTCCTTTTACTTCTCCGCCAACTCCTATGTTGAAACCTCTTATTTGGTCACAACTTAGGGTTTGGTCGAGAAATAACGATTTTAATATTTGAATACATACCTTATTCTGTTGTGTTGATGTTAGGTTGATGGAATGAGTCGAATGTTTACGATTGGCACGGTGTCTAGACAAATATATACATGGGGTGTTCGCCGTTGAACGTGCCATGTAATAGCCACTTAAATGCGTTTTTGCACGTGTTAGTATTCCCGTCACGTTGGTTTGTGGAAGTCCCAGATTCGGAACACACCGGTTATCTTCTACACCTGGACAAAGGTTCAAACAAGATGGGTCAAATGAAACATTTTCAAAAATACCTCCTTTACCCACAACCAGAACCTATCTTGCTCTAAGCAAGCTCTGAATTTGGCCAGTCAGATGCTTGAGAATGATCTCAGACACAAGCAGAAAGTTTTATAACCTCGCAGTAGCCGTTTTATATGAAAGAAGTGACTAACCTTTTGAATGCCGAATATTCAAATGAGGATGGTCCATTAGTAGTTAATGACATAGCTTAAACTTGCTATAGGATTTTATACGACAAACGGTGCAGTCTATGATTATAGTGTTCTTCTAGGGACCCATTAATCTGGATCTAGACTGTTTGCAAATGCAGTACACTCTTATCCTGTATCGGACGTTCCTTTCCCGGTGGGAAATTAATAACCAGTTGATGTAACGTAACCCATTTGTGAACAGGGTTCTTTTAAGTAGGCATTGGCGAACAGTGTAGACCCAGATCAGGGTCATTCTGATCATGGTCTACACTGTTTGCTGAACCCATTTATAGCAATGCCTTATACTTATCTTGTGTACCCTCAACATGAAATGGGACAAGTTCCAAATCTGGATCTGGATGGGTATAATATAATATGGGAATAAATAGGATAAGTAAATATGTTTGAGCAGACATCAGCTTTTATTGCGGGATAAGGCAAAAGTCTTCGTTATAATCAGGCTGCTTTGAGAATGGTAGTGAACATAGTTCTGCAGAAGAAATTTACCTTGTTTTAATAGTCAAATGTCATCATTATGGTCATTCTATGAAGAAAATTGACCGTTGATATTTACAGTAAAACCTCTCTATAACGGCCACTAAATTACATCAAGTATCTTGTGCTAAAGGCAGGTGGTTGCTTAAAGCAAGGTGAAAGTAAAGCAGACTGCTCCTATAGGAGCGTTCTGTTTTACTTCCATCTTGCTTTAAGCAGCACCCTGCCCTAAATACCAACTAATTAACACAATTTGGTGGCCGTTATAGAGAGGTTTTACTTACATTAATTTGACCCATTTACATGTGTAAAACCTTCTACCGCTAATCTGGATCTGACTAACCTTTGCAAACAGCTTTAATCCAATCTAGGCGTCTAATCAGGATCCAAGCTGTTTGACACTCGGTAAATAGTTTCACAAAAGCTTGATGGATTCGTGCCAGATTCAACTTTGAGCCGACATTACTTTTAACAACAGAGTAAGTGCAATTAGGTGTCTATAATCTAAACCACCTGCAAGTGTGGACGGCACGTCCATTGACATACAGTAAAAACATCCTTTACCACAACCAGTAGGATTGAACACTTTGGCGCTAATGAGTTTCGTCTGCAAACAATGTTGTCTGCTTTAAGTTTCAGAATAGACTTTCCTTCATATTGTCTAAAACGTAAATGGTGTATCAAACAGATATGATCCTGACGGGACGTCGAGTTACTCGGCGTTTCATTTGGATACAAACTGTTTGTTAAAATAATCACAGGTTCACTCGTGAGTCGCTTTCCGGTGACTTTAGCTGTGAAAAGGTAAAATAATACAATTCAGGATGAAACTAATACAGACAAACAACCTTAAGCGTTTTCTATGTGATTTCCATTCAGCCAGGAACATGTCTAGAAGACTGACAATAACTTTGTTTGAGCGGTCGCTTTAGGGAGGTTTTGTTGTACACAAACAAAACCCTCGTATGTGCATAGGGTAAGCTCCCACTTTCACCATTCTTATTTAATTGGTATTGTAGTGTTTTATTTATTTATTTACTTATTTATTTATTTATTTATTTTATTTTATTTCTCTTCAGTAACAATTTACAGTTAAACAGACAATATAAGCTGTACACTGTCACACTTTAATAGAGTTATAAGAGACTATCTTCACTTAACTAAGTGTGGGCATTTGGTGAGGGAAAAGGGATTCTCTTGTGTAGGTTAACAATAGACTACTTGGTGTTAATTAAGGTTTATAGATGTTTCACAACAGTTGGGTTTATTTGTGTCAGGTTTTGGAGTATGAAGATGAATTGTATTGCTTGTTGTTGCATTTTATCCAGATTGTTAAATAAAATTGATAAAGAAATAGAAAGTTTCTATCAGATTTTGCATTTCTTAGAATTAATTATCATGCAAATGCATCATAATATGATGGCTTCCTAATATACAGGACAAATGCAACGCTAAAACATTAAACCACTACCTGCCGCAATGACCCAGAAGAAGACTTAATTTAATGGAGCCATCCATTTTTTTATGTTGAGGGGCACAGCAAAACAACATTTGCTGGTAAAGCCACTGACATAGATGTCTTTAGCAAACAATACAGACACTGTTCAGAGGACTCCTCCAGGAACCTTCTGATATATTTCTACTGTTTACCTATGTTCCTGTTTAAGGCACATTGGGGAAAATGGGTTTAATAAATGCTTGTATATTCCGTTTGAATTTACTCACAGTAATGTCAAATCCCGTAAATTCAGCTTGCATTATACTTACATAATGTAGGCCTATACTCGCACGTAATTTATAATAAAGGACATCTGGTCGAGGTATGGTATAAACCTGCATGATACGAGTCGGGACGATTGGTTTCGAACTTACGTAATAACGTTTTATGATAATCGTGTCTGCTTTAATTCAGGTTGTTCTGTAAATGACGCGTTTTAGAAGTCTGTAGAACTGTAGCACAGCTTTATCTTGTTCTGGGAAAAATAGTACAACGTGGAAAAACTTTCGAGTAATCAATGAAAATTGTGAAAGTTTAGTGTTAAGCTGTCTCCGATGTGTTCGCCCTCGTTATAGACAACATCCTTGCGTGTTCCGAAACAGACCATTTAGAGTGGCGATGTAAACTATTGATCTTAAAGGGGAAGTCCCAACATCCGACGCGTTTCAAAAATACTTACAATATACAAAACACATTGTTTAAATACTTAAGGATAGTATATGGCAAGAAAACCTATCCAATAAACGTTGAAAATGGCAAAATATCCATGCGCTTGATATCGTTGATCCAGATTTTATTCCCCAATGTTTCAGTTTTATTCGGGTTGGGTTTTAGTTTCGTATCTGTTCTCGCTATTCGCGTCTCTCCGACCACTTCCGAGACAGATGTTACGTAAACAATAGAGGGATCGTGTGAGCATAGGCAAAACGCTGAAAACCTGAACGGAAAAAGGCCGATAATACTTTGTTGTAGAATTTTTTTTATAAGTATTGATGAAATCGGTTTATTTTGTATCATAAAGGCATATATTTTTCGATGTATTGACAATCTCCATAATAATGATTGAACATAACAAATACTAAGTATTATGAATATTATTGAAAATATGCGTTCATTGTGGGGGCTTCCTCATACCATGTACAGGGAAATCTTAACAGTATTTATTTCAATGTGTTATGATAAATATCTTCTCTAAACGGAAACTGTGTTACAAGAGAAACATGTTCATGATAACTTTATAGTTAATCTCGATCATTATAACCTTATCATACAAACTCAAAATGGGCTTAGAAAAAAACATAGCCGTGAAACCGCAATTAAACATATTAGACACAAATAGTTGAAAGCTCATAGACATGCAATTTGTCCACGCCTTTACAAATAACTAGTTCCTGTATGAGCCTGTCTGATCAAGGTTTGCTCGTTTTGTTTATGAAATCATAATAGGTCTGAATATGCAGTCCCTACCAATACCAAACTTCTTTTTGTACATAAACAGATATAAAGGGTTTAAAAGTACAGTTAAAGTTTTCGATGTGTTCAATGCTTGATTTTAGTTTTATGTTTATTGATGGAGAAAGTAAGGGTGCAATGACTATTGGGCACATGGGTATATGTTTTATGTTACTATACGTACTTATTAGGTTTATACACATTCAAGCTGTTTAGCCTTCTGCGTTCTGAACCATTGTCGTCTGCAAATATTGTTGTCTGCTTCTATTCTAAAAGTACATAATTTTTTCATTTTCTTTTCTGAAATTGTGCCAGAGATGCCACCAGTGTTTGGATCCTGATGAGGCGCCTAGTTACTTCGCGTTTCATTTGGATCCAAATTGTTTGCAAATTGTATCACAAAATCGCTAGTTTGGTGCTGAAAGTAAACGTTTTGGCTATCACAAAGAACTGCTTAACCCTTTCCCTCATATTCACATTTTTACAAATAGTCAGCAGACCCAGATAAGGCGACGCTGTTTGCTTAATAAAATTATCATAGACTTGGGGCATATAGTGTCTAGCAATAACAAGTATCCGTGTATACATTGGTTATTATAAAAAGTAAGCAAATGAATATTCATGAGGTCATAATTTGTTTTACATGAATATCGAACAGGGAAGATGTTAAATAAGTAATTATGTTTACCTATTTGCATGTGTTGGTATGAAGTGTTTTTTTTTTTTTATAATCTATGTTACAAATAAGATTTTTCTGAACCGAAATGGACGTGTGCCTAAGTTAAGTGAACTGAAGATGAAAAAGGGAGTTTTTTGTGCATTTCAAACAGTTTAGACATAGGCAAGTCACCGCTTCGACACTGTTTGTCCCATTAACCCATTCTCTCATTTTGACACCTCTGTAAAAGTCACTTTTTGAAATCATTGTGATTAATAGAGCATTACTCCATTGTTTCAAAACTACACAATTCTAAAAACAAACATAATTTTTCTAGAGTTCAAGAGTTAGGGTCTAAAAATAGCCTTTGCGGGGATGAGTTAACTATTTCCTTCACATAAACGCTTTTTCTTGCATTTGCAAACAGAGTAGACCCAGATCAGACGGTTTCTATAGGAGCCGTCTGATCAAGATGCGCTCTGTTTGCTTAACCATTTACCTGATAGAAGCGGCTTTTAGCGTGTTTGATTTATTCCTCCGCTGAAGAAAATAGTTCAAATTCATACAATCATGAACATATTGCATAATGAATATTTTCTATATCCTAGTAGGTGGTAGCTTAAAGCAGGCTGAAAGTAAAGCAGAATGCGCCTTAAGGCGCATTCTGCTTTACTTTCAACCTGCTTTTAGTGGTCATATATCTTCAAAACTAGAAACAGGCTATTGGGTAAAGGGTTAAGATATTATACAGTTTCTGTCATGTCCAAACGTCATATGTCCATGTGTTCAAACATCATGTGTCCATGTGTTATTATAACATTTAATCTCATTATTATTCATGATGTCATTATTTCTTACATGAATATTCGAGGAGTAAATGATTAACACTTTGACTGCTGAATATCTAAAGTGGAATGGTCCAAATGTGTTAAACAATAGGGACCATTCAGTTTAAAAGTGGAATGGTCCAAATGTGTTAAACAATAAGGACCACTCTGTATAAAAGCGGAATGGTCCATTTGTTCTTAACAATAAGGACCACTCTGTATAAAAGTGTTTGCACCAGACCTTTGAATGATAACAATGCAGACTCAGGTCAAAGGATTTCTCTAGGAACCCTCTAATGTGCGTCTACAGTACCCTTGTTTCATACAGTGAACTTTTTGCACGCTAATTTTTCTCATCTGTAGCAATTGTTGTCTTCTTCAATTCTTAAACTGAATTATGTTATGTCTCATCTGGATCATAACTGTCTGAAAAGAAAGGTAATCACGGTTTCGTCAGTATTGTACAACTTTAGAGTCATGTGTTTAATAAGTTGATACCTCAGCAGAGTCCGAAGTGTTTGCCGCCGTTTCGAATATAAACATTTTTAATGATTTTGTTTTAACAAAAATAAACGAAACTGTCTATGACAATTTTAACAGCAGTTTAACCCTGACAGTATAGGGCACAATACACTACTGTGATTTGCAAATAGTGTAGACCAAGATGAGAGGGTTCATAGAGAAGTATTCTCATAAGGGTATGCACTGTTTGTCATGTTATTGAAATTGTTTATCGACTTTTAAATTCCTTTTCCGCTATATATAGCGTATTATTCCTCTGTACATGTATACCCGGTTTTGCTTTGTTTTCGCAGGGGTCTTATTATTGGTTTGCTGAAAATCGACGACAGATTTTCTTACATGAGTGAGGTGAATGTATATGACTACGTACGGTATCGAACTCTGTGTCATCAATGGCATTGGCTGGTTTATTTATAGTGTAACTGTTGTCAATATCAAATTCGATTTCAATAAGTGCGTGCATGATATTTGTGTATTTATATGTTGTAGTGCTGTTACGTGGTGTAGTCTGCGCAGGTTAATGAGTGGTGCGTGATCTGAGTATTTTAAACTTGGATAATTACCTAAGCGTCTTATTGATTTAAAGGTAAGTACAGTAAAAGCTCTATATAACGGCCACTTAATTTCATTGAGTGTTTCATGTTAAAGGCTGGCGGCTGCTTAAAACGAGGTAAAAGTAAAACAGAACGTTCCTATAGGAGCGTTCTGTAATACTTTCGCATTGCTTTTAAGCAGCCACCTACCTTAAATACCAATTAACTAGCACAATCTAGTGTACTAGGTTCTACTGTAGTCAATGACGGATAACCAATTGAATGAGCAATATGTGTATTCAGCGCTTTTATTATTTAACAGGCGACTATAATATTTGCAATAAACATATTTGTTGACTTGCACATTTCATTTAGTCTACGGCCATACGTCTACCACTGTGTGTCTTTAACGGGATAGGGAGGGGAGGGGTGGGTAGAACATCAGCTTGGTTAACATGCATGAGATACTCTTAATGCAGGGTGAAAGTCATGAAAAAACCTCCACTAGCTTTTACATGGCTTTCGCCCTGCGTTAAGCAGCCACCTACCTAAACGTATATAAATTCCTTCTCTACTAGAACTCCGGTTTAGAGGGTTAATTTATACTGTATTAATTAATATTTTGCCGTAATGAGTATATATTTTTTATATTTCAGTTTCAAAAAAGTCAATTTCGTCTTGTCTGTACACCCAAGATCCATTCGGTAATATTGTATCACAAATGAAAATGCCTTCATTGTTTTCAAACATATCTTGAGAAAGGTTTATCCAGATAACCCCACAGGTTTGCTTAGCAATTACTTTGATATTGAGATTTAAAAGTTGTGGGTTTTTTTTCCATATAAAGCTATGCATTCATGGTAGCTTCCTTTCTTTGTATTTTGGGAGTTATTACCGGGAATGAATACTTTGGTAAAACCATTAATTTCAAAATTAAAAAAGGTTATTTTCTTGGATCCATGTTTAAGAGAGGAACATTATGTCAAGATCCTTTAAATATTCTATAAACATAGGGTCTGGTAATATTCTTTTTCAGCCCGTTTATGTTCTAGAGTAAAACGTTAAGCTTCTCATGACCTCCATAGTCTGCATTATTTTATTGACTTTTACTGGGTGTTTATTGGCGTCCGTTTATGAATAGTTTATGAATAGTTTTTAACGCACAAATAGGAGTCGTCTGATCTTGTTCTACTCTGTTTGTAAAGGCGTATTTATGGAGGAAATGGTTAACCTTTTCGTCGCTACATAAACATTGTCTGCATCGGTTAACGTCGGGTTTGGGTTTCCAATCTGAGTTGTATTCAACATAATCAGCTGACAAAATGAGACACATGAGTTTGCAATGGTGATCATTATGTTGAAAGATATACTTGTTTTCAACCTAAAAGGGTGCTGTTAACCCTTTCCTTCATGCATACGCATTTGCATGCCTTTGTTAACAGGGTAGACCCATATCAGACGCCTCTTGGGGAGCTGTCTCGTCAGGGTCTATTCTCTTTGCTTGTGAAATTATAATCGATTTGACTTGTGTCTACCAAAACAAACGATTTGTGTGTATATCATTAGTATGCCACTATAATAATTCAGCTAATAGGGAAATGGTTAACTCTTTTCAAATACAGTAAACACACTCTAATGCGACCACCAAAAGGTGCATACTTCTGGATAACTTCCGTCCTGCATTAAGCAACCATCTGCTTATAAAGACAGGTATGGTTATTTTAAGTGGTCGCATTAGAGGAGTTCTAATGTAAATGTATGCTTCAAGTTTTACTGTTAAACCTCTGCCTTTACCTCATGTATATATATTTAAGAAATAATGACGTCATGAGTATCACTTAGTTTATTTTTTATAATGACATATGAGCCCATACATGTTTTAATTGGCCAGAAACTGTAGAATCAGATCTATATTGTGTATTAAGCAAACAGAGTAGACCCAGATTAGGTTGCCAAATAGGTGTTAACGTTTCTTTACTTTTCAAAACTCCTTTTCAAAGTATACAGTTTGGATCCTGCTGTGCCACTAAATTGCTTGGCATATCATTGGAGTCCTATAGTTACCCAGTACTTTGTTCATGGTCTAAATCTTGGTGTTTTATATGTACAGTAGAACCTGTCTTAAGCGACCATCAAAAAGGGGTCTAAGTATGAGTAGCTTAATGCAGGTCAAAAGTAATGCAGAAAGTTCCTAGTATTTCTGCATTACTTTTGCCCTGCACTAAACAACCACCTGCCTTTTAAGACTCCTGTTTTCATGAGTGAATTTTTGTCTAACATTATGTAATCACCTTCTTTAGAAGACTCTTATGTTTAATTAATAGAGGCCAGTTCTAATGAATGACCACTTATGACAGGTTCTAAAGAATGACCCTTTATGACATGTTCTACAGAATGACCACTTATGACAGGTTCAACAGAATGACCACTTATGACAGGTTCTACAGAATGACCACTAATGTCAGGTTCTACAGAATGACCACTTATGACAGGTTCTACAGAATGACCACTTATGACAGGTTCTATAGAATGACCACTTATGACAGGTTCTACAGAATGACCACTTATGACAGGTTCTATAGAATGACCACTTATGACATGTTCTATAGAATGACCACTTATGACAGGTTCTACAGAATGACCACTTATGACAGGTTCTACAGAATAGCCACTTATGGCAGGTTCTACAGAATGAGCACTTAAGACAGGTTCTATAGAATGACCACTTAAGACAGGTTCAACAGAATGAGCACTTAAGACAGGTTCTATAGAATGACCACTTATGAGACAGGTTCTACAGAATGACCACTTAAGACAGGTTCTACAGAATGACCACTTAAGACAGGTTCTACAGAATGACCACTTATGACATGTTCTATAGAATGACCACTTATGACATGTTCTATAGAATGACCACTTATGACAGGTTCTACAGAATGACCACTTATGACAGGTTCTACAGAATGACCACTTATGACTGTCAGGTTCTACAGAATGACCACTTATGACTGACAGGTTCTACAGAATGACCACTTATGACAGACAGGTTCTACAGAATGACCACTTATGACAGGTTCTACAGAATGACCACTTATGACAGGTTCTACAGAATGATCCCTTATGACAGGTTCTACAGAATGACCACTTATGATATGTTCTACAGAATGACCACTTATCACAGGTTCTACAGAATAGCCACTTATGGCAGGTTCTACAGAATGACCACTTAATACAGGTTCTACAGAATGACCACTTATGACAGGTTCTACAGAATGACCACTTAAGACAGGTTCAACAGAATGAGCACTTAAGACAGGTTCTATAGAATGACCACTTATGAGACAGGTTCTACAGAATGACCACTTATGACAGGTTCTACAGAATGACCACTTATGACAGGTTCAACAGAATGAGCACTTAAGACAGGTTCAACAGAATGAGCACTTAAGACAGGTTCAACAGAATGACCACTTAAGACAGGTTCTACAGAATGACCACTTAAGACAGGTTCTACAGAATGACCACTTATGACAGGTTCTACAGAATGATCCCTTATGACAGGTTCTACAGAATGACCACTTATGATATGTTCTACAGAATGACCACTTATCACAGGTTCTACAGAATAGCCACTTATGGCAGGTTCTACAGAATGACCACTTAATACAGGTTCTACAGAATGACCACTTATGACAGGTTCTACAGAATGACCACTTAAGACAGGTTCAACAGAATGAGCACTTAAGACAGGTTCTATAGAATGACCACTTATGAGACAGGTTCTACAGAATGACCACTTATGACAGGTTCTACAGAATGACCACTTAAGACAGGTTCAACAGAATGAGCACTTAAGACAGGTTCAACAGAATGAGCACTTAAGACAGGTTCAACAGAATGACCACTTAAGACAGGTTCTACAGAATGACCACTTATGACAGGTTCTACAGAATGACCACTTAAGACAGGTTCAACAGAATGAGCACTTAAGACAGGTTCTATAGAATGACCACTTAAGACAGGTTCAACAGAATGAGCACTTAAGACAGGTTCTATAGAATGACCACTTATGAGACAGGTTCTACAGAATGACCACTTATGACAGGTTCTACAGAATGACCACTTAAGACAGGTTCTACAGAATGACCACTTATGACAGGTTCTACAGAATGACCACTTATGACAGGTTCTACAGAATGACCACTTATGACAGGTTCTATAGAATGACCACTTATGACAGGTTCTACAGAATGACCACTTATGACAGGTTCTACAGAATGACCACTTATGACAGGTTCTACAGAATGACCACTTATGACAGGTTCTATAGAATGACCACTTATGACAGGTTCTACAGAATGACCACTTATGACTGTCAGGTTCTACAGAATGACCACTTATGACTGACAGGTTCTACAGAATGACCACTTATGACAGACAGGTTCTACAGAATGACCACTTATGACAGGTTCTATAGAATGACCACTTATGACAGGTTCTACAGAATGACCACTTATGACAGGTTCTACAGAATGACCACTTATGACAGGTTCTATAGAATGACCACTTATGACAGGTTCTATAGAATGACCACTTATGACAGGTTCTACAGAATAGCCACTTATGGCAGGTTCTACAGAATGAGCACTTAAGACAGGTTCTATAGAATGACCACTTATGACAGGTTCTACAGAATGACCACTTAAGACAGGTTCAACAGAATGAGCACTTAAGACAGGTTCTATAGAATGACCACTTATGAGACAGGTTCTACAGAATGACCACTTAAGACAGGTTCTACAGAATGACCACTTAAGACAGGTTCTACAGAATGACCACTTATGACATGTTCTATAGAATGACCACTTATGACATGTTCTACAGAATGACCACTTATGACAGGTTCTATAGAATGACCACTTATGACAGGTTCTACAGAATGACCACTTATGACAGGTTCTACAGAATGACCACTTAAGACAGGTTCTACAGAATGACCACTTATGACAGGTTCTACAGAATGACCACTTAAGACAGGTTCTATAGAATAGCCACTTATGACAGGTTCTACAGAATGACCACTTATGGCAGGTTCTACAGAATGACCACTTATGACTGTCAGGTTCTACAGAATGACCACTTATGACTGTCAGGTTCTACAGAATGACCACTTATGACTGACAGGTTCTACAGAATGACCACTTATGACTGTCAGGTTCTACAGAATGACCACTTATGACAGGTTCTACAGAATGACCACTTATGACTGTCAGGTTCTACAGAATGACCACTTATGACTGTCAGGTTCTACAGAATGACCACTTATGACTGACAGGTTCTACAGAATGACCACTTATGACAGGTTCTATAGAATGACCACTTATGACATGTTCTATAGAATGACCACTTATGACAGGTTCTATAGAATGACCACTTATGACAGGTTCTACAGAATGACCACTTATGACAGGTTCTACAGAATGACCACTTATGACATGTTCTATAGAATGACCACTTATGACAGGTTCTACAGAATGACAACTTATGACAGGTTCTACAGAATGACCACTTATGACAGGTTCTATAGAATGACCACTTATGACAGGTTCTACAGAATGACCACTTATGACAGGTTCTACAGAATGACCACTTATGACAGACAGGTTCTACAGAATGACCACTTAAGACAGGTTCTACAGAATGACCACTTATGACAGGTTCTACAGAATGACCACTTATGACAGGTTCTACAGAATGACCACTTATGACAGGTTCTATAGAATGACCACTTATGACAGGTTCTACAGAATGACCACTTATGACAGGTTCTATAGAATGACCACTTATGACAGGTTCTACAGAATGACCACTTAGGACAGGTTCTACAGAATGACCACTTATGACAGGTTCTACAGAATGACCACTTATGACAGGTTCTATAGAATGACCACTTATGACAGGTTCTACAGAATGACCACTTATGACAGGTTCTACAGAATGACCACTTATGACAGGTTCTATAGAATGACCACTTATGACATGTTCTACAGAATGACCACTTATGACAGGTTCTACAGAATGACCACTTATGACTGTCAGGTTCTACAGAATGACCACTTATGACAGGTTCTATAGAATGACCACTTATGACAGGTTCTATAGAATGACCACTTATGACAGGTTCTACAGAATGACCACTTATGACATGTTCTACAGAATGACCACTTATGACAGGTTCTATAGAATGACCACTTATGACAGGTTCTACAGAATGACCACTTATGACATGTTCTATAGAATGACCACTTATGACAGGTTCTATAGAATGACCACTTATGACATGTTCTACAGAATGACCACTTATGACAGGTTCTATAGAATGACCACTTATGACATGTTCTACAGAATGACCACTTATGACAGTTTCCACTGTATGTACTGCTTAACCCGTCTCATATTGAATATTCAAAATCCGTCCACTGTGAATATTAATTACTTCAATCATTCTAACTTTGGATCGATTGTAGCCACTAAATTAGTAAATTATAATGGCAAACAGTGCAGACCCATATGGGACAGCTCCTCTAGGAACTGTCTCATATGGTCTACACTGTTTGCAAATGTGGATCGGTATGCTATTAGCATGAGAAGGGTTAAATATTTAACATGACTTTCAAAGTGGACAACGTTCTAATGTCTATAAGCTTAGCCAGCGAACAAGCTGGAATGGTATAAAACTATTTATACTGACGATTAGTCTTCTACTGGCCTGTTATTTAATCCTTTACCTCATGAAAATTCATGTAAAAAATAACATTATCGTGAATACTAAAAAGCAGAATATTTATACTGTCATTATAAATAAGGGAATTTTTGAAAATGACAGAACCATAGAATATTGGATTTTTATTGGTTCATCAGCAAACGGTGCAGACCCTTACAAAGCACACATTTATACCCTTTGACCAATAAATGCTGATAAGTGGTAAGCCCGTCAATGTTTAACAATATCGTCCATTCAATGAGAAAGGCTTAGATTGCAAGACATTTTTAATGAAAGACAGCGATGGCCCTGATTGGAGACCCTGTAGGAGCACTCTGATCAGGGTTTGCACTGTTTGTTGTAAAATCATATTCTTGAAATTGTTGTTTTGATGTGATTGTTTTTTCATAAATATGGGGGAGTCAAGTATACAATGGGCTAACCCTTTCCTTTATGTAATAATGATAATAACGACTTCATTTGACGTGGATTACATACATGTATTTGATAAGAACCAATTTTCAATATGGTCCACACACATAATAAATACATATACAACTTCAATTAAACGCCTTTTCACGCATTTGCAAACAGAGACGATCCAGATCAGGCGGCTCCTAGAGTAGCCGTCTGAGCAGGGTCTTCTCTGTTTGCTTATGAAACTATAATAGATCGGACTCTACAGTTTCTACAAATACGAAATATTCCTATGTGCTTGTACTACTGTACTACAAATACAGAGCATATAAATACTCATGATTTCATTTTATTTCTTTCATGAATATTAAACATGGAACAGGTTAACCCTTTCCCTCATATTGACGACTTTTGACGACTCTGTAAAAGTCACTTTGTGAAACCATTGTGATAAATAGAGCATTTGCTCCTATAGGAGCAAATGCTCTATTTATCACAATGGTTTCAAACTACAAAATTCTAAATTTTCCTTCTCTCTAGTTAATGCTCTTTATCGGTATGTTTATTCAATGTGGTTGTATATAAAAATAGCATTGAGGTAAAAGGTTAAACTGTATGTATGTAATCGTGCGCTATATTAATACTACAATACATGTATAACCATTGTTACCATGACCCTATTCGCCACAGGGTTGTAAAGCTGAATATGTCAGTTCAGCACCAGTTCTTTCACTTTAAATAGAACTAATGGAGTAGAAAATACCGTAGACTGCATCAGATAAAACTGCTCTCTCTAACCGAGTCTAAACTATTTTTTAGGTTTCTCTGGCAGACATGTTTAACCCTTTCCCTCATATTGACAACTTTTGGCGACTCTATAAAAGTCACTTCGTGAAACCATTGTGATAAATAGAGCATTTGCTCCTGTAGGAGCAAATGCTCTATTTATCACAATGGTTTCAAACTACAAAATTCGAAAAGTTTCCTTTTCTCTAGTTAATGCTCCTTTTCGGTATACTTAATCAAAGAGGTTGTATCTAAAAATAGCCTATGAGGTAAAGGGTTAACCCTTTACTTATGGAGTAGAAAATAACGTAGACTCTGATAAAACTACAGTAAAAACCCTCGAAAGCGACCACCAAAAATAGGCATAATTCTGGGTGGCAGAGGCGGGTGGTAGCTTCATGCAGGACGAAAGGAGTTTTCTACATAACTTTCGTCCTGCATTAAGCAACAACCTGCTTTAAACGACACCGGTGACTGTTTATTAAGTGGTCGCATTAGCATTAGTCCTGTCTGACTGGGTCTAAACTGCATGTTTGCTAAGTTTCTCTAGCAGAAATGGCTAACCCTTTCCTTCATATAAACGTCATTTCATGCATTTGCAAACATACAACACATATCAGATTGCTCCTGTAGGGGTCGTCTGCTCTGTTTGCTAATAGAAATTGATCGATATGTTTCTTTACTTTCTAAAATGGCTACCTTGTTTCACCTTCCATGTTTCATTATAACTATTTTGACCGTAAATATTCAGTAGGTATTGAGCTCTGAAATAAATATAGAGCAGGGAAAGGGTTTGGGGTATTTACAGTGTCACTCCATACAACCTGGGATTAAGTTTCTGCACCCTGAATAAGTGTCGTCTGCAAATACTGTCGTCTGCTTCAGTTTCAATTTTGAATGTTCTTCCTTTTTTATTAAAAAAAACATAATCATAGAATCAAGCGGTTTGGATCCTGATGAGGCACCGAGTTACTCTGCATCTCATCTGGATCCAAACTGTTTGCACACCTGCCAGTAGAGTGCATACTCTTCGCACGCTATATGAAGGAAAGGGTTCAGCACAGGTTAATTGATTTCTTAACGACAAGTAAACACTCGAGCAACTCCATAGATACGACTTTAAATGAGTTTGCAACCACAGTAGACCCAGATCAGACACCTGTAAGAGCCATCTACCGGAGTCTGTTGCATTCAATTATAAAATTATGTACATGTATGTCTGACAAAAAAACATTATCATATTTTCAGTGAATTGATATTCATGTATAAAATTATCTTTTGCTCCATAAGTAGGCATTTTTACAAATTTTCAAACAGTAGACCCAGATCAGATAGCTCCTGTTGGAGCTGTTTGATCAGGGTATGCCCTTTTTGCTCATGCAATAGTATAAATCAAATTATACAGTGTCTATCATAATCAAACATTCCTGTGTTCGGGTATATTTTCAAAACTTCAGCTAATTAATATATTGATGATGTCATTAGTTTTACATGTACATGAATATAATTATGTATTCATGATTCATGGTGTAAAGGTTTAACACATTTGCAAGCAGAATAGACAACTTCTACTCAGAGTGATTTACAAATTGTGGCAGCATATATACTGTCTCGTTATGACATGGTAGAACGTCTGACTCTGGAACTTGAGGTTGTTAGTTTGAATCTTGGTAAATATTGCTATAAAATATCTTATTTTACGTCTAAAATATATGATTGACATCATTTGTTGTTTCATTTCAGCACGTACTTAATTAGCAAGAAGGAACTAAATATTGGTAATACAGGATGAGTCTATTTTATATGATGATAGTAATATATTTTCATAAATTTCAGAGTTTTCGTCTCTTGAAGCATGGCACCTAAAGTTAAGGAGCAGTGGGTGGATAAAGTAAACAAATTCTCCTCCCAGTATGATGATGACAAGTAAGTACAAGACTTGTACCGTGATCGGAACTTTGATATTACAGTAAAACCTCTCTAATGCGACCGCATAAAAAGAAGTATAATTCTGGGTGCTAGATTCAGGTGGTAGCTTAATGCAGGACAAAAGTAATACAGAAAGCTCCTAGAGGAGTCCTGCATTAAGCAACCACCTGCTTATAAAGACACCCATGTTTATTCATTAACTGGTCGCATTAGATGGGATCTACTGTATCAGTAAATTAAAGTCGTACCCTCTGATGGCTGAATGTTAATGTGGAATGACCCATCTTTGTTTTATGATAAGTCAATTTCAATATGAAAGGGTATAATTTGTGAATGATTTTGAATGACTACTAATGCAGACCAATATCAGAGAGCTCCCTTAACCCTTTCCCGGTTCAGTATTCATGTAAGAAATAATGATATCATGAACATGTATTAGCTTAAGTTTTTATACTGTAAACTTTTAAATGTTTTTGCTTTGACAAAAACTGGACAATCAGATCTATATCATGTCAAAAGCAAATAGAGCAGACCCTGATCAGACCACTCCTATAGGAGCCGTCTGATCTGGGTCTACTCTGTTTGCAAATTGTGAAAAGGCGTTTATATGAGGGAAAGGGTTAAGAGCCCTCTGATTTGAGTCCATCCTGTTTACAAATACCAGGTCAATATTTTCCAATATTAAAGGTTTAAAAATATCCAAGGGGTTATGGCAAATTATTGTTATTTTTTTTTTCACTTCAAAGAGAATTTTATTTATACGTTTCCCTGTTGAATATTCATGGTAGAAGTAATGATATCCAGAATATTTATAGCTGATTTTATGAGCACGGGGTGTTTTGGTATTGGTAGAAACTGTATTCCATAATTACGGAAGCCATCTGATCTGGATCAACTCTGTAAACTTACATTTTAAAGGGCGTATATCACATTTTTTTCTAACGGACATATTTTTGTTATAAAACTTTAGACATATAAAGTTTATGGTTTACTCATTGGAATGCTAAAATGTTTATGGGGTCATCGTGCTTTTTTCCGAGACATACGCCTTTAAGGGGGACAAATGGGTTCAAATATAAGGGGAAAAGTCTGGGTCTACTCTGATTTCAAGACTGAAGTGCATGATAAAGCATTTATATGATAGAAAGTGTGAAAATTGCTAGAGAATTGTGAATGACAAACGTCACAGATTACCTTTGATCTGGATCTACACTGTTTGTAAATGCCAAATATCCTTAATCCATAGGGTTAATTCTTTCAACCCTAAGTAACTTTTGATTCAAACAAATGGCATCTGCAATATTACTAAAATTTATTCTTCTTTCATTACTTTAAAAATTTCGTAGTGACAAATAGACTGGATCCTTGTGAGAGGCAGAGTAAATCTGGATCCAAACTGTCCACAAAGACAAATTGCCCATAGACTAGTATCATTAGTGTTGGAAGAATTAAAAACAAAATGGCAGTTTAACCCTTCCTGTTTCAATATCCATTTGAGAAATTATGACATCATGAATATTTATTAGCTGCATTTTGATCAGACAGCTCCTGCAGAAACTATTTGATCTCGATCTTCTCTCTTTGCAAATACATTAAAAGGTGCATCTTTGGGGTAAAGGGTTAAACTAATACAGTAAACCCCTCTAATTATAATGCGAACACTTAATGAATAAACATGGGTGTCTTTATAAGCAGGTGGTTGCTTTGATGACCCCATGGAGAGCAATTGCTAAATGTACAGTCGGCTGAGCGGTCATTCGGACTGAAAGTAGACTATAACTATGTAGTTTTATGCAGGACAAAAGTAATGCAGAAAGCTCCTAGAGGAACTTTCTGCATTACTTGTGGCCTGCATTAAGCTACCGCCTGCTTCTACAAACCATAATTATATATCTTTTAAGTGGTCGTATTAGATGGTTTCTACTGTATACCTGTGTTGCCCTGTGTTATCTGTGTTACCCTGTGTTACCTGTGTTACCCAACCGACCCTACATTTAACACCATTGCTTAAAGACTAGACTCATTGGATTAGGTCATTGTTCATTATATGCCATTATAAGAAATCAGCCAATAAATATTCATTATTTTTACATGAATATTCATGATATAAAGAGTTGAAAGACCAACAATTAAACTTCTTTTGATTAGCTATATTGGAGAGGCCCTACTATATATACGTTGCCATACATGTATATTGTAGATGGAAAGCAGAACACCTGCGAGGGAAACCCAACGTATACCCTAAGTATGGAGACATTGCAGGAGCATGGGCGACTGGGCAGAAAGATGCCAATCAGTTTGCTGAGGTACATATAAGATTTTTGTCAAAGTTAGTTTACTGAAATTCTGTGTAACACATTGCATTGTTTTGTGCACAATAAAACATACGGTAGAACTACGACCTACCACAAACCAGCTGTAAGGCAATAAATTATTTTCGCACAATAGAATGACCTTCCGCAAAACAACAGTAAGACACTAAGTTAGCATGGCACAGTACAAAGACCTACCGCAAACCAGCTGTAATGCACTAAGTTATCATCATACAGCACACCGACCTACCGCAAACCAGCTGTGAGTCACTGAGTTATCATG
The DNA here is from genome assembly GCA_963576725.1 of Azorinus chamasolen. Lineage (NCBI taxonomy): Eukaryota > Metazoa > Mollusca > Bivalvia > Cardiida > Solecurtidae > Azorinus > Azorinus chamasolen. The sequence continues at coordinate 18,791,383 of OY755246.1, read as the reverse complement.
GCACAGTACACTGACCTACCGCAAACCAGCAGTAAGGCACTAAGTTATCACCACAAAGTACACCGACCTTCCGCAAACCAGCTGTGAGTCACTAAGTTATCATGGCACAGTACACTGATCTACCAAAAACCAGCAGTAAGGCACTAAGTTTTCATGGTACAGTACACAGACCTAACGCAAACCAGCTGTAAGGCACTAAATTATCATTGCACAAAAAACTGACCTACAGCAAACCAGCTGTAAGGCACTAAGTTATCATGGTACAGTACACCGTCCTACAGTACAGTCTCGCTCTAGCAATCACATAATTTCATTAAAAAGCAAGTATTTGCTTAATGCAGGGAAACAATAATACGAAAAGCACCTTTGGGAACTTTCTGTATAGCTTCTTTTCTGCATTAAACTGCCACCTGTAAGTCCAGACTTAGACGTTTTTAGAGTGGTCATATTAGCGAGAATTTACTGTAGTATAAACAATGTACAAGCAGCTAGAAGTAATGGTGTAAGTTTGAGTTGTCTTTATATCATCAGGTGGAGTTCAAGCAGGCAGTATATGTGAAAGGCATTGAGATCTATGAAACCTTCCACGCAGGAGGAACCAAGAGAGTAGCCGCCTTTAATGACAAAAATAAGTGGGTGACTTTGTGGGAGACAGACAAGGTCACCGATATTGGAAAGTCAAGAATATTTTCACCCAAACTCAAGGTTAGTATAAACAAGAGCTGTCAGTGGACAGCGCGCTCCCCTTGTTTTAGTGTTGGATAGTGTATTGGAAGCAAAAATGAAAATTCTAAGTAAAAAAGGGGGAATAACTGTGGAAAAATTAAGTTTAGGGTTACCTACTCTTGTGAAGTGTCTCCCCCTTGTGATATAAACATGCATACCAAATTTTAACCAAATATCTTTGACGGTTTCTGAGAAATGGACCTTAACAAAACCGACGCCAACGAGAGGGCCATGACAACTAGGTTCCACTTTTTGAAAACGTGTAGCTAAAACCTGTATTAACTCCTTTACCCCATGAAATAATGACATAATGAATATTAATTAGCTGAATTTCCATAATGTCTTATGAACACCGACAGTTTTTACCATTGCATAAACTACAGAATCAGATCTTAATTATTCCATTAGCAAACCGAGCAGACCCTGATCAGGCAGCTCATACAGGAGCCGTCTGATATGGGCCTGCTCTGTTTGCAAAGGTGTACAAAGGCATATTTATGGGGTAAATTTAGTAAAGGGTTAACAAAAACAACACATATCAGGGTCTTTCAAAAGTGTCCATTAACATTGTATGTCCTTTGTTTCATTTCTTTTCAAACCATTAGTTTAAAAACTTTTGGAGATACTACACGTGATGACATATCGACCCAAGCATTGACTGTATCAAGTGGCCTGTATATGTATAGCTGTAGTTATATATGTAGTTACGTGTGTATAATTATGTATTTTTTATATATGTAGTTACATATGTATATGTAATTTCTGACATGAATATTCATGCAGTAAACATTCAAGCATTTTAACCTAATTAACCCTTCGCTTGCTGAATTTTAAAACACATTTCTCCTTCTTTACCCATGCCCTGTTGTATAATTACATATACATGTATCTTCACTGTGCACACGTATTTCTCTGTGCAATCACTGCGGTTGCACAGTCAACTTGTAAATAGTGCAGACCCTGATGAGACAGCTCCTGCGGGAGCTGTCTCGTCTGGGTCTGCACTATTTACAGGTAGGTATATTGACGTGAATAGCAAGCGAAGGGTTAAGATGATGATAGTTCTTATCAACAGAGCAATGTTCGGGGAACATCGGTTTTTTTCTTATACTCAAATACTAATATTGTCATTTCTCCACCAAACTGAAAATTCTTGACGTCATTTACTCACTGTAATCTTTTGCTGACACAGTCTATATACATGATGCAGTTTGTCACTAATATCGTTAGTTCTAATCAATCTAAATCTTCAACTCGGTGAAATGGGGTTGCATGTACCTATGAATTCCATATGCAGCCCTTTTGCACCAGAGCCAAATATATTTTTATCAATTTCAATTTCCCATTGCAAGCAGTACAGACCATGATGAGAGGGTTCCCATAGGAGCTCACTCATCTGGGTCTACACTGTGTGAAGAAAAAAACAACAAAAAAAACAAAACAAAACAAAACCACCCAAATAATTGTGCTTTACGGATTAATTCACAGTACACCGACCTTCCGCAAACCAGCTGTGAGTCACTAAGTTATCATGGCACAGTACACTGATCTACCAAAAACCAGCAGTAAGGCACTAAGTTTTCACGAGAAAGACAACGAGCATCAGATTATTTTTCTTACATAGCCAAACAGTGCAGATCTAGATCTATTTTCGCTTTTTAATGACATGTAAACATCGGTTGTTCACCAGTTTGACGTCATACGAGGGTTGTTCGAAAATTGTCGGGACAAGTTCTGTAATTTTCTTTATTTGTTAATATTTTTCTATCATTTTTTTCATAAATGATTGCTGTGACTGTATCCTATTGATTTATTGCCATAATTAAATGTAGGTACGTGCAAGACGCGATATATTGTCACCATAGCAACGTCACATCGACGTGAACGGGGCACCTTGGTATACTCAATAAAGGTTTGTCTTTATATAGGTCTGAAACACTCAAATTTTCTCGAAATACTCCCCAGCATACTTTATACACTTCTGGTGCCTATTTACCCAAAAAGTGAAACAGTTTTCTGACCACAATTGGCATGTCATCGATGTCGTCGAAACGTCAGCCTCGCAAGTCACGCTTGATTGTCGAGAATAACCAAAATTCGCACGGTGCAAGGTCTGGGGAGTGTGGTAGGTGCGCAATTATGTCAATTCCTCTCTCAGCATGTACTTCCTTTGTTGCAGATGCAATGTGAGGCGTTGCATTGTCATGATGCAGGTAGAATTTGCCGTCTTTTTCATTATATTTATCAAACATTTTTTTATTCCATGTACAGTAAGAAATATTTTAAATTAAAATCACTAAAAAGACTAAACACCGTACCTTTATGTAATACTGCGCCGTCACTGTCTTTGCATTGTGACGTCAAGGTGCCCCGCTAAAGTCGACGCGATGTTGCTATGGTGACAAAATGTCGCGTGTTGCTTGTACCACCGTTTAATTATTGCAATAAATCAATAGGATACAGTCGCAGCTATCATGTATGAAAATTTCATAGAATAATATTAACAAATAAAAACAATACAGCACTTGTCCCGAAAACTTTTGGAACAATCCTCGTATATGACGTAATACATATTCTAAAGTGTTCTTACACATGTTACTGATAAGAGAATAACCCGGAGATAAGGGAAGTTATGTGAGAAAAAAAGATTTCCTTGGTTATAATGCCATTATAAAAATCAGCTTATTAATATTCCTCATGTCACTATTTCTTACATGGATATTCATTACTTGTTATATTTTCAGGAAACTGATTTTAAAACCAAGGACATACGAATAGAGATCGACTGCACTGTGGCAGGTACTTGGGTGGAAATAGACGCCATAAAACTGATTGGCACAAAAGGTGAATAATTTAATTCTTTCAACACTGTGAGCATCTTATCAGGATGCAGACTGATTGACACCATGAATGTATTTGCATGCAGAGGTCTTGGTCCATGCTTATAAAGCGTTTTAGTTGAGTTTGTTCTCAAGCTTTGGATTGGTCAGATTTGAGCCAAAGGCTCAAATCTGACCAAGCAAAAACTTGAGAACGAACTCAGACCCAACTAAAATGTTTTATAAGCATGGATACAGATCTAAAACATTTTCAAGAATAATTTTCTCCACCAGACCTTATTTTGTTACCGCTCACAAAGAGACGATGTGAAAGAATGATTGTTTTCTGCACATTTTGTACTTATCTTTAAAATGAGCTTTTCATGATTAATACTCATTACGGATTCCACTAATTAACTTATTATTTGTTGTATATTGTTCTATACAAACAAGTGGCAAATAGTTATGCAAAATAATAAAATCAAATCTACTAGTAAGTAATTCTCCAACCCTTTACCCAATAACTACGCCTTTGTACGATTTTGCAAACCGAATAGGAGCCGTCTGATCAGGGTCTTCTCTGTTTGCTTATGATATAATATAGATAACATGATAACTTTATTCAAATCCATAAGGCCATCGGCCCATGAGGAAGTGTATACATAGTATACACATTAAACATATATTCAAAACTATAACTGACAAAACTATAACTGACAAAACTACAACTGACATGAGTCTACAGTTTACCTCTTAGCTAAACATAACTGTGTCCATGTGCTGTTATACCAATTAATCTAATTAATATTCATGATGCCATTATTTCTTACATGAATATTCATGGAGCAAAGGGTTAAGCAAATAGAGCAGATCTTGATCAGACAGTTCCTACAGGAGCTGTCTGATCTAGGTCTGCTCTGTTTTCAATGTTTCAAAAGTCATCCCTATGAAGTAAAGGGTTAACCCATTCCTCCATAATTACGCCTTTGTACGCATCTGTAATAGTCACTTCTTGAATCCATTGTGATAAATAGAGCTCTATTTATCACAATGGTTTCAATACTTCACAATTCTAACATTTTCCTTTTTCTAGTAAATGCTCCTTTTCGGTAGATTCATTCAAAGAGGTTGGATCTAAAATAGCTTATGAAGTAAAGGGTTAATAAGAAGGGAGTTGATACTGTAGGACATTTATTTTATATTAAAACTGCCCCATTATATGTTAACCCTTTACTTCATGAATATTCATGCAATATATAATGACATCATGATTATTAATAAGTTGAAATTTTATAATGTCGCTACGAACACAGGACTTTTTGTCATCATGACAAGAGTAAAGACACAGATCTAAATTGTGTCATGAGTCAACAAAGTAGACCCTGATCAAACGGCTCCCACTCTTTTTGCAAAGGCGTAAAAAGGTCAATCTATGGAGCAAAGGGCTAACCCTGTACTCCATAAATACGCCTTTCTACGCCTTTGCAAACAGAGTTGATACAGATCAGATGGCTCATGTAGGAGCCATCTGATCAGGATCTGCTCTGTTTACTTATAATATAATACAGATACGATGTAATGCAATGACACAATTGCTATGATTAACCTGATTAGTCAACCGTGACACGGTCTAGCAGGTCACGAACTGGCTGTCATGTCACTTCATTGTTGTCAATCCCCGCCCACTACCACCATCCCAACAACTCTCGTAATGTCCCTGTAAGTATCTATTAGAAAGTAGTAGTAACAATAATAATAGCAATATTAATATATGTATATAGAGTGATACGAGGGTCCTGCAAAAAGTTCTGACACTAACGGGTTTCCGTAGGTTTGAACCATGTGTATTTTAAAACGCTTCACTGCACCTGAATAGTGTGTTCACTATCTAACGATATCCGTTTATTTCGTGCAAATTGCTTTACAAATGACAGAGTTATTTCAAATTGAAATACACGCTGTCATATACACTGACCAATTTACGTGTCTCAATGTAAAATGGACGAAAAGGCTGAAATTCGTAGCTATATCAAATGTCGCATTAGGCTTGATATAGATTCAAAGCAGATATTTGAAGAATTGTGAGGTATATATATGGACCTAATGCCATTTCAATACGCACAGTTTTTAGGTGGGTCAAGGCTTTTAAAGATGGGAAAATATCTGTTGAAGATGACACCCGTCCTGGTAGACCTAACCTCTTTTAGTAAGGCAAACATTGCTGCTGTAAAGGTTGTGGTCGAGCAGGATGCGCGATTGTCTGTGAAAGATATAGCTAGTTGTACTGGTATATCAGAAGGCAGCGTGCAAACAATTCTGAAAAAGCGTTTGGACCTGAGAAAGGTTTGCGCTAGGTGGGTACCTCATTTGCTCACTGACGAACAAAAGAAACAACGCCTTAAATATGCTTGGGAACTTTTGAAAACATACAAAGGTTGTGATAGTCGGGTTATTTCTAACTTGCTTACAGGTGACGAAACCTGAGTGCACATGTTTGAGCCACAGAGAAGGGCTGATAATAAGCAATGGAAGCGAAAAGATCAGAAACGCCCATGTATTGCCAAGAGAACCATAAGTTAAAAAAAAGATGTTGTACGCAATATTCTTTAATTCGAGTGGGCCAGTCGTTCAAGTGCCTTGCCCATCTGGTCGAACAGTCACTGGACGATTCTACAAGAACTCTGTACTAAAGAAAGTCAAAGAGTTTTACAATAAGAAACGTCCAAGCAAATGATGGGCAGGTGTCCATCTTATACATGATAACGCCTCCTCTCACAAGTGTGAGGCTGTTAAGTTTTTTTCTGGCTTCTGAAAATGTGAAAGTTGTAAACCATCCACCTTATTCACCTGCCTTGAGTCCCTGTGACTTTTTCTTATTTCCTAGACTGAAGAAAATGTTTTTTGGCAGTGCTATCTATCAGTGTCTCCAGCAGATACCTAAAGATACCTACGCTTTTCGAGACTGGGTAAAAAGGTTACAAAAATGTGTTTCGGTAAAGGGGGAATACTTCGAAGGTTTGTAATCAAAATATTTGTAATTACACGTATCACTTAAGTAATCCGAACCCAATGACAGAAAGTTTTGCATGACCCTCGTATGTATTCTTCTTGCGCAGTGTTGTAATCGCCATGTATGGTCACAACTCTTATAATTGTTATGTAATATGTACCTCATGCTGCATGTATCATGCCTGCGATGTAATAAAAATCTGTTTTGTTCCACCTTCCATATTGTTGTCTATGATATTCAGTAGGCATTGACATTTGGAATAAACACAGAACCGGGAAAGGGTTAAACATTTTTTTCCAATTTTATGTTTCTTATATTTCTTTTACAAAACATATCCGGCAGATAAACAGATACATTGAGATGTAGAGTTACTTACACACTGATTGTATATTTGAAAAGAAGAATTACTTCGCCGAAATGATGGTACAATAATGTTTCACTAAATCCATTTAACTCTTTAGCTACCATATTTTCTCTTAGAACTGCAACCTTTTTTGCCTACTTCAGTTTCAATTTGCTTTCTGTTTATTTCAAAAACAATAATCACAGCATCAAACACTTTTTAAATTATAATGGCGTATGCACACCGGAATGTTTGGTATTGGTAGACACTGTAGAGTCAGATCTATAATAAATTCATAAGCAAACAGAGCAGAGTCTGATAGGACATCCCCTACAGGAGCCGTCTGATCTGGGCCAACTCTGTGTGCAAAGGTGTAAAACGGGCGATTCATAACTACATGTAGTTGCAAATTAGCCATTTCTTTTAACATACCAAGTAATCTGCCTTAACATAGGATCCAAACTGTGCAAAATTCTGATAACATTTTTGATGAGGAGGAATAAAAGAAAATAATAGTTTGCAGCATATAACAGTTTTGGTAGAAAACAATTAAAATTAACCCAGTGTCCAAAATATTTTCTAAGAATATTTCGTGTTTCGAAAAACTGAAATTATTTCATCTTTCTGAATGTCAATCAGTTTTAATACATCCTGGTTAAATGCTGAATTATCCGGGGATACAAATCATTTGTAAAGGACAATAGGTGTTAAAAGAGTTAATTTTTTTTTACAAAGTACAAGTTCAAATTAATAGCAAATAATATTTTCTGATTTCACAGATGATGACAAGTCTGATGATGATATGGAGAAAGCAACAGCAGCAATGGTAATTTAGCTTGTGTTAGAATATGTCCAAAAGTTGGAATAGTTCAAAGCCTTGGATACCAGTCATTTGCTTTTGCATATGATAGCTGAATAGGCAAATGGACCATTCCAAACTCTTACCGTGAATATAAAGGAAACCTGCAACATAACAAATAATGAAGACTCTGATGGGAAGATTTGCACTGAGCCTATAACATATCAATGTAATACTCTAAAATCCTTTAAACATACACGTCTTTCATGAGTTGCATGTATAATGACTTTCTTACTCAAAGAGTTATAATTCTTACTTCAACAACATTCAGGGAAAAGTTGCCGTGACCGGCCCCAAGGAAGAGCAGTGGGTGAAAAGAGTCAAGAAATGTTCATCTCAGTATAATGACACCACGTAAGTTGGATTCTTTTTTAACCCTTTACTCCATAAATATGCATTTGCAAACAGAGTACACCCTGATTAGATGGCTCCTATAGGAACCGTCTAATCAGGGGATCTGCTCTGTTTACTTACATATAGATATGATTCCTCAGTTTTGTCCTTGGCCAAACATTTCTGTGTCCATGTGCCATTAAAAACATGGTATTATTAATATTCATGATGTCATTATTTCTCACATAAATATAAATGTAATAAAAAGGTTAATCTTTTTCTGATTATCTCATCTCTTCATGTCTGTGTGAAAACCCAGATTAGACTGCTGTATTAAGAGATGTTTGGTCAGGGTCTACTGTTTGCTTCCTCTACCATTTGCTTTGAAATAAATTTCACCGAATTAATTATCAATCGATTCTATATGTTTTACCCTTTCCCTGTTCTATATTATTTCCAAAGTTAACTACCTACTGAATATTCATGGGCAAACTAGTTATGATAAAATATGGAAGCTGGGACATTGTAAACAATTAAGAAACTAATTATATAAGCTTTCTGCTTGACGTTCACCCTCCATTAAGCTGTGCTCTGTCTCCAATACCGATTATACTAAATTCAGCGTCTGATTTAAAGGGATTTTACTCTGATAGATATCAGTTGAAAAGTGTGGCAAGAAATAATACCACCAGGTCTATTTAACCCTTTCCCGGTGCTATGTTTATTCCATGTTTCAATATTTTCTGAATATTCATGGACAAAATAGTTATACTGAAAAATGGAAGGTGGGACATTGTAGCCATTTTAGAAAGTATAGAAACAGATATTTCAAATGCTATTAGCAAACAGAACAGACCCTGATCAGAGGGCTTTTACAGGAGTCGTCTGATTTGGATCTACTCTGTTTGCAAATACATGAAAACGTGTTAAATATGAAGGAAAGGGTTAAACTAACAAACTCTTTTGATCCTGATGAGCCAATGAGCTACTTAGCATCTCAAATAGATCCACACTATTTTGCATGGGTAATAACAGATTCAATATTGGCACAGAAATACTGAAAATATCTAAATTCAGACAAAATTCACATAATTTGACATCATTTGTAAATACAATAAATCTCTCTAAACCGGAATTCTAGTAGAGAAGAATTAAGATACGTTAACACATTCCCTCATAATGACGACTTTTGACGACTTTGTAAAAATCACGTTGTGAAACCATTGTGATAAATAGAGCATTTGCTCCTATAGAGGCAGATGCTTTATTTATAACAATGGTTTTAATCTACAAAATTCTAAAACTTTCCTTTTCTCTAGTTAATGCTCCTTTCCGGTAGATTATTTCATAGAGGTTGTATCTAAAATAGCCTATATGGGAATGGGTTAAGGCAGGTGACTGCTTAATGCAGGAGCAGTTTAGTCAGGGTCTACTTTATATTTTTAAAGTTTGCTTGCACAAATAAGAACTATTAAGGTAACGTAACCCGTTACTTCATGAATAGTCATGTTCGAATTAATGACATCATGAATATTTAGTAGCTTAATTTTAATAATGGTGTATGAACACAGTAGTGTTTTGGCCATGGCAGAAACTGTAAATTCATATCCATACTATTCCATGACAAACAGTGCATATTCTGATCAGATGGCTCCTACAAGAACCATCTGATCTTGGTCTACTCTTTTCGCAAAAGTGCAACAAGGCGTCTCCATCAGATAAAGGTTTAAGAATTGCTTTACTTTTGTACAAAATGTACTATGCTTTGGAATTGTGTCATGATACAACAGTCAAATCATCAGACAACAGTTCAAGATCTGGGTCCATGCTTATAAAGCTTTTAGTTGAATCTGACTTTAGTTCTCAACCTTTTGATTGGTCAGATTTGAGTTCTCAAGCTTTTGATTGGTCAGATTTGAGCCTATGGCTCAAATCTGACCAATCAAATATTTGAGAACGAACTCAGACTCAACTAAAAGTTTTATAAGCATGGACCCATATGTATACAATAGTCAAGATTACACTCAGCAAAACTGCTAATCCGTCATTTTCAGCTTTCGGTTTTAAAGAGAAATGTATTTCACATAGTCTTCAAGTTTTCAACACATAGTCTCTACCCTATTGTTTACCGATTTACACACATTTTATTGCTGTCTGATGACTAGGGAAGTGACGCCTGAATGTTTGCTTTAAACCGATATTTGTCTGCAAGTGGCTCGCGTTCAAATTGTCTAAACAATTGTTGCACTCCATTACAATATAATACAGCACAATGTGACGGTTTAATAGCAGTTTTGTACAATGCATACTTTTGTAAGGTATGGTCTCTGCCAGAGCTCCAAATATGATGCGTAAATGTAAACATTTTCAAAAGTAAGTCCTTCATTTCCCTACTATATACTGTGACCACTCTTTAGAATCGTCTCAAAGAGACACTTTTAAAGAGTGATCACAGTATATAGTGTTTGACGGAGAAATGACGATTATAGTATTTGGGTATATACCTTTATCTGTTAGTCGTTTCTCTACACGGAGGACTCTTGTCAATTTATGTTATTGTTTTGTAGGTGGGCAGCAGACCACCTGCAAGGGAAGCCTAATGTGTACCCCAAATATGGAGACTTGGAAGGAGCATGGGCAACTAAAGACAAGGATGCCAACCAGTTTGCTGAGGTGAAATTTATAGTTCTTTAACCCTAAACCCTTTACTCCATGAACATTCAAGCAAGAAATGATGGCATCATGAATATTAATTAGATTAATTTCTAAAATGGCATAGGAACACATGCTAAGTTCGTCTAAGTATGAAGAGAATAAGTTCTACAGTTGTACATTGATTTCTCAAAATTCAAAGGAACAGCTTAATGCAGGTCTAAAGTAACGCTGGAAGCTTCTATAAGAGCTTTAAGCATTACTTCAGACATGTATTAACCCTTCGCTTGCTATTCACGTCAATATACCTACCTGTAAATAGTGAAGACCCAGATGAGACAGCTCCTGCAGGAGCTGTCTCATCAGGGTCTGCACTATTTACAAGTTGATTGTGCAACCAATGCACTCCACAGCAGTGATTGCACAGCGATATACTTGTACACAGTGAAGATATATGTAATTATACAACAGGACATGGGTAAAGAAGGAGAAATGTATTTTAAAATTCAGCAAGTGAATGGTTAAGCTGCTACATATGTTTCTTAATGCATTTTAGAACAATTCTGTATTGTAAATTTTAGAAGGACCAAACTTTTCGTGCGAGTTATCCAGAAGTTTGTGTTATCTGCGTTCGAGATATCGAAGTTCATATGTATATTATACCATATGCAATCTGAGCAGACCCTGATCAGATAGCTCCTATAGGAACTTCTGATCTAGGTCTGTTCTGTTTGCAAAGGTGTAGAAATATGTATTTATGGAGTAAGGGGTTAATCTGCTGAATAATTAAAACTGGCTCCCCCTTTCTGAAATAAACGAAAAGTGTCAAAATTTAACGTTTAGGGAAGCAATTTTCATTACAAATAGTGCAGACTTTAATCAAAGGGCTCACTGAAGAGCCATACCGTGACCTTTCGCATGCAACAGCTCATATAAAATGGCAGATCGTAACATTGAAGAACATATCAAATAATTTGTAGAGAGCTTGATAGATCATCTCTTAAACGTTTTCTGTGCTGAAATTTCAAATATTGAAAAAATCAGGTCAAGCTTACCCAATACTGTGAATATTAAGGTGTTTTCTGAAAAAGCAACGTAAGTGTAATGACAAACAGTGCAGATCCAGGCTACTGTCTGAGAGGGTTACTGTATGAGCCCTCTCACCTTAGTCTGCACTGTTTTCAAAATACATTATTGACACATTTTCTGAACTGAAGTGTTAAACTCTAGTCTACTGAGGATGAACATTTTGTCTATTTCAGTTTTCACATTTGTTTTATCTGCTATTTCTCTCACAAGTTTTCACAAGAGTGTTGAACAGTTTGGATTCTGGTGAGATGTATGCTAATTTACTCAGAATCTCATCTGGATCTAAACTGTTTGCAAGGTAATTATAAATTTTCTCATAGCATACAGCGATGCTTAACCTTTAAAATGCTGAATTGTCAAATGGATTATTCCGAATGTCAAACCAGTCAAGCTTATGGTGACTATTTAGGGATTTTTCTATAGAAAAGTGTAACAGGAAAGGGGGTCCTCTCATCTGGGCCTACACTGATTGCAATTAGTGACTCATGTCCCGCACTGTAAGGGTTGAGGTTAAATCAGTATTTGCTTATTGAAATAAATACAAATCTGTTGTCACACTGACCTTATAACCCCTTTACCTAATGAATAATCATATAAGAGGTAATAACATCATGAATATGTATAAGTTGAATTTCTATTATGGTGTACGAACACAAGCCATGGCAAAAACTGTTGAATCAGATGTTTTATTTTATAAGCAAGCAGGGGTCTGATCTGGGACCACTCTGCCTGCAAGTGTGTAAATATGCATCATTATCAAGTAAAGGTTTAACCCTTTACACAATGCATATGCCTTTCTACACCTTTGCAAACAGAGTAGACCCAGATCAGACGGCTCCTATAGGAGCCATATGATCAGGATCTACTCTGTTTGCTTATGATATAATATAGACAGAATCCTACAAATGCTGCCATGGCCAAAAAGTCCAGTGTCCATGTGCTATTATAACAATAATTCATTAATCTAATTAATATGCATGGTGTCGTTCTTTCTTAAATGATCATTCATGGATTATTTAAGGGTAATTTTTCATTACCAGGTGGCGTTCAAGAAAGCCGTATATGTGACAGGTATAGAGGTCTATGAAATTTTCCACGCAGGAGGAACTAAAAGAATATCAGCCTTGAACAAACAAAAGCAGTGGGTGACCTTGTGGGAAACAGAGACGGTAACAGACATTAAAGAGTCGAGAATATTTTCTCCTTCACTCAAGGTTTGAAGATTTCATTCATGTTATACACAGTTTAAGTGATTTTATAATGAATATTAATTGTAAGTTTAATATGCAAGCAGTATGGTCCATTTACAATCAAGAAATGACTGGAGACTTTGCTTTCAAGACATTACTAGAGACAATGCGTTCAAGACATTACTAGAGACATTTGATTTCAAGAACTGACTATAGTTATTGCTTTCAAGAATCGATTAGAGTCATTGCTTTCAAGAATAGTCATTGATTTCAAGAACTGATTAGTCATTGCTTTCAAGAACTGAATAGGATCATTTGCTGACTAGAGTCATTGCTTTAAAGAATTGATTAGAGTCATTGCTTTCAAGAATTAAATAGTCATTGCTTTCAAAAACTGGCTAGAGTGTTGTACACGGACAAGTCCATGTTAATCTGTGACCCTGATTAGACAACTCATACAGGAGTCATATGATTTGGATCTACTCTGTTTTTATATGCACAAATGTGATATATGTATGTGCTAAAGAGTTAACAGTACTTACATTAAAACCTGCCTTAAGCAGCCATTAGTTTATTAATTATATGAGTCTTAAAAAGCCAGTGGTTGCTTAATGCAGATCTGCATTCAGCTACCACCTGCCTTACATACCCATAATATAACCTCTTTTTGATGGCCGCTTAACCCATTACCAAATAGGCTAGTTTTAGATACAACCTCTTTGAATAAATCTACGGAAAAGGAGCATTAACTAGAGAAAAAGGAAACTTTCAGAATTTTGTAGTTTGAAACCATTGTGATAAATAGAGCATTTGCTCCTATAGGAGCAAATGCTCTATTTATCACAATGGTTTCACAAAGTGACTTTGACAAAGGTCGTCAATATGAGGGAATGAGTTAAGACCGGTTCTTGTGTACTGGTATATTCGTGATTACCTTTGCTTATTATTTGGATCCGGTTGAGATACTGAGTTACCCATCATGCTATCAGGAATAACCCTGAGTTACCCACTGTCTCATCTGGATCCAAACTATATAAATTACCCATCATGTTATCAGGAATAACCCTGAGTCACCCATTGTCTCATCTGGATCCAAACTATATACAGTAAAACCTGCCTTTAGTCACAATTCAAAAGACATCTAATTACGGGACTGTAAGACAGGTAGAGCCTATAGGAGCTTTCTGTATTACATTTGCTTTGCATTAAGCAATGACCTGCTTTTAAAGACTCCTATATGTTAAGACCGTGTATACCTCTTCATATTGGTATGTGGAATCTAATTTTAAACTTGTTATTACAGGAAACCGATTTTAAAACCAAGAATATTCGGATCGACATTGACTGTACAGCGGCCAAAACCTGGGTGGAAATAGATGCCATAAAGCTGATAGGGAAAACAGGTAGGCTAACTGTTACAGACCTGCAAAAGATTCATCTAAATCACTTACATGTACCAGTAGCATAGCTGAATCTAATTGTAATGTATGCACCGTGACTACATGGCTCCTGGGGCACCTTCCCACGGGGAAAATTTAAATTTTAGAATTGTGTAGTTTTTAAACCATTGTGATAAATAATCACAATGGTTTCAAAAGATGACTTTTACAGAGGCGTCAAAAGGCGACAAAAAGATGAAATGTTATAAAGCTTACATGACAAGCCAGCGTTATCAAAGTCTACCCCCCCCCCCCGCCTTCCATTTTTGTTCCATTTTGGCCATAGTAATGTTTTCATTTTTTAAATCAATGTTACGCACGTGCGTAAGTGCGTACCGCTAGCTACGCACCTGCTTACGCCATGAATATTCATGTAACAAATAATGACACCATGGATATCAAATAGATTCAGTTTTATAATGGAATAAGAACACAGAAAAGTGGCAACAGCAGAAACTGTAGAATCAGTATCCATGCTTATAAAACTTTTTCTCAAACTTTTGATTGGTCAGATTTGAAACTGGCTCAGATCTGACCTATCAAAAGCTTGAGAACGAACTCGGAATATGAACTAAGAAAATTGGCAACAGCAGAAACGGTAGAATCAGTATTCATACTTAAAAACTTTTAAGTTTTGCCTGGCTCAAATCTGGCCAATCAAAAGCTTGAGCACGAACTCAGGCTCAACTAAAAAGCTTTATAAGCATGGACCCATATCTTTATAATGAACTCAGATTCAAGAAAGACCTGAGACCTGACTCAAGCAAAACTATTTTGGTAATATTCTCTGACAACATGTGATCTGGATCCAAACTCTTTGTGGATTTTGACTTACAGTTAACTTCTTACATTTCTTACAGCATTAATGTCCTATCGTAAGTTTGGATCCTCATATAAGAGCAAATAACTCAGACATTTGTCTTTAGAGTGCTAGTAGTTAGCCCATTAGATACGCTTGTCTATGCCTTTGCAAACAGTATAGGCCCAGATCAGATGGCTCCTATAGAAATATAGAAAATAGCTATGCCAAATAATATAATCAGATCTAAGTAATGCTCCAACACTTTACTCAATAACTGCGCCTTTCTACGAGTTTGCAAACAGAGTAGGGGCCGTCTGATTAGGTCTGCTCTGTTTGCTTATGATATAATATAGATATGATTCTGCAGTTTCTTCCATACCCTGAAATTCCTGTGCCCATATGCCATTATAAAAAATAATCTAATTAATATTCATGATGTCATTAATACCCTTATAAATATTCATGGAGTAAAATATCGATTTTAATTACAGTAAAACCCCGCTAATGCGACCACCAAAAACGGGCAGAATTCTGGGTGGCAGAGGCAGGTGGTGGCTTAATGCAGGACGAAAGTTGTGCAGAAAGCTCCTATAGGAGCTTTCTGCATAACTTTCGTCCTGCATTAAGCAACCACATGCTTTAGACGACATCAGTGGCTGTTTATTAAGTGGTCGCATTAGCGGGGTTTCACTGTAGTTGAATTTTCATAATGGCATTATGACCAATGCAAGGTTTTGTTACATGTATGTAATATTAATTTTATAAGCAAACAAAGCAGGCCCTGATTAGACTGCTCTTACAAAGATGTGTGATCTGAGTTTATTCTGTTTGCAAATGCATAAGCTGCATCCCTTTCAGGTAAATGGTTTTTAAAAGGTTTTTTAAAAGGTAAAGAAATCTGGATAAAATGTTATCCCATACAAAACAAAGTCTGACCTCCTATCTAAATGACCGCTATCAAATAGTGTCAGTAGATGGGGAGTTGTCCACCCCAGTTAATATGAAATATAGCGTGCCACAGGGATCGGTCCTTAGACCAAAAAACTACATCATGTACACAAAACCTGTCGGCTCAATCTGCAGAAACCATGGGCTAAAGCACCATTTTTATGCCGATGACTCGCAATTATACCTGTCCTTTAAGCCCAAAGACATTTCCTGTCAACAAGAAGCTTTATCACGAGTTGAGATCTGTCTCAACGAAATAGTCTATTGGATGCACCAGAACATGCTGAAGCTCAATACTGACAAAACTGAGGTCATCCTGTTTCATGCAAAATACACAGTAGTACCTGAAGACATTCATGTGCAAGTAGGCCCCTCTAAGATCAAACCGTCTTTGTGTATAAAGAATCTCGGTACATGGCTCGATTCACAAATGGATATGGCATCACACATCAATTCGGTGTGTAGGTCTAGTTATGCACAGCTCCGACGAATAGGTCATATAAGAAAGTACCTCTCACCTGATGCTACCAAGACTTTGGTGAACTCTCTGGTTACATCAAAAATAGACTACTGCAACTCATTGCTGCATGGAATTTCAAAAAGCACACTGCAGAAACTTCAAAGAGTTCAAAACACAGCAGCCCGCATCATAACCAGGACTCCTCGATATGATCATATCACGCCTGTTTTGAAAGAACTTCATTGGCTTCCGGTTCAACATCGCATTATATTCAAAATTCTGACACTTACGTATAAAGCCATGCACAATGAATCCGCCAAGTACATTGTCGACATGCTTGACGTGTATCGGCCCCGCAGAGAATTAAGGTCAGCAAGTCGCTCCTTGTCGTTGGTTGTACCAAAAAAGTCGTAAGGTAAAATACGGTGAGAGAAGTTTCATGAATGCAGCTCCAAAACTCTGGAATGCTCTGCCATCAGGCATTAGAGATGCAAGCTCACTGGCATGTTTCAAAAGATCTCTGAAAACACATTTCTTCAACATATACTACTAGGACAGTTTAGGGAAAGTAGCTTATAATCATCAATTCTCATACCTTACGATTCCTTTGCCATTGCAGTCCTTGGGATATGCTGTAGGAATCAATCTCTCACTGACCGAATAGTTAATCATGTGGTTCCTACCGGTTAGTGATTTCATATTTATTGTATATCATATTTATTGCATATATATTGCTTATAATTCACCGACTTGGTATAAATAATCATGTGGTTCCTACCAGTTGGTGATTTTATACTTATTGTATATTTATTGCATATCTTACATTGACTGGGTGGATAATCATGCGGTTCCTACCGGTTAGTGGTTATACATTTATTGTATATCTATTCCATATCTTTCATTGACCGGGTGGATAATCATGTGGTTCCTACCGGTTAGTGATTTTATATTTATTGTATATATATTGCATACATTTCATTGACTGGATGGACGACCATGCCGTTCCTTCCGGTTTATGATTTCATATCTATTGTATATTTTTTGTATATCCTTCACTGACCGTCCGGCTAGTGATTTTTATATTTATTGCACATCTATTGTAAATCTTTCATTGTCTGGATAGATAATCATGCGGTTCGTTCCGATTATTGATTTCATCCATGTACAGCGCTTTTGAACGCACATATCCCGTGTGAAAAGAGCGCTATATAAATGTGGTATAATAATAATAATAATAATAATAAAACACTACATAGAAATGCCATTATGAGAAACGATATTGATTTATCATCTATATGTTTCAAACCTTCAATTGATACAATATTAATTCTGATTTTGAAATATTGACTACAGTAAAATCTCCATTATTCGAACGCTCAAATACATATCATTATTGGTCTTAAAGACAGATGACTACTTAATGTAGGGTGAAAGTCACACTGAAAGTCACACTGAAAGTCACCTGAAAGTCACACTGAAAGTCACTGAAAGTCACACTGAAAGTCACACTGAAAGTCACTGAAAGTCACACTGAAAGTCACCTGAAAGTCACACTGAAAGTCACTGAAAGTCACACTGAAAGTCACACTGAAAGTCACACTGAAAGTCACACTGAAAGTTACACTGAAACTCACACTGAAAGTCACACTGAAAGTCACACTGAAAGTTACACTGAAACTCACACTGAAAGTTACACTGAAAGTTACACTGAAAGTCACACTGAAAGTCACTCTGAAAGTCACTGAAAGTCACCTGAAAGTCACACTGAAAGTCACTGAAAGTCACACTGAAAGTCACACTGAAAGTCACCTGAAAGTCACACTGAAAGTCACTGAAAGTTCTGCATGAATTTCACTCAGCATTAAGTAAACCACCTGCCTTAACACATTACCCCCTAGTGACGCATTTTTGCGACTCTATAAAATTCACATTGTGAAACCATTGTGATAAATATAGGAGCAAATGCTCTATTTATCACAACGGTTTCAAACTACACAATTCTAAGAGGTTCCTTTTCTCTAGTTAATGCTCCTTTTCGGTAGATTTATTCAAAAAGGTTGGGTCTTAAATTAGCCCAGGAGAGAATGAGTTAAAAGGCATTAATTCTTCATTACTAAAAGTTTGAAGTATCGAGTTTTGCTATAATTGTTTTTCTTAATATCATTATTTCTTAGATGAATATTCATAGGATAAAGGGTTGAATGGTCATTTTAATGAGATTATACTGTACAGTAAAACCTCTCTATAACGGTTACTAAATTGTTTTAATTGGTTGGTATTTAGGGCAGGTGGTTGCTTAAAGCAAGGTGAAAGTAAACCAGAACGCTCTAAAGCAGCCACCTGCATTTAACACAAAATACTTGATGTACTTTAGTGGCCGTTATAGAGAAGTTTTACTGTATATGAATGGTATTGTATTTATATTTCAGATGGAGGTCACGACTCGGATTCCGATTCAGACAAAAAGAAGAAGAAAAAGTAGGCCCAACAGATGACCATGTTCAAAGGCTGTGCACACTATAAGGACTTACTCGTGATAATAAAATAAAGTATTTACTGTAATTACAAATGTACAGATAATCTGTTCTATACAGAGTGGCACATGGTGTGATAACTGTGATAAAAATGGTTTTTAACTTTTATATACTTCAACGTTTGATAAAAGGTGGGGGAAATGAGATATTTCATTTGTTCGTCTGTCCATCCTTTGGTCCATCTCTGTTAATCCTGTACGTCTAATGCCTATGCAAACAGAGTAGACCCAGATCAGACAGCTCCTGTAAGAACCATCTCATCTGGGTCTGCTTTGTTTGCTTATGGAATAATATATATCTGATTCTACAGATTTTACCAGTTCCAAAACTGTTCTTTTTCATATGACATTATTATTATTAAGCTAATTGATATTCATACATACATGTATGTTATTTCTTACATGGATACTCAAGGAGTAAAAGGTTAACTTTGATTCATGAAACATCAATGTTTGATCATGTTACAGTCTCTATATGCCATTCCGTCTATGTTAAGGACCACAATGGAAATAAGAGTATGCTCTTCCTTGTGTCACCCTTGGTATAGAAAGCATGCCATGGTTTTACTGTGCACCATTTCAACTCTCGATTTATTATGCTGTGATACGTGTTTGTGAACCATATTATGTTTTCTGTTTGCTGAAATAAATCAATATATCTATCATTGTGTGACCTTGTGCACCTGGGTATGTTTAGTAACACTAGAGTTATTGCCCTTGCTTTAGTGCAGCTTGTGTCCTCGTGCCTGTTTCTGTTACTGTTTTACCTCATAAACCATTTTTGACAGTACGTGCTGTCGCCCTCCATGGGATGTGATATTTATATAATGTTAACCTTTAGTCAGCTGTGGGCAGATGAGCTTTTACCTGTACAAACAGTTTGGATCCAGATGAGACACCGAGTGATTCAGCGTCTCATCAGGATCCAAACTGATTGACATCCTGCTTTCAATTTGGTATACGAACTGATTATTGCTTGAATTTTTAAATGTATTAAGTGTACAATGTGTAAAAATAAAATTTGCTCTGCAGTCTAAGAGTAAAATGAAACGAACGATGCAGCAAATGCACCGTTTACCTAATAATCACCCTGTCCCCCAGTTCGTCCGTCCGTCCGTCACGCTTTTTTGTTCACTCTCTAACTCAAACAGTTTTCATCTGGTTTTAACCAAACTTATAGAAAATGTTTATAGGTGTAAACTCCTGACCAATTTTGAATACCGGTTAAATCGCATTAGACACCTCTGAGTTATAGCCCTTTAACTAGGCACATTTTGCCGTTTTAACCTTGTCCGCTCTTTTACTCTAACATTTCTCATCTGATATACATGTACACCAAACGTGCTGAGAATGTTTTTAGGTAAATAGTCTTGGCCAGTTATTTTGCACATAGATAGGACACGGAAACAAGAACAAAACCATGAAAGAAAGAGAATGGAGATAGAGAAATATTAAAGAAAGGAAGAGAATGGAGATAGAGAAATATTAAAGAAAGGAAGAGAATGGAGATAGAGAACTATTAAAGAAAGGAAGAGAATGGAGATAGAGAAATATTAAAGAAAGAAAGAGAATGGAGATAGAGAAATATTAAAGAAAGGAAGAGAATGGAGATAGAGAACTATTAAAGAAAGGAAGAGAATGGAGATAGAGAAATATTAAAGAAAGAAAGAGAATGGAGATAGAGAAATATTAAAGAAAGAAAGAGAATGGAGATAGAGAAATATTAAAGAAAGGAAGAGAATGGAGATAGAGAAATATTAAAGAAAGGAAGAGAATGGAGATAGAGAAATATTAAAGAAAGAAAGAGAATGGAGATAGAGAAATATTAAAGAAAGAGAATGGAGATAGAGAAATATTAAAGAAAGAGAATGGAGATAGAGAAATATTAAAGAAAGAGAATGGAGATAGAGAAATATTAAAGAAAGAAAGAGAATGGAGATAGAGAAATATTAAAGAAAGAAAGAGAATGGAGATAGAGAAATATTAAAGAAGGGAAGGATTCAATGGTGAACTAAAATATATACATGTATAAACAAAACGCACGTCGTATTTGCATATTGATCATCACATAATTAAAGTTATAAAATATACATACAAAATTGATACAAAAATACAAATGTGCGTAATCATAAGATACTACTTAACCCTCTACTCCACACGTGCGCATTTTAACGCCTTTGCAAACAGAAGAGACCGAGATCAAAAGACTCCTGTAGGAACCCTCTGACCAGTCTCTTTTATTTGCTTTTGAATTAATACGGATCTGATTTTACAGTTTCAGGCATGGCTAACATAGCATATATTCGTGTGTCATGTATAACGAAAAATGTAGTTCCTAACCAGAGAATGCGCTAGGAGTGAAAAGCCTGGTCAAGATCTACAATGTTTGTTAAATGACAGAGTGTTTCTAATGCGAACTATAATTGAATTGATATTCCATGCGGATCGTCTAGAACGATTGGTTGTGTATATGAGACCAACAATTACCAAGTCCTGTCATCCTACTGGAGCTTTCTGCATACCGCTCGCCCTACCGCCTGCCTGTATTGTTTCATAGTCGCTTAACCCTTTCCCTCATGTAAACGTGTTTTTACGCATTTGCAAACAGAGTAGACCCAGATCAGACGGCTCCTAGAGGTCTGCTCTGTTTGCTAATAGCATTTGATGGATCAGTTTCTTTGCCTTCTAAAATATCTACAATGTTGCACCTTCCATATTTCTTTATAACTATTTTGTTAATGAATATTCAGTAGGTATTGAAATTTGGCATAAATATAGAACAGGGAAATGGTTAAGAGTGTCCTTATTGTATCATCTTACAGCGGTACTCATATTATATTTCGATGATATAGTGCAAACAACATCAGACAAAACAAACCTAAATACAGTAAAACTTCGATTATTCGAACACTACAATACGTATTATTATCGATCTTTAAGGCAGGTGGCAGCTTAATGCATGGTGAAAGTCATGCAGAAAGCTCCTCTAGGAGATTTCTGCATGACTTTCACCATGCATTAAGCAGCCACCTGCCTAAAAGGGTCTAAATTCTTCTATACCGAAAATTCGAATAATCGAGGTTTTACTGTACAAGTAAGTAACAAAAAAGAAAGAAAGAAACACAAGCACCTTCATTGACGTTTTTGGCGCCAAATAAACATCGTCTACACACATTGACGTTTGTTTTATAGAACTGTCCTCCCTTCAATTCAAAACATAAGAGGTGTATCAAGCCGATTTGATCCTAGTGAGACGCCGAGTCGCTATGCATCTATCTGGATCCAAGATGTTTGCAGAGGAACTCACAGATTCGCCCCTTGCAGCGAGCTTACTGGGTCGCTTTCTGGCGAATCCTTTCACCGCCACAGTGGCATAAATGCACCACGACAAATAGTGCAGTCCCAGATCAGACGCCGACTTTTCAAGGCGGCGTCTGATCAGGGACTTCACTATTTGTCTCAATCTCTGTTTCTATATATGTGCTTTATTCCTTTTAAATTTGCATTTATTTATCTCATTTCCTTATTTTACTGAATAATTTAACAAACTTGGATTGCAGACGACAATTAGAAATTTGGCGCCGAAATGGTTAATCAGAAGTCATTTTGATATTGCTATCTGGCAGTTTCCATTTCTAATAAAACGAGCGAGATGTAAACCAGTTTATGCTTTGGTAAGCGTTACACAACGGGGTTCAAAATGTTTTCAAATATTATCACTAGTTCACTGTAGTTACATACATACATGCACACTGATGTCACTTAATTTCATTTAATTGGTATGTTCTCTGTTTACAGGTGGCTTTATCAAATTCATAAAGTTTTGAAATCTTCTTTTCTAAGCCACCATTTTTATTTCTAACGGAATATATAGCTTGAACAAATACACTTATACTGAACGCAGCTGTGTGGTGGGTTTAAGTAAGGCCCGTCTCCTCCCCACATTGAAAATGTTGCCAAAGGTTTCTCAAATTCGTCAACGATATCTGAGGTACGTGAACATTGTAACATGTTGGAGATTAATTTCAGCAGGCTAAGGGTTAGCTCCTGTTTAGATAACCTTCAACGCATCTGAAATTAAAGACACAAATATTTGTTAAACATAAACAGAACATGTACATGGATATACAAATAATATTGGGGCCTTCGTGGTGGAGTGATTGTTGTATTCGATTGAAAATCACTTCGCCCCTCACCGCTCTGGTTCGAATCCATGTCTGGGCATTTGGATTATATGAAATGTCCAACCGTGTTTAACTAAAGTCCACAAAGAATGCAAGGCTTAAATCTGTTACAGGACATTCAATAACAAACATTGCAGACCCTAATCAGAGTTTCGACTGGTACATAGCAGTCACGACATTGGTACATAGAAGTAAAGACTGGTACATAGCAGTCACGACATCGGTACATAGAAGTAAAGACTGGTACATAGCAGCCACGACATTGGTACATAGAAGTAAAGACTGGTACATAGCAGCCACGACATCGGTACATAGAAGTAAAGACTGGTACATAGCAGTCACGACATCGGTACATAGCAAACACGGTATAGGTTCATAGCAGTCACGACGTTTAACAATTAGTACATAACAGCCACGCTATTGGTGGTACGTAGCAGTCACGCTATTGGAACACGTAGCAGTCCCATTATTGATATGTAGCACTTACGATATTGGTACGTAGTAGTAACAACATTAGTATAAAGCAGTCACGATATTTGTACGTAGTTATCACGACATTGGCACGTACATCCACGCTATTAGCACATAGCATTCATGTTGCTATTGTTACGTAACATTCGCGATATTGGTCCGTAGCAGTCAGGATATTGATACATAGTAATTAGTCGCGACATTGGTACATAGTAGTCATGACATTGGTACATAGTAGTCATGACATTGGTACATAGTAGTCATGACATTGGTACATAGTAGTCATGACATTGGTACATAGTAGTCATGACATTGGTACATAGTAGTCATGACATTGGTACATAGTAGTCATGACATTGGTACATAGTGGTCACGACATTGGTACATAGTGGTCACGACATTGGTACATAGTGGTCACGACATTGGTACATAGTGGTCACGACATTGGTACAGAGTGGTCACGACATTGGTACATAGTAGTCACGACATTGGTACATAGTAGTCATGACATTGGTACATAGTAGTCATGACATTGGTACATAGTAGTCATGACATTGGTACATAGTGGTCACGACATTGGTACATAGTGGTCACGACATTGGTACATAGTGGTCACGACATTGGTACATAGTGGTCACGACATTGGTACATAGTGGTCACGACATTGGTACATAGTAGTCATGACATTGGTACATAGTAGTCATGACATTGGTACATAGTAGTCATGACATTGGTACATAGTGGTCACGACATTGGTACATAGTGGTCACGACATTGGTACATAGTGGTCACGACATTGGTACATAGTGGTCACGACATTGGTACATAGTGGTCACGACATTGGTACATAGTAGTCATGACATTGGTACATAGTGGTCACGACATTGGTACATAGTAGTCATGACATTGGTACATAGTGGTCACGACATTGGTACATAGTGGTCATGACATTGGTACATAGTGGTCACGACATTGGTACATAGGAGTCATGACATTGGTACATAGTGGTCACGACATTGGTACATAGTAGTCATGACATTGGTACATAGTGGTCACGACATTGGTACATAGTGGTCATGACATTGGTACATAGTGGTCGCGACATTGGTACATAGGAGTCATGACATTGGTACAGAGTAGTAAGGATACTGGTACATAGTAGACACGACATTTGTACATAGCAGTCACGGCATCGGTACACTGCAGTCACGATACTGGTACATTGCAGTCACGATACTGGTACATTGCAGTCACGACATTGGTACATTTGGTAAAATGCAGCCACGCTTGACACGTTTTAGTTGCGACTACAGACGCAATTTAAGGAGGTATCGTCGAATTAATATCTAAATAACGTGCTAGGATATTAACGTCGCCTCTGATCGACCTTTGGAATTTATTGTATGAATCAAAATGTATTTTATAAATTTCTCAAGGAGCAAAATTACAAAATATATCAATAAATAAATAGTAAATGCGTCCAGGCTTTGTTTTTTAAAATATACTGACCGAGTGGCACACAAAAACAATCCGACAGAGATACCGAGTTACTCGGCATAGCCGGCGACTCATCTCGACTCAAGCTGTGTACAAATGCGAGTCATGTCGCGCCTGGCAGAGTACTGCTAACAAGACGTTATAATCTGTATAGATATGTGATTGCAAGAAAAACGTGTTTTAAAAGTTTGATGATCAGTGTCCCTTAAAGAACATTGGTGAAGAGGAAGGAAGGAAGCCTCTGGCCAAGGTCTGCCCTGTTTGCTTAACCTATCGATGTCAAAGACGTACAGTAAAACGTCTCTCTAACGGTCACTAAATTACATCAAGTATTTTGTGATAAAGGCAGGCTAAAACAAGGTGAAAGTAAAACAGAACGCTCCTATAGGAGCGTTCTGTTTTACTTTCACCTTGCTTTAAGCAGTCACCTTCCCTAAATACCAACTAATTAACTAACACAATTTAATGGCAGTTAAAGAGAGGTCTTACTGTACCAGTAAATATTTTGTTTGCTGTGATCCCTCAACATTAAAATGATTAGGTTCCAAAATAAGATCTCGTCGGGTTTCCGTAAATAATATGGAAAAAAATAGTTAAACTTACATAAAACGACTAGAGCAACAACACCCAAAACAACTACAACAACACACACGATACAACAGATGATTTTCCAGTTATGACGCTGTGTTTGGTCTTTCAACGCTTTGGCACTATCCCGAAATAGAGTTGTCGAATGTGCTAAAGATTCTGAAAAAGTAAAGGGAGGTAATTTGATAACCTGTCTACAGCGTGTAATAAAAGCATGTTTAATTCTGCATTTACATGTGTTTAAGACAGGTGGTAGCTTAATGCAGGAGGAAAAATGAAAGAATTGTTCCTCTAGGAGCTTTCTACTAAACGTTCGTCCAGCATTAACCATTTCCCTTCACATGAATACTTTTTCATGCATTTGCTACCAGAGTAGATCCAGATCAGAGGGTTCCTATTGGAGCCCTCTGATCAGGGTCTGTTCTGATTGCTTTTGGCTTGATATAGATCTGATTCTACAGCTTTTGTCAAAGCACAGATGTTTTAAAAAGTTTACGTTATAAAAATTGAGTTTATAAATATTCATGATTGCATGATTTCTTACGTGAATATTGATATTGAAAGCTCTTGTCGACCTCCGTATTTGCCCATCATGTGGTTGCTTTAGACGTGTTCTCGATTTTTATTCATCAAAAGAATAAAACTGTAACTGTGGTAACCCATTCCCACAAAGGTTATTTTAGGTACTACCTCTATGAATAAATCTACTGAAAATGAACATTTACTAATGAAAAGGTAAAAATTTAGAATTGTGTTGTTTTGAAATCACTGTGATAAATAGAGCATTTGTTCCTATAGGGGAATGCTCTAATCATCACAGTGGTTTTGAAAAGTGAATTTTACAAAAGGCGTTAATATGAGGGAATGCATTAAACGCGTGTAAAATGTAGGATAAAGACAACATTAAAATGACTGCCCATTAAACAACAGAGCGACAAGTCACGTGAATCGATACTTTTTTGTAATTCAACTTGTTTTTAGTACATGAATATGTAAAACAAATGATTATATGAATACATGGTAAGATTGATCCGTTACATCAAGTGCAGCTACAAACCTGTTCTTTCATTCAAATCGGCTACTTTCTCACCCCTCTCTATCACCTTTTCTACGTCATCTTTAAGTACGTTCTTTACGTCTATCACGTCTTTCTGCAGCCGCGAAAGTTGGTCGTTGTTTCTTGGCCGACCATCTGCACAAAATACAGCAATTCATACAGAAGAGACTATATAAAGATGTCACTTAACATACGTGCCTTATAGAATCCGCCTGATCAGGATCTTCCCGGTTTGCTTATGGGAATTTAAATATCTGATTTTGAAGTTTCCACAACAATGAAAAAACATTTTTTTCTGTGTTCCATGTATTGATTCAATGCATGACTACTCATGAGGTAAAGACATTTTAAATAAACATAGAACGGCGAAAGGGTTAAGGTCTTACTGGTAAACATCGACATAAACGATGGAAAAGGGTACATATTAAAAGTTCGTACAGTAAAACCTCTCTATAACGGCCACTAAATTACATCAACTATCTTGTGTTAAAAGCAGGTGGCGGCTTAAAGCAAGGTGAACGTAAATAGAACGCTCCTATAGGAGCGTTCTGTTTTACTTTCACCTTGCTTTAAGCGGCTACCTGCCCTAACTACCAACTAATTAACACAATTTAGTGGCCGTTAAAGTGAGGTTTTACTGTAATGTTGGCAGTTTACTATACGAATGTTCATTTGGAAATAGTGTATGGATATAATTAACCCTTTCACTGTTCTATATATATTTTAAATTTGAATACCTACTGAATATTCATGAAAAAAATATTGTAATGATATATGGAAGGTAGAACAGTGTAGCCATTATAGAAAGTAAATAAAGAGATATTGCAAATTCCATTACCAAACAGAGCAAACCCTGATCAGATGCTCCTATATGAGCCGTCTGATGTGCGTCCACTCTGTTTGCAAATGCGTGAAACACGTTTACATGAGGGAAAGTAACTGAATCCAAGTAACTGAATATTCATAGCTGAGTTATGAACAATAGGTTTCACCATGTCATAAACCGTGTCTCCTACCATGTCATAAACCATGTCTCCTATACATGTCTCCTATACCATAAACCATGTCTCCTATACCATGTCATAAACCGTGTCTCCTATACCATAAACCATGTCTCCTATACCATAACTCATGTCTCCTATACCATAAACCATGCCTCCTATACAATAAACCATGTCGCTTATACCATGTCATAAACCATGTCTCCTATACCATAAACCATGTCTCCTATACCATAAACCATGCCTCCTATACCATAAACCATGTCTCCTATACCATGTCATAAACCGTGTCTCCTATACCATGTCATAAACCGTGTCTCATATACCATAAACCATGTCTCCTATACCATAAACCATGCCTCCTATACCATAAACCATGTCTCCTATACCATGTCATAAACCGTGTCTCCTATACCATGTCATAAACCGTGTCTCCTATACCACAAACCATGTCTCCTATACCATAAACCATGTTTTCTATACCATGTCACAAACCATGTCTCCTATACCATAAACCATGTCTCCTATACCATAAACCATGCCTCCTATACCATAAACCATGTCTCCTATACCATGTCATAAACCGTGTCTCCTATACCATGTCATAAACCGTGTCTCCTATACCACGAACCATGTCTCCTATACCATAAACCATGTTTCCTATACCATGTCATAAACCATGTCTCCTATACCATAAACCCTGTCTCCTATACCATGTCATAAACCGTGTCTCCTATAACATAAACCATGTCTCCTATACCATAAACCGTGTCTCATATACCATAAACCATGTCTTCCATACCATAAACCATGTCTCCTATACCATAAACCATGTCTCCTATACCATAAATCATGTCTCCTATACCATGTCATAAACCATGTCTCCTTTACCATAAACCATGCCTCCTATACCATGAACCATGTCTCCTATACCATGAGCCATGTCTCCTATACCATAAACCATGCCTCCTATACCATAAACCATGCCTCCTATACCATGAACCATGTCTCCTATACCATAAACCATGTCTCCCATACCATAAATCATGTCTCCGATACCATAAACCATGTCTCCTATACCATAAACCATGTCTCCTATACCATAAACCATGTCTCCTACACCACGTCATAAACCATGTCTTCTACCATGTCATAAAACAAGTCTCCTACCATGTCATAAACGTAAATTCATCTTTATCATTTTGTAAGCAAACAGAGCAGAATCAGATCAGACGGCTCCTACATGAGCTGTCTGGTCTGGGTATACTCTGTTTGCAATGCGTTAAAATGCATACCTACTTGGTAAAAGGATCTTTGTTATTCACAAAAGAATACCTACACAAATATTAGTAGCCACAGCAGCATCGACGCGGCATCTCGGTGTGGTCTACGCTGATTAACGTTGATCGTGATGCCTGTTCAAGCGCAGATTTGTGGTATTGTTACAGAGTGTACTTTCGATTCGTTCAAGCTTTTGAGAGATTCTGATCAGGGTCTACACTGTTTTCCAAGCATTGACGATATATTTTCTCGTAGCAATGTCTTTTCATGCCAACTCCTCTCCATTTACTAAATACACTAAAATCGCATTTACAAACAGTGTAGACTCAGATATGAGGGTCCCGGGATGAACGATCTGATCAAGAAGTACAGTGTCTGAACTGTTCATATTCTTTGGCAAATCTAATCTATCCATACCTAATGCTCCCCCACATCTAAATCGTGATGGATTGTTTCACTTTTAAACTTCAGCATATAAGGTGTTAACTCTTCTCTTGCTATTCACGTCAATATACCTACCTGTAAATAGTGAAGACCCAGATGAGACAGCTCCTGCAGGGTCTGCACTATTTACAAGTTGATTGTGCAACCAGTGCATCCCACAGCAGTGATTGCACTGTGAAATACTTGTATACAGTGAATATATATGTAATTATACAACAGGGCATGGGTTAAGAAGGAGAAATGTATTTTAGAATTCAGCAAGAGAGAAGGGTTAACTTTGGCGTCTCATCAGGATCCAAGCTGTTCGCAAATGAGAGTCAGATTGCGTTTAGTGTTAACCCTTTCCTTCATATAAACGTGTTTTCACGCATTTGCAAACAGAGTAGACTCAGATCAGACGGCTCCTATAAGAGCTGTCTGATCAGGGTCTGCTCTGTTTATTTATAAAAAGTTGATATATCTGTTTCTTTAGTTTCTAAAATGGCTACAATGGTCCACATTTCATATTTCTTTATAACTAGTTTGTCAATGGATATTCAGTAGGTAATGAAATTTGGAATAATAATAGGGAAAGAGTTAATACATAAGGAAAGGGTTAATACATTTTGATTACACTTTTTGTTACAAAGTTACCTGATGTTGATGACCCAGGACTACCCACTGCTCCATACGTCTTCTTTCTAGACTGTCTTATTGCTCCTTGTCTAGAAATTGACCTGTTAAAATACAGTTGAGCCTGGCTTAAGTGGTCATTCATTTATTTCACATAGGATACTTAAAGCAAGTGTTTGCTTAATGTCTGTCGAAAGTAATATAGAAAGCTCCAATAGAAGCTTTCTGCATTGCTTTCGATCTGCACGAAGCTACCATCTGTCTTTTAGATCCATATTTAGACCTATTCTTAATGATCGCTTAACCCTTCGCTTGCTGAATTTTAAAATACATTTCTCCTTCTTTACCCATGCCCTGTTGTATAATTACATATATATTCACTGTGTACAAGTATTTCGCTGTGCAATCACTGCTGTGGAGTGCACTGGTTGCACAATCAACTTGTAAATAGTGCAGACCCTGATGAGACAGCTCCTGCAGGAGCTGTCTCATCTGGGTCTCCACTATTTACAAGTAGGTATATTGACGTGAATAGCAAGCGAAGGGTTAAGACAGTTTCTACTTTATTTGAAAGAAAACGATAGAACAACGTCACTGAAACCTTTGGCTGGTATTTAACCTTTATCTCACTATATTATCTCAAACTTGGATCTGGTGCAATTTTACCATTTCCGATATGAACACTTGAGAGACACCCCTAAAAAGGTATTCTAATTCAGAATTTAAAGCATATTTTCTTCTTTTTTCTTTTAACCCTTTCCCTCATATAAACGTGTTTTCACGCATTTGTAAACAGAGTAGACCCAGATCAGGTAGCTCCTAGAGGAGCCGTCTGATCAGGGTCTGCTCTGTTTGCTAATAGAATTTGATATATCCATTTCTTTGCCTTCTGAAATGGCTACAATGTTCCACCTTCAACATTTCATTATAAATATTTTTCCATGAATAAACAGTAGGTATTAAAATTTGGAATGAACACAGAACAGGGAACCAGGGTTAACAGACGTAGTCGGTATGTCAAACAGTTTGAATCCTGGTGATTCGTCGAATTACTTGGTGTCTCATTTGGATAAATAGCTTGGAAGCATCTGGATGAAAATAGCTTGCAAAGGTAATCCGGGAACCATGCGTGGTTAAAGGTAAACATTTCGCTTATACATTTATAAACACGCTTTCGCTCCTTTGCAAACAGCGTAGACATAGATAATGTAGAAGCTTTCTGATCAGGATCTGCTATGTGTGCTTATGAAATCTTAACAGGCATGATTCTACATTTTTATAAACATCACAAAAGCATTTGTACATATTAAACAGGTGAATGGTCAACAACGCATATCTTGCTTAGACGATGCACATCCGTTCAGTGTCTCTGTTATTTGCAAAAGCATTGCATCTTCAGCACAGTATATATAAAAGATGTACAGTAACCCCCTCTAAACCGGACATTACATTTAGTAAAAATATCGGTTTTGGAGAGAGGTGACAGCATAATGCATAATGAAAGTCATACGAAAAGCTCCTGTAGGAGTTTTCAGTATGACCTTTCACCCAGCACTAAGCAACCACCTGCATAAAAGTATCAAAATTCTTCTCTACTAGAATTCCAGTTTAGAGGGGTTTAACCCTTTCCCTCATATAAACGTGCTTTCACGCATTTGCAAACAGAGTAGACCCAGATCAGACGGCTCCTAGAGGAGCCGTCTGATCAGGGTCTGCTCTGTTTGCTTATGGAATTTGATAGATCTGTGTCTTTACTTTCTAAAATAGCTACAATGTACCACCTTCCATGTTTGATTATAACTGTTTTGTACACGAATATTCAATGGGTATTAAAATTTGGACTAAACATAGAACAAGGAAAGGGTTAACTGTAATTCAAAAACAGTAGAACCCCTATAAAGCCACAAATTAATGAATAAACATGACTGTATTAAAACAGGGAGTTGCATAGTGCATAACGAAGGTAGTGCAGAAGGCTCTTACAGGAGCTTTTTGCACCACTTTCTTCTTACAATATGCAACCACGTGCCGATAGGAACCATAATTAGATCTACATGTAGTTTTGGTGGTCGGTTTGGAGGGTTTTCGTTATTTCTTCGCCAAACCCTGCGCTGTATATATTCGATAAAAAAACATTCTATACGATTCTAAAGAATGGTCTTTATAGAGAAATTAAAAGCATTAATATATATTTTATAAAATGCATAAATTAAAACATTTTCAAAAATATTTTCTTTTTTTTCTACGAAACCCTATCTCGAGGAGACAATTCTAAAGAAAGGTCACAACATAGGGTTTGGTGGAGATATAGCGTGTTTATGATACCATACAATTGTCTGTCAAACTATAATCCCCAGTTGAGTTATGTGATACAGTGTGGTCGCACATCGAGCGATCAGCTTTACATATCATAATTATACACGTACCCTTATACATTGTACACATTTGATAAGTCCTATAAGAGCTGTATGATTTGGGTCTACTCTCTTTGCAAACGCGTGAAAAGTCGTTTGTATGAGGGAAAATGTCAAACGCAGGTGACTGCTTAATGCAAGATGAAAGTATACCCAGCATATATTTTGTCCTGCATTAAGCTACCTCCCCATAATTAGTTCTCCTTTTGGTGACCGCATTAGAGGTGTATCGTGGCTCAATATTGGGACAAAGTCAACCAGCATACAAATACAGTAAAACCTCTCTTAACCGGCCGTTAAATTTAGTATGAATATCGGTCTTGGAGACAGGTGACAGCTTAATGCAGGGTGAAAGTCATGCAGAAAGCTCCTCTAGGAGCTTTCTGCATGACTTTCACTCTGCATAAAGCAGCCACCTGTCTAAAAGTATCTAAATTCTTATCTACTACAATTCCGCGGTTAAGAGAGGTTATACTGTAGCACTAAGATAATCAATGTGTCACATGTATACAGTTCTCTACAGTAATCCCCCTCTCATCACAATTATTCTGGTAAAGATGAATTTGTACACATTTAGGCAGATGGCTGCTTAATGCAGGGTGACAATCATGCAGAAAGTGACCACCTGTCTTTTAGACGGTCTGACCGATATTTATACTATTAGACTAAATGCCCGGATTAGAGGGAATGTACTGTACATGTTTTATTATGTAGGACACATAAAGCTGGTCGCCCTATGCGCTACCACACTGGTCACATTGTAACATAGATAATTGAGTCAAACTCACCTTGGAATTCAATAGTTTGACAGACAAACAGAAGTAATTATGTTATGTGTATTTATTAGAAAGTACTGATACATGTAGCAGCATTGGAGCTTTTCACGATAGAAACGCCGTTTCGTGCCTTTGCAAACAGAGTAAATCTAGATCAGACAAATCTTGTTGGAACAACTTAAGATAAGACCCACACCTCCCGTGTTCACGTGCCATTATTAAACCATTACCTCATAGACTATTCTTAGATACAACCTCTTTGAATAAATCTACCGAAAAGGAGCATTAACTAGAGAAAAGGAACATTTTAGAATTTTGTTGTTTGAAACCATTGTGATAAATAGAGTATTTGTTCCTATAGGAGCAAATGATCTATTTATCACAATGGTTTCACAAAGTGACTTCTACAGAGTCGTCAAAAGCCGTCAATATGAGGGAATGGGTTAAACGCAATCTAATTAATAATCATGATGTCATTATTTTGACATGAATAATGAATAGGGAAAGGGCTCATAATTAAATCTGTCATACGGTGTACACATTGTTCCAACAGATGACATGTGTCTGCATTGTTCGCAAAAGATCTGAAATTACTCAACCCTTTCCCTGTTCAAGATTAATATAAGACATAATGATATAATGAATATGTATTAATTAGCTGATTTGGTATAATGGTGTATAAATACATCATTTTGTCCACGGCAAAAACTTTAGAATTAGACCCTAAATTATTCCATTAGCAGAGTAGACCCTGATCACACAGCTCCTTCAGAGGCCGCCTGATCTAGGTCTGCTCTGTTTGCAAAGACGTGAAAATGGCGTTCATGTGAAGGAAAGGTTCAAACCACCTTGCAAATCTATACAATAAGTTTTGACTCCGTGTATGACCGGGTTACAAACATGTATGATATACATATCCTGTATTAATAAACGCGCTGACCCAAAGTTTAGAATACATGTACACATAGCCAATCTAGATTACAATTTGAAAACCGGAAGTAGAACCCTAACAATTTCATAGTAAAATGCTAGAACGTAGTTTGAAATGAAAAGGAAATGAGTTTTGACGAAATATGTCTGAAAGACTTACATTGTTAGGTGAACTATGCGATGTAATCCTCCTTCCCTTGGTCACATACTGTTTGTATGTCATTGAATGCATACGCGAGTGTACATGATTTTGAGTAATTAAGTCAACCTTTAACTTGTTCCATAAATGTTGTCTGCACCGTTTCTCGTCTGCTTTAACTACCGAACTATTTTTCCCGTTACTTTTACACTACATAATCAGAGTGCCTAACAGTGTGGATCTATGTAGTCTCTGGTAATTCATTGGGGTCTCATCCTGGCCCGTATTGTTTATAGAGGTTATCAGTACAAATACTTATTGTATGAACGAACATTCGATAAAGGCCAAGCCCTTATGTTACTTGGCTAAACTACACAGGACACGTTAACCCTCATAGGTTAATTTTAGATCATACCACTTTGAATAAATATATCGAAAAGGAGCATAAGCTAGAGAAAATAAACATATTAGAATTATGTAGTTTGAAACCGTTATGATAATTAGAGCATTTGCTCCAATAGGAGCAAATGCTCTATTTATCACAATGGTTTCAACAGGTGACTTTTACAGAGGCGTAGAAAGGCCTATGTATGGAGGACAGGGTAACCCTTAAAGATGTAGGGTAAACCTTTGATGGTAGAAAATGTCATCGACTTCTGATGTCACAGATGATTTATCTTGAAAGTTCATTTTCAGCCACACGGTCAGAGTATTAAACAGTTTAGATCCTGATTAGACACAGAGCTACTCGGTCTCTCATCTGGATCCAAACCGTTCGCATCTAGGTTATCATTCATCCACCCACAGCAGGCTCACGGTTAAAGACAAGAAACCTCATATTGATGATGATAAGTCATAAGGAAAGCTCAACACCTGCTTCATTGACAATTTCCCTGTTGCATATCCATGTAAGAAATAATGACACCATTAATATTTATTAAGTATCGTTCCTGTAATAACATATGTGAACAGCATGGTTTGTTACTGGTAAACACTGTAGAGTCAGATCTATTATAAATTATTAAGCAAACAGAACACTGCCTGATCAGGAGCCATTTGATATTTGACTACGCTGTTTGAAAAGGCTTTTAAGGCAAAAAAGGCAAGGGTTAAACATCTTAAATCTGAATTGTAAGGCGATGTTTATACCTTCCTATGTTGAATTTTCAGGACGGGATATTCCATCAATGGGATGGGATAGTCAATCAATGGGTGGGATAGTCCTTCAATATGGTGGTATAGTCCA
The DNA here is from genome assembly GCA_963576725.1 of Azorinus chamasolen. Classification (NCBI taxonomy): domain Eukaryota; kingdom Metazoa; phylum Mollusca; class Bivalvia; order Cardiida; family Solecurtidae; genus Azorinus; species Azorinus chamasolen. Next base: position 18,755,540 of record OY755246.1, on the reverse strand, counting down.
TCAGTGGGGTGGGATAGTCCATCAATGTGGTGGGGTAGTCCATAAATGTGGTGGGATAGTCCATCAATGGGCAGGGGTTGTTGGAGATGCCGCTTCTAACGTAGGAAACGTCACCTAAACCCAACACGAAAGTGACGTTATGTCGCTTGGTCACAATAACTTTGATTATGGTAGTTTTCAAGAATGTAGTACGAAAATATAGAAGTCTGAGAAGTAAAGTGTGAGTGAAGAAGATGTGTGTATCATCTTTCCCTTCCCCATTACTGACATTGGTGCCATGACCAGGATCACTTACGTGTTAGGTTCACATGACGTTTCCTACGTTAGGTGCGTTTTCTCCAACATAGGTATAACCCATAAGGAGGTTGGATAGTCCATCAATGGGATGGGATAGTCCATAAATGAGGTGGGATAGTCCATCTCTGGGATGGAATAGTCCATCAATGGGATGGGATAGTCCATCAATGGGATGGGATAATCCATCAATGGGATGGGATAGTCCATCAGTGGGGTGGGATAGTCCATCAATGGGGTGGGATAGTCAATCAGTGGGATGTGATAGTCCATCAGTGGGTGAGATAGTCTATCAGTGGGATGAGATAGTCCATCAATGGGGTGGGATAGTCCATCAGTGGGATGGGATAGTCCATCAATGGGGTGGGATAGTCCATAAATGGGGTCGGATAGACCATCAGTGGGGTGGGATAGTCCATCAGTGGGGTGGGATAGTCCATCAATGGGGAGGGATAGTCCATCAGTGGGATGGGATAGTCCATTCATGGGGTGGGATAGTCCATCAGTGGGATGGGATAGTCCATCAATGGGGTGGGATAGTCAATCAATGGGGAGGGATAGTCCATCAGTGGGATGGGATATTCCACCAATGGGGTGGGATAGTCCATCAGTGGGGTGGGATAGCTCATCAATGGCGTTGGGTAGTCCACCATTGGGATGGGATAGTCCACTAGTGGGATTGGATAGTCAATCAATGAGGTGGTACAGTCCACTAGTGGGGTGGGATGGTCCATAAGTGATTAACTATATAGAGTAAACTCAAAATGAAATAATTAAACTTGCTACAGCATTTTGAATGATAAACAATGCAGACCTTGACCAGAGGATCCAAGGATTTATTATGCTTTGAGCAAATGGAACAGCCTGGTGAGACAGCTTTGTGAATTAGATCCACTCTGTTTGTAAAGTTGTGTAATGATGTTACTATCAGATAAAGGGTTAAATTCGATATGTACAAGTTTCAAGAAGTGATAACATCTGTCACACTTATGTACTCGATGTGTTCCTGATTAATACACTGATTAAACTATTGTCTGGCCAAAATGAAGCTTGCTTAAGTTTGTCGCTGAAGAATATACTTGAATTAATTTTCTTAAGTACAGTTGATCTACTCAGAGATTAATCTGGATCCAAACTGTTTGCATAGGTAATCACAGATTAGTAATTGCATCACAAGCCCTGTTAGTCGCTTTCCGGCGGATTCAGTGGTAAAAGAGTTAAACTGTGATAAGTATTCGCTTCCTGCGGACCACCGATACAGTATGGAAGTACATGTTATACAAATCTCTCTAATTAGCGACAAATTCGTTTATCTGCTTCATCTTGTGTTTATCTCACTCTTTATCTCTGCCTGTCTGGCTGTGTGCCTACCTGCCTGCCTGCCTGTCTGCTTGCCTGTTTGCCTTCCTTCCTGCTCGCCTCTGTGCCTGTCCGTCTGACTGTATGTATGTTTGTCTGCCTGCCTGCCTGCCTGCCTGCCTGCCTGCCTGTCTGTCTGTCTGTCTGTCTGTCTGTCTGTCTGTCTGTCTGTCTGTCTGTCTGTCTGTCTGTCTGTCTGTCTGTCTGTCTGTCTGTCTGTCTGTCTGTCTGTCTGTCTGTCTGTCTGTCTGTCTGTCTGTCTGTCTATCTGTCTGTCTGTCTGTCTGTCTGTCTGTCTGTCTGTCTGTCTGTCTGTCTGTCTGTCTGTCTGTCTGTATGTATGTATGTATGTATGTATGTATGTATGTATGTATGTATGTATGTATGTATGTATGTATGTATGTATGTATGTATGTATGTATGTATGTATGTATGTCTGTCTGTCTGTCTTTTGTCTGTCTGTCTTTTGTCTGTATGTCTGTCTTTTGTCTGTATGTCTGCCTGTCTGCATGTCTGTCTGTCTGTCTGTATGTCTGTCGGTCGGTCGGTCGGTCGGTCGGTCGGTCGGTCGATCGGTCGGTCGGTCGGTCGGTCGGTCGGTCGGTCTTTGATCTTACTGACTGACTGACTGACTGACTGACTGACTGACTGACTGACTGTCTGTCTCTCTGTCTGTCTCTCTGTCTGTGTGTCTGGCTCTGTCTGTTTGTGTCTGCCTGTTTGTCTGTCTGCTCTGTCTGTCTATCTCTGTCTATTTGTCTGTCTGTGTTTACCTGGCTCTGTCTGTTTGCCTGCCTGTATTTCTGTCTGCGTCTCTGTCTGACTGACTAACTGAATGTCTGTATGTTTCCCTGTCTTGCTCTGTCTGTCTATGTGTCTGCCTGTTTGTCTGTCTCTGCCTGACTGTCAGTCTGCTTGTCTGTCTCTGAATCTGTCTCTATCTCTACCTTGCTATCTCTTTTTGTATGTATGTCTCTGTCTGCGTCTCTCTCTCTCATTCTTTGTCTCAATCATTTTTTAATCTCTCTGTCACTCACACACTCTCACTTTCACTCTCACCTTCATTCACTTACACAGCTAAAACCTCTTCATTTGAACATATGTGTATGTGTTTAGCTTGACTGTCATTTCGCTTTGTACCTTTTTAATTACATTCACTGTAGGTGAGGGGTTTTTATCGTAGTGCTTTTATGAGCTAAGAAGAACGTGCCATGTGTTATATTTCTGAGCTAACAGGAACGCGCCAAGTAGTACTTTTATGAGCTAATAGAAAAACACCATGTATGTAGTACTTTTCTGATCTAACTGGACAACACCAGGTAGTTGATTTCTAAGCTTATTGGAAATTGACTTGTAGCATTTTCCGGGCTTGCCGGAAACCTTCGAGTATTTTCCCAGCTTCTCGGAAAACGCCGAGTAGTAGTGTTCTGTGCTTGTCGGAAACCGCCGAGTAATGCAATTCCGAGCTTAACGGTTATACTCAGGGAGCCACTGGGATCTACCATGCACCCCTAGACTTTTTTCATGGGTACCAAAATGTTCGGAAAAGTCTCCTGAATCAGAATCGCGAATGTACTCAAGTTTAAATTCTTTTAGGCTATGTGTATGTTAACCGTTTCCATGCCCCCCCCCCCCCCCAGTTTGCGTAATGATGACCCATACCTGCAAATTCGCCCATATCACAGCCAGGTTTTGTCCTAAACCTATAAAACTGGTACCAAACGGAAGATAAGACATTGTGCTTTTATTTCCAACTTGTTTGTTTTTAAATTACCTTATTTGCATACTCATGAATATGAATGAGAACATTAAAAATGGTATAAAAAAGTATAGAAATAACATCAAACTTTAAAAAGAATTTATCATACAAATATCAGAAAACAACTTGAAATGCAATTTAATATGATAACAAAATCCTTCGAAAACAAAAGATCAAATTTGAGGACCAAAAAATAATAACTCTCGTTTTAACTGTTAACATAGTAATCATTCATTTCACTCTGTTCACACATATTTTGTTAGTCGACACCAACCTGCAAAAATATTCCATATCACAGATATTTGTTGTGCTAACTGTATAAAACTGGTACCAAATTAAAGTTAAGACCTTCTGCATTTGTTTAAATGCTATACTTAGGAATTACTTTATTTGTATACACATAAATATTAATGAGAATAATTTAAAAATAGCAAAACATACAGATGTGCCATTATGGCCAAAAGGCACACCTAGGCCATCTTTTACATCTTAGTATATATGTTATATATATTTATATTAGAACATTTCCGCATCTGTTAAGTTCTTAATTATGGAAGTGGGTTGTATTTGTGTTGTATCTGTGGCGGACATTGTGTACATTCATTGAGTACTGATAATTGGAACTGATATCCGAATTAAAACTTGACATGTATGGTTGTGAATAAATAGCTAATCTCCTGAAATTCCAATGTCGTCTTTCTTCATAAGTCCGCGACTAGGCTCTCAACTGCAGTCGACTTGAAATAAAATGAAAAGCCACGGAAATCTGATTCTGAGCCTGAGTTCTCAAGCTGACCACTCGACCAATACCTTCTCAAAATCTTTATCTGAAGTAGTCATAATTCCTTCAAATCTGAATTTGAGTATACATTTATGTTTACAGTAGGATAAGGCTTGATACGTCTGGTTCCATGTACATGTATACGAGTGTTACATATTAACCCTTCTCTTGCTGAATTTTAAAATACATTTTTCCTTCTTTACCCATGCCCTGTTGTATAATAACATGAATTATATCTTCACTGTGTACAAGTATTGCAATAACTGCTGTGGAGGGCACTGGTTGCACGATCAACTTGTAAATAGTACAGACCCTGATGAGACAGCTCCTGCAGGAGCTGTCTCATCTGGGTCTTCACTATTTACAGGTAGGTATATTGACGTAAATAGCAAGCGATGGGTTAATCGTAATAATTATGTAGACTGTTTCGGTAGAAACTGTAGAATCTGGCCTATATTATTCCTTAAGCAAATTGAGCAGACCCTGACCAGAGAGCCCCCTTTGAAGCTGTCTGATCTAGGGCTACTCTGTTTGCAAAGACATGAAAAGGCGTTTATATTAACCCTTTCATTGCCAATGGCGGATCTGTGATTACCTATGCAAACAGTTTGGATCCAGATGAGACGCCGATTAACTCGGCGTCTCATCAGGATACAAACTGTTTGTTACTGTTACTATGTTTTTGAAACAAAAATGAAGAAAGCCAAAAGAATGAAAATTTGTAGCAGACGACAAAGTTAGCAGACGACAGAGTTTGGTAGCGAAAGTGTTAAGGAAAGGTTTAAATGTGCGTTTTCTGTACCTTTATGGTTCGCAAAAAAGTATTTAATATGGTCTTCCAATGTCTGTTTTTAATATGCTTTTATTTATCTCTACTCTTGACAGCTTTACATCTTAGTATGTACATGAGATAAACATGTCTACCCTTGAACATTTTAACCCTTTCCTAATGTAAACGTGTTTTTCCTCATCTGCAAACAGGGTAGACCCAGAACAGACGGTTCCTATAGGAGCCGTCTGATCAGGGGTCTGCACTATCTGCTAACATAATTTGATCTGTTTCTTTAGTTTCTTAAATGGCAACAGCGTTCTATCTTCCATATTTTACTAAAATAGTTTGTCCCTGAGTATTCAATAGGTTTTAAAATTTGTAACAAACATAGAACAGAAAAAGGGCTAATTAAAGGCGATTGTTTATTGTATCTTCATAATCTAAGTCTATGTCTTGTTGCATTCAACGTGTTTTATATGTATTTTTGCATACATTATGATTATTTTCTAACTCATATACCGCTATAAAAATGTTGGTTCATAAGGAATCAAGTATTTTGATTAGTACTTTAACCCTAGTCATGTAAGAAATAATGACATTGTGGATATTCATTTTCTGGGCTTGTCTACCCTGGCAGATACTGTACAACCGCATTTATATAAATATACAGTAAAACCCCTCTAATGCAACCACTTAATGAACAAACATGGCTGTCTTCATAAGCAGACGGTTGTTTAATGCAGGACGAAAGTTATGCAGAAAGCTCCTATAGGAGCTTTCTGCATAACTTTCGTCCTGCATTAAGCTACCACATGCCTTTGCCACGGTGGAGTATATCCCTTTTTGGAAGTCGCATTAGAGGGGTTTTACTGTATAAGCAAACAGAGTAGAGCCTGATCATGCGGTTTCTATAGGCTTAGCTCCTATAAGGCGTGAAAATACGCTTATATGAGGGAGAGGGTTATAGACGCATTCAATTGTAAGAGGATACTAAACATTTTGAACAATATGGCTCTTAGCCTTGAGGTAATATATTTGACAAAGACAAGCAACTTATTTTTCAACGATGGTCGGGTACCTTTTTTCATACATGTATATGATTTTAATTGTACAGTACTTAGAACCTGTCTTAAGCGGCGACCAAAAAGAGATCTAAGTGTGGATCTGTAAGACGGGTAGTAGCTTAATGTAGCTTCAGTTTCTGGAAGACAATCAAATGTGTATAGTTTCATAAGCATACAGAGTAGACCCTGTTCAGACTGTGTATGGATATCTTTGGAGTAAATGCTTAACCGTTTACCTCATAGATACGCATTTTAGCGCCTTTACAAACAGAGTAGACCCAAATCAGACCTGTGGGGGCCGTCTGAATAGAATCGGTTCTGTTTTCTTGTAAAGTAAATTATTTCTGGTTTTATAGTTTCTGTCATGGCCAAACTTCTCTTGTTCATACACATTATAAAAATTCGACCAATTGATATTTATAGTCATTGGCTTCGGCGTTAGCCGCATCCTTCTTTGATAGGAGATGAAAGTTCCCATGATTTGCTGCGGGATTAGTTTTTATTTAAATGTGTGATAGAAAATTCCAACTGGTGTTTAATTTTATTTCATTTATTTACTGCATTGTAATATATTTTCCCCAGCGATGGCACATATTTTTGACGGAAATTCAAAATGGTTTTGATTTACTGCAGACTACACTCCAGATTTACACTCCAGAAAAATGCAGCTGCAATATTTTTCACCTCACTAATGCCCAAGAACTGTTTGATGTGTTGTTAATATTACGCAGATCATTTGCAGGTCATTTGTTGTCCAGCATTATGTCTGCACTCTGAGCAATTAATGTCTGAAAATATTGTCGTCTGCTGCATATTTTCCCTTCCATATATATTCAAAAATAAATGTCAGAGTGAAAAACAGTTTGGTCCCTGATGAGGTGCCAATTTACTCGGAGTCTCACTTAGATCCAGACTGTTTGCAAAGGTTGTTATAAATGCTAAACGCCAAAGCAAAAGCAGCTGGAACATAACTCATACCTGTTTAGAGGAAAAGTTGCTTATATTTCAGAAGTCAGTTGATCGTCTTTGGTCAGAACTTTGTATGTCCTTGAATAATCAAAATTACTAAATAATAATGTTGCTCTCTGTTTTATCACCTACCATGCTTAAACATGTTTTAAAACTCGCTTTTATGTGAATATGTGAATATTATGAGGTAAACAGTTCATAGTGATTTGATAGTATTTTGGTACGAAAATGCATGTGACGGATCATCCGAAAAGTGATTTCCGGTCTGTGCACATCCAGAATATCTTCACGCTTTTTTCATGTTCTTCCACATTCTTTTCCTTTTCCTACTATCAAGCCGTAGCACTTTATAGTTAAGTTAAATTTACATTCTTTGTAATATTTTTTCAGGCCCGGAGAGCTTTTAATACCCACAATCACATCAAGTGCAGCTGCGAGCAAATTTGAATGGCGATTCTGTCATATTTATCAAGTTTTGTACTGTATTTGTGTCGCATAAACAACACAAGGTAGATATCGCATCTCCCTCGTGTACTTCAATCTTCATTCAGTCTTAACCATCCTCAGTTGGATTATTCTTTTAATACTATCATTAATTTGCAGCAATTTACACTAATAGTTTTCAATAAAACAAAGCAGATCAGAGGGCTCCTACAGGATCCATATGTGGTCTGCTCTGTTTGCAAACGTGTAAAAAAGCATTTATATGAACGAAAGGGTTAGTGTGTTCCACGATTTCAGTGATTGATATTTATGAAATGAGAGGGCTAATCATTGCATGAATATATAAGAATTACTATGCTAGTAGTTTGGAAGTTCAGCTGTATTTTGGCGAGTTGGAAAAGTTGTTAAATGCGAGCCTTGGCGAGCATTTAACTACTTTTCTGACGAGCCAAAATACAGCTTAACTTCCAAACTACTAGCATAGTAATTCTTTTATCATGCAACACCCAGGAAAATGGAGAAAATGAAGAAAAAGAAAGATTGCTAAAGCGGTTTCGTCCCCTGAATGAAAATACATGTAAGTGCGATATATGTGACGTCATGTGGGCGTGCAGTGACGTCATCGACTTTTACAACATAAACAAACTTGATTTAATAATTTTATCTGGACAAATAGTTGAGACAAAGGTGAGCAAATGTGTTAAATTTGATGTTTATGTTTAATTATGCCTTTTTCGTCCTTCTGTTTTCCTCCTTTTGGCTGAACCAAACTTGCATCCCAGTGGGGTCAGTACACATGCACTATACCTCACAAAATACAGCGTTGACGTGGAAAATATTATGCTGGTAGGAAGTGACTGTATTTCGTGACGTTGCATGATAAAAAGACATAATGACTATAAACATTAATTAACTGATTTTGAAAATTGCTGATCTATAAACTCGAGGGAGACAAGTATTGTGATGCAATGTCTGGGTCATCTCTGTTTAAACAGGGGTTAAATAGATGATCTACGAGGTAAAGGGTTAATGCTATTTAACAATTTGTTTCATATAAAAGCTTTTTCATGCATTTGCAGACAGAATAGACACAGATCAGACGGCTCTGGGTCTGCTCCGTTTGCTTATTGAATTATAGATCAATTTGGCTCCATAGTTTCGACCAATGCAAAACAATTCTTTATGAAAAAAAACTAATAAATATTAATGATGTCAGTATTGCTTATAAACTAAACTAATGGGCCATACCTGTTATGATCTGAGCGGATGAAACATAAAGGAGCTAGTATATATGTATAACAATACATTGATATCATGAGTCCTTTTTAAAATAGCATATGTACACTGATTCGTTATGCTATTGGTAAAATCCGTAGAAGGTTGTATTATAATTTCATAAACGGAGCTCCTACATGATTCATCTGATATTTGTCTACTCTGTTTGCAACTCCCATATTAAGTTAACTCAAATTTACAAAACCCATCCAGTTTTCATGGGGACCCCTCTGATTTGGATCCAGGTGTTTGCCTCTGTCCTATATATTGAACATATACATTTATCAACTTAGCAATCAGAGTAGACGCGGGTCAGACGGGGATGGAGAAGGCAATAAACGCGTATCTAGGAGGTAAAGATAAACCTAACTGTCCTTAATGGTGGGGCGATGGTCCATGAAAGGAGTATGAACTTTGCAGTGGAAACTGTCTTAAGCGAAACGGGGTACAATTATCGGTATGTAAGGCAAGCGGTAGCTTAATGCAGGTCAGACGTAATGCAGAAAGGTCATATAGGAACGTTTTATGTTACTTTGACCCTGAATTAAGCAACCACCTTCCTTTTCATGACTCCTGTGATCAATAAGTGAATGACCGCTTAGGACCGTTTCTACTGTTTTATAAAATTGCACTGTTTTCCCTCGTTAAAATGCATTTACATATGCAAACGGAGTAGACCCAGATTACACGGCTTATGAAATTAGTACATGTATTGGCATACATATAAATACCCGTGATAAATATTGTTTTAGACTTCACATATACTTCCCTGCTATTATTATCCCTTTGTGTGATAGAAACGCCATGCGTGCCTTTGCAAACCGAGCAGAACAAGAAATAGGGGCTGGGTCGTCTGATAGAACGTGCGTCATGATTCTCATTAACTCATTCTCTTCTAGGCTGTTTTAGGTCAAACCGTTTTGAATTAATCTACCGAAAAGGAGCATTAACTATAGAAAAGGAGAGTTTGAGAATTGTGTAATATTGAAACCATTGTGATAAATAGAGCATTTGCAAATGCTCTATTTATCACAATGGTTTCACAAAGTGAATTTTATAGAGGCGCAAAAAATGTGTCACTAGGGGGTCATGTGTTAACTCTTTCTTTCATACAGACACACTTGCACGCATTTGCAAACAGAGTAGAGCCAGATTGGATGGTTCCTATAGGAGTCGTCCGAACAGGGTCTGCTCTGTTTGCTTATGGAATGATATAGATCCGATTCTACTCTCTCTCTCTCTCTCTCTCTCTCTCTCTCTCTCTCTCTCTCTCTCTCTCTCTGCCGCAGTAAAAACAACTGTAATAATGCTTATGAATAGTTCAGCTCATTAATATTATTGACGATATTATTTCTTTCACGAATATTAAACAGGGAAAGGGTTAACTAGTAATGCGTATCCTGTCAGTCGCGACTTGCATTGCATACAGATTTGTTCAAGTTTCTGTCAGTCGCGACGTGCCTTACAGACAGATGTGTTCCAGTTCCTGCTAGTCGCGACATACCTTGCAGACAGATTTGTTCCAGTTCCTGTCAGTCGCGACATACCTTGCAGACAGATTTGTTCCAGTTCCTGTCAGTCGTGACATGCCTTGCAGACAGATGTGTTCCAGTTCCTGTCAGTCGTGACATGCCTTGCAGACAGATGTGTTCCAGTTCCTGTCAGTCGTGACATGCCTTGCAGACAGATGTGTTCCAGTTCCTGTCAGTCGTGACATGCCTTGCAGACAGATGTGTTCCAGTTCCTGTCAGTCGTGACATGCCTTGCAGACAGATGTGTTCCAGTTCCTGTCAGTCGTGACATGCCTTGCAGACAGATGTGTTCCAGTTCCTGTCAGTCGTGACATGCCTTGCAGACAGATGTGTTCCAGTTCCTGTCAGTCGTGACATGCCTTGCAGACAGATGTGTTCCAGTTCCTGTCAGTCGTGACATGCCTTGCAGACAGATGTGTTCCAGTTCCATGCTAGTCGCGACTAACTCCAGGATCCAAACGGTTTGACATTCGATCAGTACTTGCACAAACTGCTTGCTTGATGCAGGGCAACAGTAATGTAGAATGCTCTTATAGCTACCACCAGCCTTACAGGCCCGCAATTGGGCCTCTTTTTGATGGCTGCTTAATAGGGTTCCACTGTATAAGACAATATCCTGTTTGTAAATGCATGCAGTGTCATCCTGCACATTTTACCTTTTCCCTAAAAAATACCGTCTGTTCAAAGTTGGACTCGTTGAAGTTTTGGCTACATCCAGCGACATCTAGCTTTTAGAAAACTACTGACCAAGTGTCAAACAGTTTGGACCCAGGGGAGACGCCGAATTACTCGTCGTTTCGTATAATGGTAATTTGAATAGTTGAAGCAATATTTACTGAAAAGCTTGATCGGATCAGAAGTGAGTATAAAATTACAGCTTAGGAATAAAGCAGACATCATTTAGAGAGGTTTCACTGTTTATATCATAAACTTGGGTACACGAATGAACAACAGATACATATTCTTCAGTGCATGTCGTATCGTCCCAATGAATTATATACGTGTCTAACGTGTAACGTTTTGTAAGGGGAACAACTCTACTTTCCCAATGTAATCCTCTAGTGTAAATTGTCTCCCCTGGTGTGGACTACATTTTGTCTGCGTGTATTGTACATGTACTAAACTGGATAAAATAAAACAGTAAAACTTCACCAATCAAATGAAGCCTTATTCTGTGCCGAGGCAGTTTAATACAGGGTGAAACGTATGTTGAAAGCTCACATGAGCTTACTGTATTGGTTTCGTTCAGTGTTAAGTAATGGTCTCCTTTAATCATTTACTTATTAAAAACATGTCAAACAGTACATTTTATCCTAGATCGGCCATCTGATCAGTGTCTGCTCTGAATCTAAATGGCATTATATACATGTAATTTTACACTTTCTACTTGTTCATAATCAATATTCATTTCTTGTTGAATATTCACCAGGTAAAGGGTTAACTAACAACGCATGGGATACATTAACCCTCTCAACCCGTGACACACGTGCACTGTCATTTGCAAACAGTGTAGACCCAGATCAGAGGGCTCCTAGAGGAGCCCTCTGATCTGGGTCTACACCGTTTGTCATTAAAAACCCACAAACAAGTTTAAGTAAGTAATCCTTCCATACTGAGCGAACTCAACATTTAAATCGATAATTCCACTCTCATAATTCAAGGTTGAAATGGAGCCATGTGTATATGTGTACGCGTACGTTCGTGCATGTGAAACAAACGATTGTACGTATATTCGGGCATATGTCACTGCAGACGGATAGACACACTGGATCCATTTTATAAACGAAGACAGCAAGTAAACAGAACTATATTTATTCGTTCATTTAATAAGGCACTGGCATTTAAAATAATGTGGCCATTTATACATAGAGATCAAAACTGGAAATGCAATGTATACAAGCACCCTCGTGCATGTTCAGCTCAAACTACAGCAAATCCCATCTAAATCGGTATACTAGAGAATAAGTTAGATATGTTAGGCAGGTGGCAGCTGAATACAGGGTGAAAGTCCTTCAGAAACCTCATAGAGGAGCTTTCAGCATGACTTTTACTCTGCATTAAGCTGCCATCTATCTTCAATGCCGAAATTTATACTAAATTGAAAGGCCGGTTTAGAGGGGGTTTACTATAAACTATTTACAAATGTCTATCATCCATTATCTGTATTTGGCTCCAGACCAGACGATGAGTACCAGAACAAAGACGGCTTGGTACCCCTTTCTCTGTATTCAGTATTCGTGTAAGAGATACCAGTAAAACCTCGATTATTCGAACACTAAAATACATATAATTATCGAGTTTTAAGACAGGTGGCAGCTTAATGCATGGTGAAAGACATGCAGAAAGCTCCTCTAGGATTCGAATAATCGAGATTTTACTGTATTGTCATCATGACTATCTATTAGCTGTTTGTTATATTGCAAACTTTTCATGGAGTATTTGGCTTCGGCAAAATCTATATCATGTCAAAAGCAAAGAGCAGACCCTGGTCAGATGGCTCCTATAGGAGCCGTCTGATCTGGGTCTAACTCTGTTTGCAAATGCGTGAAAAGGCGTTTATATAAATATGAGGGAAAAGGTTAGATATTACGTATGTCTGTACATGTGTAGTAGAACCTGTATTAAAGGGCCATTTAAGACGTTTAATTCTGGGTCTTTAAGACAAGAGGTAGCTTAATGCAGGTTCGAAGTAATGCATTAAGCAACCATCTGTTTTTAAAGACGCCTGTGTTAAATAAATAAATGGTAGCTTAACCCATTCCATCATATTGACGACTTTTGACGACTCTGTAAAAGTCACTTTGTGAAACCATTGTGATAAATAGAGCATTTGCTCCTATAGGAGCAAATGCTCTATTTATCACAATGGTTTCAAACTACAAAATTCTAACATTTTCCTTTTCTCTAGTTAATGCTCCTTTTCGGTAGATTTATTCAAAGAGGTTGTATCTAAAAATAGCCTATGAGGTAATGGGTTAAGGTAGGTTATGCTGTACCTACCACAAGTTTGATGCAATGTAACGATTATAAGGCAGAAAACATTGACAACGTTAAACCTCGACTCATTGTGGCTTAAGGCATTTTTGTCGGTGCAATGTGTACGTCATAAGCAGACTGAAACATATTTCTCTTTTTAACCCTTACTGTGTGGGGCACGAGTCAGTAATATCCTTTGCAAACTGTGTAGACCCAGTCTTGGTCAATATTATTTGAAATTAGACCTTTTGAACATAGTTCTCGACAACAATATCTACATGGCAAAACGTTCCGTGGTCTACAGGAAAACGTGGGCCACAGTCGTTAAATCCCTGAGAGATACTTATCGCTACTTACATGCATATACTCACTCGTATACACTGTACTACATTTTGTTTTTATTTATTGCAATATCTGCTATCATATGATTATTGGGCAAAGTGTTTGCGCGCAATTTATATACAGTATAACCTCTGTATAACGGCCACTAAATTGTGTTAATTAGTTAGTATTTAGGGCAGGTGGCTGCTTAAAGCAAGGTAAAAGTAAAACAAAACGCTCCTATATATAGGAGCGTTCTGTTTTACTTTCACCTTGCTTTAAGCAGTCACCTGCCTTTAACACAAAATACTTGATGCGATTTAGTGGCCGTTATAGAGAGGTTTTACTGTATAAGAAACCCTTTTAGTTACATCTGACTTTTCACCAGCTATGCACAGAAGAACCTGTCCTAAGTGACCAGTCATAGGAATCTTGAAAAGCAGATGGTTGCTTAATGCATGGCAAAAGTAATTCAGAAAGCTCCTATAGTAACTTTCTTTTTGCATAACTTTTGACCCGCATTAAGCTGCCATCCACCTTACAGACTCCGTAATTAGATATCATATTGATGACCGCTTAAGACAGGTTCTACTGTAATTAGAAAGTTTCGTTTTGCAGTAATCACGTGACTGATCTGGGTAAAACATATAGTACTCTAGTCAAACCAAATAAAATGTAACTTAAGTAGGCTACAGTAAAAATTGTTTCAATCGATCACTTACTTATTAAGCATAGGCATCTTAAAAAGAAAGTGCTTGCTTAATGCAGGGATAAAGTAATGCAGAAATCAACTTGGTAGCTTTCTGCATTACATTTGTTCTGCATTAACTTACCGTCTAGCTTAAAGACCCAGAAATAACACTTCTTAGTGGACGCTTAATGCAAGGTTATGTTGTACATTAACCCATTTCCTCATATTGACGGCTTTTGACGACTCTGTAAAAGTCACTTTGTGAAACCATTGTGATAAATAGAGCATTTGCTCCTATAGGAGCAAATGCTCTATTTATCACAATGATTTCAAACAAAAAAATCTAAAATTTTCCTTTTCTCTAGTTATTGCTCCTTTTCGGTAGATTCATTCAAAGAGGTTGTATCTAAAAATACCCTATGAGGTAATGGGTTAAAAGCTGCTAAATGTAATTGAAGTCACTGTTTGTCAAAATGTGATCACTCGTAGTATACAATAGATGTATTAGAATCACGGAAATGTGGTAGCAAAACATGATCTACAATATCAGAGCTGTTGGTAAGAGGAACACATGGGAAATGTAAGTAAAGTAAAATCCCGATAGTTCGATCATTAGCTTAATGCAGGGTGAAAGTCGTGCCGAAAGCGCCTCTAGCAGCTTTCTGCATGATTTTCACGCTGCACCAAGCTACCAGATGTCTCCAAGACCAATATTTATACTCAGTTGGACGTCCAGTTTAGAGATATTGTACTGTACAGTGTTTTATACAATGAGTTATATGTAGGTAGCTACCGAAGAGATAGTAGCCATATCCAGTTAGTCAATAATATATAATTTCGAATTACATTTTCAGTAATCACACATAGATATAGATAAATACCATTTTCGTAAACTTAAGAGACCGGTTGAAGGTCATTGTCATTTGGAAACGGTGGTATAAATAGTATCTACATGTTCATGATATGTTTAACGATAGCTACTTAGTTCTTTTGGCGCCAAATTTAAAAGTGTCGTCTGCAATAATAATTTAATATCAAATATAATTCTAAACTAAATAATAAAGGTATATTAGTAAAACATTTGTTTTTAAAAAGCTGTATGCTTGGGCTAAAATAATGCAGAAAACTGTGAAGTCCCAGGTCAGATGCCGCCTTGAAAAGGCGGCATCTGACCTGGGACTGCACTGTTTTCAATGGTGCCAACAAGCGACATTGGCGCCGAAAGAGTTAAGACCATTTCTGCGTTTTGTCTGTAAACAAGTTTAGACACACTATATTTGCCCACATTAGATGGTTCCTGGAGGCTAGTCAGCGATTGACGGAACACTATGTCCAAGATCTGCACTTTTAGATTCACTGATAGTTTTATAAATACAGTATTACTCACGTAAGAAAGTAATTTTTCACATTTCATCCCTAAACGTGAAAACTAGATTTGTTCAGGCTATATGTTTGAATGAGGTGACTTAGAAATTTAGGCTAAAATGGGCGAGTTTTGATCAAACTAATGTTTCGAGATGATACACGGCCGAATCATCACTGTGCATTGAACTAAGTCCAGTGTCTGAATTGGAATCATTATCTTCCACCTTAACAGTCAAATACGGCTTGTCCGGCACACCGGATTTTATAGGAGAGTAGTTCTCTCGTTTGCCTATGCATTCAAACAGATCCTTGGAGTCCGAGCAATCCGAATGATCAATACTGATTCCCTCGGACAGACTTGACTCGTCCCATTGGTACCGATCAACGAGGGAGTCTGTTTTGAATCTGACTTTGGTTTCAGTATTGACAGGTGGTTTCTGATCGACAATACAGTTTTTATAGTCATTGCACGTTTGTTTGAGAATAGGTTTTCTTTCTGGCACTTGTTCTGAGAAAGGTTTAGCACTGGTATGGTTTTCGTTATGAGGGCTATTTTGAGAATCACAATGGTAACGAGTTCTTTCCGGAACCGGACATGGATTATGTTTCTGTTCTGGAAGCAATACTGGTCGAGTTCTCTCCACAGATTGAGGTCGTTTTATTCTTTCAGGTAATGGCGGCGGATTTGACGATTTCACTGAATCACTGCTATGTGAATGTTTCATTGCGATTTGTGGAATTCGGGTTTTATTATCGTCTTCATTAAATGATATGTCCAAGTTTTCTGAATCAACTAATTCCATTTGTAATCGTTTGTACACATCTTCTCTCGTTTTCAATTTATCCTCGTAAAATTGTAATTCTCTCTGTAGATCTTGAAACTTATACTGTTGCATTATTGCGCATGACACAGCACGGTTCAGCTCAACCTGTACCGTCGACATTTCACACTCTGATGCACGTGCATCTGAAGGTGTGCTTTTCTCATTAACACACTGTTGTATCTGGTACGCTAATTCCTCAACTTTCGAATGTTCTGTTTCTATCTTATCCTCAATGGCAATTATCTTGTCACAATAATCCACATACATTTCTAATTCCTCTACATTAGCTTTGGAAAACAAATCATCCATGCTGTCATTCGCCCTTTCCCCGTAACCATCCATGTATGCGCCTTGAACATAATCCTCGCCATTTTGTTTCATTCTGTTCGAGTGCACCCTTGACTCATATTTATCAATTAGTTTATCAGTGTCGTCTGCATGTTCAATCAAATCCTTCAAGTTGCGTTCTTGTGATATGACTAGTTTGACAAGCGTCTCCATTGACCTGAGTCTTTCAGACGCACTTTGACAGTAACCATGGTGATGACGATGCTCACGTGAATGGCGGTCCTTTTCTCGTTCTCGATCACGTTCTCGATCTCGCTCTCGCTCTCGCGTTCTGTGGCGAGATCTTTTCTTCCGTCTTGTGAGTGAAAACTCTCCACTGTATTCCAGTTCATCAATCCTTCTCATTGATAAATGTACATTACTTTGTTCAGCGCCCCAGGCCCGCCATACTTTAACCACTTTTGTTCGCCCCTGTAGAGGTCGCTCTACTTCCCTCCATTTTTCAAATATGGCGTAGGCCGCCGTATTTGCATGCTCATGTAGACCGTCATTGTAGAGTAATGCATAAATGACATCATCGCACGTGGTCCGTTTGGTTAGGCCGGTGACCCATTTTTGTGTCCCTTTGACCCAGATTGGGATCTCCATCTCCTTGGATGCCTCAGATGCCATCTGTAAAATAGGAGGGAAAAAATCAGCAAAGTCAAACTTGGAAACAACATTTCCCAATACTCTTATAACCCTCTAAATGTCTTAGCTGACTGAACGTTGTTTTGCCAGCAATATCCTCTGATATTACTCATGATAAATTCCTCCATTTTAAATTTTGGAGCCGAATTATTTCTCACAATGAGGGGGCACGGTAAACAAGATACATGTATATTATGCTGGTGTATACCACTGACATCTACTGGTTCAGTAAACGGTACTGAAAGTACTGGTTCTCCAGTTTGGACCTACACAAGTTTGTGTGATTGTAGAAGTAAAATACGTTAACTTCATAATAATGCGTTCACCACTCGTCCCGATAATACCAATGTAGAATTAACCCTTTACCTCATTATATGTATTATTCATTTAAGAAGTAAGACACCATGAACATCTATTATAGCTAAGCCTATATAATGGTATATCAATATAAATACAAGAGGTTTTGCTTTTTGCAGATTCTATAGACTCAGGTCTATATAATTCTATTTACAGCAAAACCTCTCTATAACGGTCACTAAATTTTGTTAATTAGTAGGTATTTAAGGCAGGTGGCAGCTTAAAGCAAGGTGAAAGTAAAACAGAACGCTCCTATAGAAGCGTTCTGTTTTACTTTCATCTTGCTTTAAGCGGCCATCTGCCTTTAAAACAAAATACCTGATGTAAATTAAGTGGCCACTAGAGGTTTTTGTCACAAAAACGGATGTCTCCCCTCTAATAAAAACAATATGTAAAGGGAAATCGCTAAAAATGTTATGGTCTTGATGAATGATACTTCCCCTCATTATGCATTTTCCACACTACATTTTTCAAGACGAAAATGATAACAGCTAATAACTCCAAAAATACTGATACCAGATTTATGGCCCTTGTGCATGACACTTACTTTCATCATGCTCTTTCCAAAAATAAAATGTCATTCCAATAGCATCAGTCGAACAGGAGTTATTGATCGGTCAAAAAATGTAACAAAGGGCAATAACTCCAAAAGTATTGAAGCCAGAATTATGGCCCTTGTTCATGACACTTTCTCTCATCAAGCTCTTTCCATGTATGAAGTTTCACTCCAATGGCATGTGTCACATAGGAATCATCCGGACAAAAAATTGTGGTTTTTTTTACAAAGGGTAATAACTCCAATATTAGTGAAGCCAGAGTTATGGACCTTGTGCATGACACTTCCTCTCGTTATGATCTTTCCATATATGAAGTTTCAATCCAATGGCATAAGCCATATAGAAGTTATCGTAAGGACAAAAAAGTGTGGATTTTTTTTTACAAAGGGCAATAACTCCTATATTAGTGAAGCCAGAGTTATGTACCTTCTGCATGACACTTCCTCTCATTATGCTCTTTCCATATATGAAATTTCAATTAACTGGCATCAGGCATATTGAAGTTATTGTCCGGACAAAAAATTATGATTTTTTTTACAAAGGGCAATAACTCCAATATTAGTGAAGCCAGAGTTATGGACCTTGTGCATGACACTTCCTCTGGTCATGATCTTTCCATATATGAAGTTTCAATCCAATGGCATGAGCCATATAGGAGTTATCGTCCGGACAAAAAAGTGTGATTTTGTTTTACAAAGGGCAATAACTCCAATATTAGTGAAGCCAGAGTTATGGACCTTGTGCATGACACTTCCTCTCATTATGCACTTTCCATATATGAAGTTTCAATCAACTGGCATCAGGCATATTGAAGTTATCATCCGGACAAAAAGTGTAACAGACAGACGGACAGACGGACGGACAGACGGACAGACAGACAACTCTCACGAAAACAATATGTCTCCCCCATATAAATATGGGGGGAGACATAATTATAGAGAGGTTTTACTGTATAAGCAAACAGAGAAGATCCTGACCAGACGGCACTACAGGGGCAGACTGATCTGGGTCAACTCTGTATGCAATGGTGAGAAAGGTGATTTATATCAGGTAAAGGGTTAAATCTTTTTTGTGAACAAATGCGGGCTACTAACAATAAAACTATTCATGTTTTCGAAAATAACTCAAATTTAAGTTAAACAGATGTTTCTCGTTAACCGTTATACACACAAAACTTCAGTGAGACTAAGCTACATGCATACATCTCACATGTATGCACCAGACCCCGATGATATAAAACGTTTTGCTTGAGTCTGACATGATTCTCAAGCGTCTGAATGGTCAGATTCTGAGCAATCAGATACTTGAGAATCATCTCAGACTCAAACTCAGAAGTTTTATAACCTCGGACCCTTGTCTGCATTTTGGATGAGATCGAAAAATATCAATCTTTATCAAGCGCTCAGAATATTATGACACAACTCGGTATACAAAAACAGTACATACGGACAGTTTGGAATCGTTGGAGTCACCGACAAAGTCGATGCCTGATCTGGATACAAACGGCAGTGTATGATTAAATCACTGGTTGTGATTTAAGAATGGGATGTAAGGAAAACTCGATTTTTTTTATTAAACAGATTACTAGTTTTTAGATACATGTACATAAAGTCTAAATTTGGAAGGTTTCAGGTAAATTTAGAACACAAAACATTGTTAGCCCATATCCCGCTACCTTAATCCTTATCCCAATATTCGAAACCTGACTCGCATTTGCGAACAGTGTGGATCCAGATAAGACACCGATTAAGTATACGTCTCATCAGGATTCAGGCTGTTTGACTCTCGGCCAGCAGTTTCTCAAAATTTTGATCGAATCGGAAGTAGTCAAAATTGTACAAGATCCAAATTTGAGCAGGCATTATATTAGTGATAGCGGAATAAATGGGAATCGTGAAACGGTTTGTTTGGAATTTGAAGAGGCTCCGTTCTCTTGATTTGAAAACTAATGTCTGCTGGTAATACTCCTACATTATCCGGTTACAAACTATAATTTTGTCTCGTAGAAAATATTAGTTAAGTGGCAAGCATGTGGATTCTGAATAGACAGAGTTGTGAGACATTTGATCTGGATCCAGTCTGTTGCAAATACCAATCATTTTGCTGTATGCAGAGGAATATTGCAAATGAACCTGTTGATAAAACTCCCGGGTGTGTTAACGAAGTACGAGTGTTTGCTTTAAACTTAAACCGGAGATAATGCTCCATTTTGCAGCAATATTTCAGTGAAATAATATCATTAAATTATGCAGAACGCTTCAAGATAAGTACATGTGTTTATTTGCGTACCAAATTACCGAACACTTCAAATACCAAGAGTGGATAGAATGTTTGGAAAAAATGTTGAAGAGCGTCACAGTTTAACCCTTTCCCCGACAGATACATCTTTTCACGCCTTTTGCAAATAGACCTGGGTCCATGCTTATAAAACTTTTAGTTGAGTCTGAGAACGTTCTCAAGCATTTGATTGGTCAGATTTGAGCCTTTGGCTCAAATCTGACCAATCAAAAGCTTGAGAGCTCAAATCTGACCAATCAAAAGATTGAGAACGAAACTCAGACTCAACTAAAAGCTTTATAAGCATGGACCCAGATCCAGATCAGACGGTTTCTATAGGAGCCGTCTGGTCAGGGTCTGCTCTGTTTGCTTATGGTATTATAAAGATCTACAGTTTCTGTCATGGCACGAAATCCTGTATTCATACATCTTTTTAAAGATTCAGCTAATAAGTCATTACTTCTTATGTAGACATTCAAGGGAGATAGGGTTAATCCTTAGCCCGCTATGTCCCACGTGACTCGCATTTGGAAACAGCTTGGCTCTTGATAAGTTGCCGAGTGATGCAAGCTATTTGACACCCAATTGATAGTTTCTCAAAGAGTGAGAGAGAAAAAGAGAGAAAGAGACAGACAGAGAGAGACAGAGACAGACATACAGACAGACAGACGAACAGACGGACATACATATAGATTGACAGACAGACAGAGAGAAAGAAAAAAGAGAGAGACAGAGGCAGAGATACAAAGAGACAGAGAGACAGAGAGACAGGGACAGACAGACATATACCGACAGAGAGATTCAGAGATAGACAGACAGACAGACAGACAGATAGACAGATCAGAAAGACGGACAGACAGAGACAGAGACAGAGAACAGGGAGAGGGGAGAGATATGGTAGGGAAATGATAACTGAGAGTGTTTTATCTACAAATGTACATTATAAGCAATGTAGAATAACTTCCAGTGCAATTCTCGAGTTTTATTGCTGTACATGTCTACCGTTATAAAGTGTATCAGCATTGGCCCAGAAAGTTATACCAAGTACCAGGTAATTTGCCTACAGCACTACTCCTTGAAAAGCGATCAAGATTGTAAATAATGCATTAACCCCGAATTATTTCGCTGCAACATATTGTCATCAGCTTAATTAATATGCACTCCCCGTTTGTTTCGGAAACAGTTTGTATCCTGATGAGACGTCGAGTTCACCAGCGTCTCATCTAGATCCAATCTGTTTAAGGTACACATATGCGCCAATGTGAGCGAAAGAATTAACCCTTCTCTTGCTGAATTTTAAAATACATTTCTCCTTCTTTACCCGTGCTCTGTTGTATAATTACATATATCTTCACTGTGTACAAGTATTTCGCTGTGCAATCACTGTTGTGGAGTGCACTGGTTGCGCAATCAACTAGTAAATAGTGCAGACCCTGATGAGACAG
This sequence comes from Azorinus chamasolen, assembly GCA_963576725.1. NCBI lineage: Eukaryota > Metazoa > Mollusca > Bivalvia > Cardiida > Solecurtidae > Azorinus > Azorinus chamasolen. The sequence continues at coordinate 18,733,500 of OY755246.1, read as the reverse complement.
CTCCTGCAGCTGTCTCATCTGGGTCTTCACTATTTACAGGTAGGTATATTGACGTGAATAGCAAGCGAAGGGTTAAACATGTCGATATCCAAGATAGGATCTGTGAAAATCGCGAAGCACGTAATGAGTTTGAAGACACATGTGCTTTATTTTAGCAAAAAATGTGTTTCTGGGCAAACCCTGAATATCTATTCAGCAACTTAATACTGAGGTAGAGATATAATGTTATCATCAGTCTTTAGCATGTTAAAGTATAATCATTCATCAACATAAATACATACATATAACAGCTGGTGCATTTCAAACTCTATGGTGTGACCACTCTCAAAGAGACGATTCTAAAGAATGATGGACAAATAAAGGAAATACTCTTGAAAAAGTTTAATTTATCTTATCAATACTTCTGACGTTTCAACAGTAAGCAGGTCAGCATGTTAAAGATAGTGCAATATCTACTTCGGATTTTTTTCTCATCAAATAAATAGTAAGAGAGTGAATGTCAATCAATGGCATGCAATGCATGTTGCAACGTAATGTGTGACGTACTGTTGCAAGCCTTCAGGGCCTACTTTCTGATCGGTGTTTACATTCCAAACGCGCCAAAACTACGTCAGTGTAGCTCCTAATGTCAGTAAAATAAGCGTCTAAGATAAGGGGATTGACCAGTGTCCGCTGCCTTTCCATGTATTAAACAGTGCTAAACAGTGCAGACCCTAACTAGACTCGGAGACACAGCACATGGTATTTAATCCCTTCAGTGCCATGAACACGGGTCTATATCATATGAAATCAGTCTGGATCCAGATGAGACGCCGCATACCTCGGCGTCTCATCCGGATACAAACTGTTTGACACTTTGTTTATTGTTTTATAAAGAAATTGAACAGACGCCCACTCTGAAACTTGAAGCAGACGAACATATGTTCAGGAAACGAAACGGGTTAATAGTCATTAACGGTACATTTATGTTGATTTTATAAGACAAACTCTTCAATCCATTCCCTCATGCTGACACCTCTATAAAAGTCACTTTTTGATTCCATTGTGATAAATAGAGCATTTGCTCCAAAGGAGCAAATGTTCTATTTATCACAATGGTTTCATAACAACACAATACCAATCTCTTCCTTTTCTCTAGTAAATGCTCCTTTTTAGTAGATTGATTAAAAGAGGTTGGATCTAAAAATGGCCTATGAAGGAATGGGTTAACAGTACAATCCTGTTCATCGTACGGAGCAGGTGCTTCAGACTATACCTCAGTAATGGTTTTCCAAAAATCATTAACCCCTTGGAAGCTGAATTTATGTTTAAACCTTCGCTTGCTATTCACGTCAATATACCTACCTGTAATTAGTGAAGACCCAGATGAGACAGCTCCTGCAGGAGCTGTCTCATCAGGGTCTGCACTATTTACAAGTTGATTACGCAACCAGTGCACTGCACAGCAGTGATTGCACAGCGAAATACGTGTAAACAGTGAAGATATATGTAATTATACAACAGGGCATGGGTAGAGAAGGAGAAATGTGTTTTAAAATTTAGCAAGCGAAGGGTTAAAATGAAATCGCCCATCATTGTTTAACAGTATGATAAGGTATAATTTACGAGGGCCTGAGTGAAAAACTGTGCAGAAAATGACCAGAATAGCCCTCTGATCCGGATCTACATTGTTTGCAAATACCAGTACACCCTTTTCCCGCATTTAATGGGTTGAAACAGTTTCTGTGGAGAGATGTATTCAGCTCAAATGCACGTCTGCTTCATTTGCTACACGTTCTGCATGCGAGGCAGAACAGAACAAAAATCTCAGAAAAATAACGGGGTAAAACATGTAGACGCAGGTGTGAATTACACTTTCGCAATTCTTTATACCATACATTTATATTTCTAAGCATACGTTTTTAGAATTTGGAAATCTACATTTAGGTAAGTTAAAGGCTGGTCTCAAAACTTGTCTGGAATCAAACTGCACGGTACAAAGAATTCGGTTCCTTTAAAAATGGGGAAAATTGATTTTTCTGTCATTTTCAGCAGACAAAATTTTTGAAGCAGACGATGCTATAGCAACTAAAGGGTTAAGTCATTATTTTCTCTACACCAGGAAAGATCAACATCTCGATTCACGTTGCGTGATTTACACATGGATTCTACAGGTAAATCAGTGGCATTGGATTTTTTTCTCTTGAAATTGCGGTCTGCTGAAAATAGATGTTACCCTTTAGGCCATGAATACTCATGTAAGAAATAATGGTATCAAAAATTAATTCGATTAAATATTATAATAGCACACAGACACAAAAAGTGTTGGCCATGGCAGAAACTATATAATTATATCCATATAGCATACAGAGCAGATACTGAGTATACTCTGTGTGCAAAGGCGTAGAAAGGCGTAGAAAGGCGTGTTTTATGGAGTAACAGGTTAATCATCGCTAGAACTAAAATAATATGTAGAAGCGGTCTGATCGGGGTCTGCTCTGTTTACATATGGAATAACAGACTTGATTCTGAAGTTTTCGCCACGGCCAAAAAATTGTTCATGTTTTATAAAATATCAGTTCACGAATATCGATGTACAGTAAAACCCCACTAATGCGACCACCAAAAAGGGGCATAATTCACAGTGGCAAAGGCAGGTGGTTGCTTAATGCAGGACGAAAGTTATGCAGAAAGCTCCTATAGGAGCTTTCTGCATAACTTTCGTCCTGCATTAAGCAACCACCTGCTTATGAAAACAGCCATGTTTGTTTAAGTGGTCGCATTAAGTGGTCGCATTAGCGGGGTTTTACTGTATTAATACATTTTTAAATCAATTTTCATGGCGGAAAGGAATTATACTGGAAGCAGTCTGATCAGGGTCTGCTCTGTTTTCTTATGAAGTAGTATAGATAGGAGTGTACAGTTTCTGTCATGAAAAGAATTCCATTATATGTAGCCCCATGTTAAGAATTCCATTATATGTAGCCCCATGTTAAGAATTCAGATAATTAATATTCGTGATCCCATTGTTTTTTACATGAATATTCACAGAATAAAGAGTTAAGATTTCACATGAGCACCAAAGCTGATATAATTATTCTGTTTGTTATTACATCTGGGTCCGTTATTTACCTGTGCTACATAAATCTCATTTGGACTCGTTCAACAACGTGTTTGCTTTACTAATATATTAACACAACAAAGTCCTTTTCGGTCGTTCTCACTATTTACCTACAATGTCAACATGGCCTCGAAAAACGCCCTCCACTACATGTACCTTAACCATCTGATATATCGTCTGCTGCGAAATTTAACGTCTGTTGAAATTGTAAATATCATAGCAATCCTTTTTTGTTAGGCTTTGATACCTCAGATGTTTTATAGTGTGACCAAATATTTTTAAGTTACTAGGTTTCTGGTCTAGATTAAAAGCTTCTTAATTTCGTTAAGTGAACTTCAGTTTTGCTAAAGATTTGTTGTTTGCACTCGCACAATCGAGCTATCGACCTAGGGCTCTGCCCTAACGATTATTAAATTAAATTAGTTTTCCTTTGGATGTTTCAGTGTGGTCTTTTCCAGATCCATTGCTGTCGAGTTAAATCTAAATTCGATGATTAAATTGTTACTGCAGCTAGGTGGAATATCATAACAGTCCATGAAGGGCAACCAGTAAAACAACTGCCTTTTCCATGTCAAATAACCAAATATTCGTGAAAGCAGTGTAATGCGGCACATCCAAGGTTTCGTATAGAATTCTGGTTGAATTTTAATATGTTATTATTGGGATATAAAGGGTGTATTTATGTTATCACAGCTTTTCACACATCTTGTTGGATATTATCCAATCCATTACGTAATTCAAGTGCTTTGTAGGGTCATAAGTACATGAATATATTTATTTTATGTGTTTAATAAGAACGTTAAACCTTCTCATACAACAACAACAACAACAACAACAGCAACAACAACACGCTGGTCTTGGTTTGATATGTTTACTATATTGAACCAGAGGCCGTGTGACGTAATGGGGGAGAGAAAGAGAGAGAGAGAGAGAGAGAGAGAGAGTGTGGGGTGAAGGGAGAGAATAACATGTATATGGGCATAGAAAGAAAGCGAACGAGACAAGAGAGAGATAGAGAGAGAAAAATAAAGGGTGAGAGAGGAGAGATACACGGACGGGTGTATGGATAGATACAATCGTTATTGTGGAATCTGGGTATATACTTAGACTCATTATATACTGAAATCTTACACTAGTGCATCATCTCAATGGAAATGTGTTACACAAAAGCCATCTGCAAGACGAGTTGCCTCTCAGTGTAGCTGTTTAACCATTCTCTTGTAAATATCGCCTGATTACCCTTTCCCTATTGAATATTCATGCACGATATAATGAACATTTATTAGCAGCATGTTTATAATGGCATATGTAGTACACGTGACTGTTCGGTATCGGTAGAAACCGTGGAGTCAGATCTATTAAGTTCTTAAGTAAACTTAGCAGACCATGATCAGATGGCTCCTGCAATTGTGCCTTTCTTGCGATTCATTCTAGCTTTGGATCCTGATTAGATTCCTGCTTAACCCATTCCCTCATATTGACGCCCTTTGACGTCTCTGTAAAAGTCACCTGCTGATACCATTGTGATAAAAAGAGCATTTGCCCCTATAAGAGCAAATGCTCTATTTATCACAATGGTTTCAAACTACAAAATTCTAAAAACAATCCTTTCCTCTAGTTGATTCTCCTTTTCGGTAGATTTATTTAAAGAGGTTGGATCTAAAAATAGCCTATGAGGTAATGGGTTAAGATGCATGTAAATGCCAGTAAGTCTGCGCTTACAAGTAGCTGGAGAAGGTTAAATACTGGATTTGTAAAACTCTTCTTTCATTACAATATACATGCATATGCTTACCGTAGTTGTTTAATGTGATGAGAGCGACAATTAGATCAATCTCTTATATGGGACACCGAAGTGTTCCCCTTTTTGGGGAAAATATTTCTATTTATAACGTTTGAAATTCCACCAATCGCAGAGCATATCAAGATGAAAATTTGAATAAAATATAAAATAGAGAAAACTTCTCGACTAAATAAATCCCCACAACATCTTTCAAATACAGACAGGAAATACAATCTATTGAAAAGATGACATAATTGTACAGGAGAAAAGATACCATTTCAACCCATAGCCCGCTAACCACGACCTGCATCGCATTTGAGAAAAACAGCTTGGTCCTGAAGAGACACCGATCAGCTGGGCATCTCATCTGGATCCAAACCGTCCGACACTCAGTCAGTTGTGCCTCACACTCTTTCATCGTATCGGAGGTAGACAATATTGTACCAGATCCAATTTTGAGCACGCATATTTTTTACTACAGCGGGTTAAAGGGTAATAAGACGATTTTAGAAAATACTAATAGTCGTTTGACATTTTGGTCATGCTTGTTAAGTCTTTCGTTGCCAAATTTTGTCGTCTGCAACCTTTGTCGTCTGCTGCAATTTCCAGTTTTTAAACTTCATCATTTTTGTTTCAAAAAACATAGTCACAGTATCAGACACCTTGGATCCTGATAAGATGCCGAGTTACTCGGCGTCTCGTCTGGATCCAAACTGTTTTCATAGGTAATCACAGATGTGACAGATGCCACATTGGCAGTGAAATAGTTAAATGAGCGAATAAATAACATCGGCAGATGGGAAACTATTGAATCATTTAAACTATTGAATCTGTTAATCCCCAGTTGGAGACGCTCTCTTTTTAAACTTGTCCCTTTGCAGACAGAGCAGACCCATATCAGGCGGTTCCCGCGGGAGTCGTCTCATCAGGGCATGCTCTGTGTGCGTATGAAGTAATATAGATCTGATTCTACAGTTTCTGCCATAGTAAACAATATATGTCATTATAAAAAGTAAGCTAACTGACAAACATGGCAGACTCTGATTGAAGGAATCCATTTGGACGCTCTGATCTGGGTATACATTGTTTGCAAATGCCATAACACTAGCTTCTCATAATCAAAAGGTTAATAACGCGTAATGTTTTTTTTAATGAAAACATACAACGCTATTCAAATTACCCTAAATAAATCTAAAAGTTTTACCCTTTCAGTGTGGGAAATGAGACACTTACGTCATTTTCAAACAGTGTAAACCGAGATGACTCCTAGAGGAGCCCTCTAATCAGGGACTGCATTGTTGATTATGTTACACGTTTCTTTAAAACCTCCTGAATCGTCACATTAAGCTTGGCTCGTTCGAATTTTAGAAAAGTCCATTAATTTTGAAAATTCAACGTTGAAAGGGTTAAGTTTAGACACGAACTTTGGTGAGCGGTCCTGGACTTCAATTCAGCACGTTAACCGCTTGGCGCTCATGGTGAGAATATAATAGAACCTGTCTTGAATGTCCATCAAAAAGATATTTAATTATAGGTCTGTAAGGCATGTGGTAGCTTAATACATGTAAAATCTTATTCGGAAAGCTATTATAGGAGCTTTTTATTACTTTTGCCGGGCATTAAGCAACCGCAAGCTTTTTAACAATCCTATGGTCAATAAATGAATGATTGGCCGCTTACGGCAGGTTCTACTGTATTCAATATGACCACGATAACTTAACATGTGTAAGCTAATATTGCAATTTTGTTAGACGACAATTTTTCATCATGACATATTCTACAGACAAAATGCTTCGTATGTGACTTATAATATAAAAATGATATTCACTTTGTCACTCTGATAAGAAATCTTCAACAACATTGTCAGAAATAATTAAATTTCCTGTAAATAATATAAAAATAGCCTCATAAATATCAGGCGGTATGCATTTTCTTGTTAACTATATCGCTGTCAGTGTTGTATCTCTGAGTACATATGCAAGCAGTTTGGATCCTGATGAGAGACAGAGTAGCTCGGCGTCTCATCTGGATCCAACGCTTTGTTACTATGACTACGTTTTTGTACAAAAATGAAGTTTAATAAAACATGAAAAGTTTAGCAGACGACAAAGTTAGCAGGCGACAAAATTTGGCAGTGAAAGAGTTAATCGTTTACCCATTTAAGAAGGTGTAAATTTCCATTAAAACTCTTTAGAAAATAATTAGAAATTTAATAGCTTTGAGTGTGCTTAGATTTCATATAATCTTTTAATTAACTGGGACGGGTTTGTTGAACAAGCGACGGGCATGTTAAAATGTTATGTTTACCTTTATCATTGTGAGATTTTGTTTAAAACAGTAATTGTAAACAGATTTGATTCAGATCAATGGTCGAATTAGTCGGTGTCTGGTTGAGATCCAATGTAAAACCGACAAAAAGGTTCAAAATATAGAGAAAAATGGGAGAAGTCGGCGATATATAGGATGCATAAGATAATATAGTAAGCGTACATTTATCTTATATATTTATATATATTTAAAATAAAAATAATTAAATAACCACTTTAGTTTCCCACAAACCCTGTGCTGTGACCACACGTTTGAAACGCCTCTTTCAAGAGACGATTCCCAGGAGTGGTCACAACATAGGGTTTGGTGGAGAATAAGGATTTTGGTACAGTAAAACCTCTCTATAACGGCCACTAAATTGTGTTAATTAGTTGGTATTTAGGGCAGGTGGTTGTTTAAAGCAAGGTGACAGTGATAACGCTCCTATAGGAGCGTTCTGTTTTACTGTCACCTTGCTTTAAGCAGCCACCTTCCTTTAACACAAAATACTTGATGTAATTTAGTGGCCGTTATAGAGAGGTTTTACTGTATATATAAATACGCCTGCTTATACCTAAAGCCTGACTTGCTAATCAGTGATACCATTTGAGATACTATTACAATGTATTAATCAATATTCAGACAGCAGACTAAACATTAAAATAGATTTTCTGTTTTTTTTCTTCTTATTTTCAACAGTTCGTGCATGCAGGTTCTATTATGCATGTTGAGCATTATAGTATGTAAACAGTTTTATTGCACGCCCTTTGCAAACAGAGTAGACTAGACCAGATGGCTCCTGTAGCAACCAGCTGATCAGGGTCTGCTCGGTTTGCTGATGAAATCATAGTAGATCAGGGTCCCTGCTTATAAAACTTTTTAGTTGAGTCTGAGTACGTTCTCATGCTTTTGATTGGTCAGATTTGAGCCTCTGGCTCAAATCTGACCAATCAAAAGCTTGAAAACTCAAATCTGACCAATCAAAAGCTTGAGAACGAAACTCAGACTCAACTAAAAGCTTTATAAGCATGGACCCTGACCCTACAGCTTCTACCAAAAACAGAAAGTATACACATATGCTGATGTCACGTTTCTCATCCAAAAATGTCGTAATCATTGACTCCATGAATACGCATATCTACACCTATGCAAACAGAGTAGAGTAGATCCAGATCAGACGGCTCCTACAGGAGTCTGTCCTAGTTTGCTTATGATACAATATTTACCTGATTCTAGAGTTTCTACCATTGCCAAAATTCCCCATGTCCTGTTGCTAATATAACAATTCACCTAACTAATATCCATGATGTCATAATTTCTGATATGAATATTCATAGAGTAAAGGGGAGTAATTAAACACGGTGTTCTTAACCATGAAGCTGAACGAATTGTATTCCCATTAGCTCTGTACCTCATGAATATTCATGTAAGTAATAATGACATTGACCCTTTCCCTGTTCTGTGTATATTACAAATTTCATTACCTACTGAATATTCATGGAAAAATTAGTTATAATGAAATATGGAAGGTGGAACATTGTAGCCATTTTAGAAGGTATAGAAACACATCTATCAAATTCCATTAGCAAACAGCAGACCCTGATCAGATGGCTCCTATAGGAGCCATCTGATCTGGGTCTACCCTGTTTGCAGATGCGTGAAAACGCGTTTATATGAGGGAAAGGGTTAAGATAATTATGTTTTAATGAAATTTTATAATGGCACGTGGATACATGAGGTTTTGGCTATATGGTTTCTACAGGAGCCGTTTGATTTGGGTCTACTCTGTCTGCAAAGGTGTCAAACATATCTAAAGTCGTGCATTGGCGTAAACAATGAAGAGATACATGTATTTGTGAAGAAGTTGACAATACAGCCCCTAACAAGATACTCCTCTACGGGAGACCCAAGAGCTAGATCTACTATGTTTGTTTGTGACCTTTTGAGAAAATCCATGCACGAGTAAGTTAACGATCTTACATGTTAGTATCAATTATGGTTACACTCAGTGCAATGAAACGGTCAATTGTTTCTTTTAATTCTGTTCAGTTCAATTAACTCTTTCTCTGCCACCATATTGTCCTCTGTAAAATTTATTGTGCGCTGGATTACATTGTTTTACATTATTTTATATTCTTTAAAACAAAATTGATCACGATATCACACACAGTTTGGATCCTGGTGAGACTCCTCCGTCTGGATCCAAACTAATTGCTCGGTTAGTTAAACTCGAAGTCGTTATTGACAGCCAAATAGTTAACAAATCAATCGGGCACAATCTGATAAAAGACATCAGAGACAAGCGTGATGCCACCGGTTGAAATGATGTAGACAGTAACACATTTATAGACCAAAAAAGCATATTGGTTGCTTCAAAATCTGACTAATCTGATGCTTGAGAATGATCTCAGTTGCAAACAACCATCTGTTTTAACCCTTCGCTTGCTATTCAAGTCAATATACCTACCTGTAAATAGTGAAGACCAAGATGAGACAGCTCCTGCAGGAGCTGTCTCATCAGGGTCTGCACTATTTACAAATTGATTGTGCAACCAGTGCACTCCACAGCAGTGATTGCACAGCGAAATACTTGTACACAGTGAAGATATATGTAATTATACAACAGGGCATGGGTAAAGAAGGAGAAATGTATTTTAAAATTCAGCAAGAGAAGGGTTAAAGACTCCTATGTTACTAAATTATGTGGTCACTTTAGCGAGACTCTACTATATGAGTGCTCCTCTAAGCTACATCTCTGAAATATGTCGTACATGCTTCTGTACGTGTCATTTACATGTACAGTATGTTCACATCAATCGTAGTTTATGGTTCAGAGAGTTATCTTGTTAACTGTGTCTCTGCCAGTGTCACATCTGTATTTACCTATGCCAATAGTTGGATCCAGATGAGACGCCGAATAACTATTTGTTACTGTGACTGTTGTTTGAAACAAAAATGAAGAAAACATAAAAATGAAAATTGTAGCAGACGAAATTGCAGACAACAAAATATGGTAGAGACAAAGTTAACGACGATGAAATATTTCCATAACAAATATTTGTAGATAACCATAAGCATGTTCGGTAAACGTTTGTTGATAGAAAACGTCTTCTTATTAAAATTGATTTAATCTGTTTCTCTGTTTCTTTAAGAATTACAGTATCAGAGTATCAAACAGTTTGGAATCTAATGAGGCACAGAGATACTGTCTCATCTGGATCCAAGTTTTGCATAGATAATCATAAATACGCCAGGAACATGCTAAATGTTCTTCTATTAAAAAGGATATCGTTAGAGAACATATGTTTGGCGACCATAGCCCTTCCCTTAACCCTTCGCTTGCTATTCACGTCAATATACCTACCTGTAAATAGTGAAGACCCTGATGAGACAGCTCCTGCAGGAGCTGTCTCATCAGGGTCTGCACTATTTACAAGTTGATTGCGCAACCAGTGCACTCCACAGCAGTGATTTCACAGCGAAATACTTGTACACAGTTAATATTATATGTAATTATACAACAGGGCATGGGTAAAGAAGGAGAAACTGTATTTTAAAATTCAGTAAGAGAAGGGTTAACTGAAAACAGTGTGAGTAGAATAATTATACAATCACATTGGACATAGTGCTCACGCCATATCATTTATATTCCCAAAACAATCTGCACTGTCTTGAAAAATAAAGAAAACATAATGAATTTTACATTGTTAGCAGGCGTCCTTTTCAACCCAGACGAAGTTTGGCTAATGTAAAGGACACAACCTTAATGCTGGGTGGCCGTATGACAAGATCAATTATTCATCACGGGTCGATTAATAACCAGAATTATTGCCCGTATGCACGCACATGGCCGTGAGATAATTAAATTATTACATTTACTGTATCAGCGGATAGGAATGGGTCCGTGTCCTCAAAATGAAGCAAACCATCCGTCGCAATTGTTCTTCTAATTAACCCTTACCCTGCTTCAAATATGGTCGTAAATTAATCTTGGAGAAATTCAAAATTTCCAGCATTGTGATTGACCCAAAACGTAGGTTAAACACTATTCAAACTTTCGTCTGTACCAATACGTTTTAAATGCATGTATATTTGAAAAATGTGTTAAAGTCAGAGAGAGGACTGAATGTTCGTATTATGAAATAAGGTTTGGTCCTGATGACAAGATACCATTCCACACTGTGTCTCAACTGGACCAGCTGGCCTATTTCACAAAAGATCATCAACTTTTAACCTTTGAATGCTGAATTTTCAAAGTGGATTGACCCATCAGTGTTTTACCCTTTACTCCATGAATATTCATGTAAGACATAATGGCATCATGAATATTGATTAGATCAATTCTCATGAAGGCACATGGACACAGGAAGTTTAGCCTATGACAGAAACTGTAGAATCATATCTTTATCATACCATAAGAAAAGAGAAAATATACTGATCAGACGGCTCCAATAGGAGCCGTCTGATCTGGGTCTACTCTTTTTTCAAAAGCATAGAAATGCGCATTTATGGAGTGAAGGGTTAAATACGGATTCCATTGAGTATGAAAGGGTATAAGATGTCAGGGGACCTTGAATGACATACAGTGCAGTCCCTGACCAAAGGGTTTCTCTTGAACCCCATTGATCTGGGTCTACACTGTTTGCAAATGGCATTACGCGCATTTCCAATATTCATAGGATAAACCATCCTTGTACTGAATCAGTATGCACCGTTCGAGCATGTTATTTTGTACATTTGTCCTTTCAAGAATCTACCACCAATGAAGCAGAGGGCATTTTCATTGATGAAATGCGAGTTCTCACGCATACCGTATGTTTTGATACCAGACCTCAGTATATTTATAGACCATTTCGTATTTTGTCGCTTTTAATTGAAAAACACGTGCATATGTTATAGACACATGTCAGTATCAATATAGCCTTGAGAAATTAAGGAAGTGTTGATTGAATATTAATAAATTAACCTTCAGCTTGTAACTTTGAAAATTATGATAAGCTAACCAAATAGTTTTGATGCACTCCAAGCTGTTTGGACGCAGATGAAAGGCAACACCAATCCAATCAGTGTAAAATACAGAGGAAAGACAACGTCATTCCAATCAGTTTGAAATACAGAGGAAAGACAACGTCATTCCAATCAGTTAGAAATACAGAGGAAAGACAACGTCATTCCAATCAGTTTGAAATACAGAGGAAAGACAGCGTAACTCCAATCAGTTTCAAATACATAGGAAAGACAACGTCATTCCAATCAGTTAGAAATACAGAGGAAAGACAACGTCATTCCAATCAGTTAGAAATACAGAGGAAAGACAGCGTAACTCCAATCAGTTTGAAATACATAGGAAAGACAACGTCATTCCAATCAGTTAGAAATACAGAGGAAAGACAACGGCACTCCAATCAGTTTGAAATACAGAGGAAAGACAACGTCATTCCAATCAGTTAGAAATACAGAGGAAAGACAACGTCACTCCAATCAGTTTGAAATACAGAGGAAAGACAACGTCATTCCAATCAGTTAGAAATACAGAGGAAAGACAACGTCATTCCAATCAGTTAGAAATACAGAGGAAAGACAACGTCACTCCAATCAGTTTGAAATACAGAGGAAAGACAACGTCACTCCAATCAGTTTGAAATACAGAGGAAAGACAATGTCATTCCAATCAGTTAGAAATACAGAGGAAAGACAACGTCATTCCAATCAGTTAGAAATACAGAGGAAAGACAGCGTAACTCCAATCAGTTTGAAATACATAGGAAAGGAAAACCTTACTCAAAACATTTTGGAATAATGATATCATGAATGTGTATTGACTGATTTTTATAATGGTATTGCACACATGGTGTTTTGGCTTTGACTGAAACTATCTAATTAGGTCTATATAATTTCCTGACAGACTCCTCTCAGACGGTCCTAAATAGTCACTGATTACTAAAACTGTACATGATGTTGGGTATAAAAACGCAATGCACGATTATCATACTACTCAAGTAACCTTTAACCGTATATGTTCACCTGAGTCACATACAAACATTTAGTGTCGATGGGCAATACAACTATTGCCCCATTCCCCTTTCCCCACTCCCTTATTCATCGTCCACACATCCACGCACCCACCCACTCATTCGCTCACTCACTCACTTGATTATTCACTCAACCACCCACGGATTCAGTCATCCACTTAAACCATTACGCCATAAATACGTATGTTAACACCTTAGATCCAATCTCTTTGAATAAATCTACCGAAAAGGAGCATTAAACTAGAGAAGAGTAAACGTTTAAAATTTTGTAGTTTTGAAACCATTGTCCCTAGGAGCAAATGCTCTAATAATCACAATGGTTTCAAGAAGTGACTATTACAGAGGCATAGAAAGACGTATTTATGAAGGAAAGGTTTAAGCTGTCTGATTAAGGTCTGCTCTGTTTATAGATATTATTCTACAGTTTACGCCATGGTTATTATTCCTGGGTTCGTATGCAAATTTAGAAACTCATACAATTAATTTTCATGGTGTCATTACTTATGGAGCAAAGGATTAATCAGTCACTCAATCAACACGCACATTCTTTAGAACACTGGGTCATTTTCTGTGCACTTTTCAATGTCTATACTTAAACGGTCACAAAATCAAAGAGGTCACATCGATCTTATGAGCTGCACGACTTAAAATATCTTTAGTAGATTATCCAGGGATTATCGAGATAATCTCTGCTTATATCAGAGCAGATTTTGAGATCTCCCCAATGATAAGTTGGCACTTTTGCAAAACTTATTTCTTTAACAAACTCTTATTATGTAACAGATCCTGGTCGAATCTGTGATCATCTGTGAAAAATATTGTGTTCCATATGAGGCGCTGGGTAATTCGGCGTCTTCTCAGGGCTCGAATTGTTTGACACGTTTTTGTTTTGTATAAATATACATGTATATAAATTTATTGCCAAAGGAATTGCTCTACATGCTAAAAGTCAAACAAAAGGCGACAGGAAAACTGTTCTAAAGACACAGCAAAGCCTCGCTACTCCAATATTCAAACATTCAAATACATGTACAGTAAAACTGCAATAGTCTGAACACTAAAATAAGTGTCATTATCGGTCATGAAGGCAGGAGGCAGCTTAATGCAGGTTGAACGCCACCAAAACTCTTCATTACCAAAATTTCGAACTATCGAGTTTTTAGTATAATTATCCGCTTTAAGACAGATGGGAGTTTCATACAAGTCATGCAAAAGGCTCCTCTCTGGTACATATTTGCAAACATTTCAACCTGCGTTAAGCAGTCACCAGCCTAAAAAGTTCCCAATTGTTGTTTAATAGAAGTTCGGATTAGTAAAGTTTTACTGTACTTGCACTGGAAAAGTATAACAAGAATTTTATAAATCTTGAAAAACGACATGTTCATTAAAAACCAGATAATTAAATATGCATATGGGGTGAAAAGAGGCACATATACATCTTGAAACTAAAGCGTTGCATTTAAAACAATGTAAACAAAATCTGTATTTGTCAACGTTCAAAAGTTTAATATGTCAAGTGCAACTTAAAACGCACCCATGTTTTCATTCATACAACAAGCATTTCACCGGTAGCGTGGCAGTGTTGTTTTCATGATTTATGCTAATATTTTGAGTATTTAGTTAAATCAAAACCCTGACAATCCGAACACCCCACCAAGTATTACTACATGTATCAGTCTTTCAGCAGAGGTCCAGATAAGATGCGCATACGTAAACATTTTCAAGAATAACCCCTTTATTTCTACACCCAAACCCACAATATAGGGTTTGGTGGAGAAATGAAAGTTTTAGTATTTAGGTAAGCACGTTCATGTGTAGCTCTGTAAACTAAGACAGATTGAAGCTTTCTACGCGACTTTCATCATGCATTAAGCAATCACATGCCCTAAATAATCGCATTTATTTCTTCAATAAAAGCTCGAATTAGCGTGGTTTTATTGCTGTGCAAATTGTTTTTAATAAAAAATATACATACTTTACTAACCCTTTCCCTAATGGCATTAATGCATAATTGATCACATTATAACTAGTTAACTTATAATAAGGTACAATTATCAAGGGCATTTTGGCTTAGACATAAACTATAGGATTTCATAAGCAAACAGAGAAGACCCTGATCGGACGGCTCCTACTGGAGCCGCCTGGTGTCTACTATGTTTGCAAAGGCATGAAAAGCTTTTATATGAAGTAAGGGTTAAAACATTGCTATCGTGCATCATGTTAAAAAACGTTTACCAAAAATGTACAAACGCATTATGTGTGTAGTAAAATTGTTAAATATCTTCTCAGTGTACAAACACTCCTTCATGCATATATCTTACTTGTTGTTTTGTTGATTTAAATCCAACATCAGAGTACTCCAAGCTTAAAAATCCCGAATGAAATGCTCTAAGCTAATGTAGAACAATGTTTTTAAGGTAATCGGTATTAACCCCTAGCATGCTAATTCTCAATTAACTCTGCAAAAAGTCCGTATCCAGGCGAGACGCCACAGTAATTCAGTGTCTAAAATAAATCCAAACTATTTGACATTCATGCGTTATACTCCAACTGTTCTAATAAGCGATAGAATAGTTATTGCCGTATTAAAGAAGTGAAAAAAAACCCTGAGTGGACGATGAATGAGCTAATTAATTTAACATGATCAAGGTGTACCGAGCTATATTACCGGTCCTGTAGCGCTGTATCGTTCGGCCTTAACAACTTTTATCGGTGTACAAAAGCGCGACCTGTTCGGAGCACTTTGTACAATAATGTTATCGGTCCATCTAGAGTCAAAATGGCAACAATATGAACTGGTCCATGATCGCTATCTTTGTTTACTTGTAAGCAGGCCCCTCTTTGTTTTACACAGTCGGCTTAATAAAATTATTGGTTCATTAATTCTCGTACTCTTTAGTAGGAACCCAAGCGTCAAGCGCATATGCAAGATAAAATTCCAAAATTATGAATTTTACATTATCCAAACTATACCTGGATCGCTAATTCCCATGTAAAATGTCCATTGTTTCGATTCGGTCTCAGTGTTTGCCCTCGAACGATATGCGATGCGAATACATCTTTTTATTTAGTTGGAATAATATTTATAGCAGAGTGGGGCACAATAGAACCATTTATTGGGGGATAATTGATCCGTACAGTATATTTGTTTTCCTCATCGATCAGTCATTGACATACTTACTACGTACCAGTTCTCAAATATACTCTATCTCTGGCCCTTATCTTAACGACAAACTCTAATCTTTAACCCTTTCCTGAAAGAAGCGCATTTTACGCATTTGCAAACAGAGTAGACCCAGATCAGACGGCTCCTGTAGGAGCCGTCTGATCAGGGTCTGCTCTGTTTGTTTATGGACTTACATAGATCTGATACTACAGTATTGTGTTCATATAGCATAATTAAATTCAGATTCCTAATATTCATGGTGTTATTATTTCTTATATGATACTCATGAGGTAATTTGTAAACATTACGATAAGTATTAAATAAAACGACAACAGAAGTAATTATGACCCCTTTAGGACCAAACAGTATGGACCCTGACAAGTTTCCGCGTCTATGTCAACCTAACTTTCCTACTGTTTTTTTTCCACAGTGATGAGAAGTCTTACCTTATAGTATAGTTGACAAATATTGCGATTCGTATTACATCTTTTTACACATCTCGATCTAAATTTCCGTGGGAAAAGATAAGGGATTAACCCTTGACTCCATAAATATCAATTTAAGAAATAATGATATGAATACCAATTACATTAGTTTTTACAATGGCATGTGAACACATGGATGTTTGGTGAAGAACGAAGCTGTACAATCAAATCTATATCAGATCTATATCATTTTATAAGCAAAGACAGTAGATCCTGATCAGACTGTTCTTTCAGGATCAACTATTTCTGGAGTGAAGGGTTTAATTAATTTCAAGAGTTGCATTCGGGTCAACAAAGATCACCCGCGAACTGAAATCATTTTTGAACAACAGTGCGAAAACAAAATAAGCTTAAGGTTGAACTTTCATTAGTATGTGAGAAACGTTTGTCGGAACATAAAACTATATACATAAACTCGGCAACATGGCTCCAAGAGAAATTACAATGTACTTAATGTCATAAATAATGTTAAAAAGGGAGAGAGAGGGGGAGAAAGAAAGAAAGACAGAGAAACACACACACACACGGATGAGAGCAGAGAGGGGAAGAGAGAGGGAGAGGAAAGTAGATAGAGAGAAAGAGTCACAGAGAGAGAGAGAGAGAAACAGAGAGAGAGACAGAGAGAGAGATGTTTTGTAGATATAATATACCCTTTTTAACATACTGTCGTGTATTTCAAATAATTAACAAAAACAAACATGGAAATTGATTTTGACATATGCCATGCAATGCAAACGTAAATTGGAAAATATAAAACCATACCACGAGCAATTCAGATGGCAAATATGAAACAATTCCTATCGATTCGAACAATCAACGTCAAACTAAAAAATAGAGATGAGCAATCCCGTTCCCTTTTCTGATCATTGTAGTGAAACGGAATGAGTCAAGCGACATAATTATGCCAGTTTCCTTGATTCCACACATCTGCCATAAAACAAGTACAGTACAGTATGATTTAAGTGGTCAATAACTGAATAACCATTTTCAAAAGTAATGAACATTTTCAAAAGTACTGAGACATTTTCAAAAGTACTGAAACATTTTCACTGAGCTATTTTCAAAAGTACTATGCTTTTTTAAAAGTAATGAAACATTGCTAGAAAGAAATGAAATCTAAATAGCAAACTAATACAAAATACGCTTAATAGCTTTAGCCATACATATTTAACCCTTTCAACGATGAATAGACTATACCAAAATTCAAACGGATCAATCTTATCGTGATTATTCTGGGATGTTTGTAGAAAGGTGTAATATGACACAGTGCAGAAACTGGGTCTACATTGTTTGCAAAGGACATTAGTGACACGCTTCCCTCACTGAAATAGTTAACAAGCTCTATCATCTGCCTGGAATGACTACAATTACACGTATTCTGAGGGGTCGCATATCTGACGTAGCTGTAGTGCAGAACAAACAGTATAGATCCAGACTAACTATCACGTCAAAGTAGCAGCGTAAAGTAAACTGTCTCTTCAACGACGTCGCATAGCTAGAGGATGGCCTAAAGCAGAAACGTAAATAGGAACTTTCTCAATTACTTGAATTAAGTATCCACTTGTCTTTCTTGTTTTAATAACACATACGATTATTTAAATTCTCGCGTTTAATAAGTTCTATTGTATTTTCTGCTAAACATTTACTCCATTTACATACGCATAACAGATACATTTACATACATAACACCTTTGTATACAGATAAGACCCAGAACAGATGACTCTTGAACGAGCCGTCTGATCGCAGTCAGTTCTGATTGATTATACAGTAAAACCTCTCTAGAACGGCCACTAAATTACATCAAGTATTTTGTGTTAAAGACAGGTGGCTACTTAAAGCAAGATGAAAGTAAAACAGAACGCTCCTATAGGAGCGTTCTGTTTTACTTTCACCTTGCTTTAAGCAGCCACCTGCCCTAAATATTAATTAACACAATTTAGTGGCCGTTATAGAGATATTTTACTGTAGTATGATATAGATATAATTCTAAAGTATTTGCCATAGTTAAAAAGTCTCTTATTCATAATACCGTTATAAAAATAAGCTTATTATTTTGCATGATGTCATTACTTTGTACATAAATACTCAATGGGTAAGGAGTTTAATGCGAAATGAACGTAAAGAATACAGAAAAATACCTCATAGGAGCAAGGTTCGTATTGCGTTAAACCAAGAAAAAAACTTTGTTCAGTGGCCGTTAGGGAGAGGCTCCTTTGTAAATAAACAAAGTGGGCGTTGTACAACCGAAACTGAAAATCACATTAAAGCCATTTGTTTGAGAAATAACCTTGAAAAAGTGACATAATATTCTGAAATAGACACAAACCTTTCAAGCATGATAATCCGGGATGACACTTAAAAATATTCCTTTCAAGATCAAAGGCCAATAACAAAATCAATACAACTAGAAAGACATATCCAAGTGCACAGAAGCACGCGAGTGACGATGATGATATTCACCTACAAATGATTTACACATACCCTCTATGTGCAGGTAGAGCAAAAACCACAACAGCTGAACTCTCTCCCAGTCTGACTTCAGATTAACGGCGAAATCCACAGGTGGAGGATATAGTAAAAGTATGTTTGCATTTCGAATACTGTCTAAGATAAGAGAGTTAGCTTGTAAAAAAACACCTACAGGAAACTTCCTTTACCCTGGACACACTCAAAACACGTATTGGCATGCTTGTAAATTGTCAACTGCTTATAATAAAACCCATCAGCTGAATCTATAAACAGGATTTTCACATTCTAACGACTGACAAAAGAGAGGATGTCATGTTAATTTCATTGCATGCAGTTTATGTTAAGATTATATCTATGAATCGGCGTGCGACCTACAGTTAACACGTATAATGCGAGCATCAAGAAAAGGTATACTTGGGTTTGTTTGTAAAGCGTCGAATTGGGAATCGGAGCATTTACACCATTATTTCCCAGAAAACCCGCCCAATTCTTTATTTATCACAATGGTTTCACAAAGTGACTTTTACAGAAGTGTCAAAAGGCGTCTATATGCGGGAATGGGTAAATCATTAAGTCTTTAACTACATTTGATGTCCATTACAAAGGATAGACACATAGCCTGATACATCATAATGTTTTCCTTATTGAAACTCTTAAATATTTGTTGTAGCAATAGTACGATTCATTCATTCATTCATTCAAAGTATGGATCCTTATGAGACACGGGAACACCATTCCAATATAGATAGAACATCTATTTGAAAACAAGCAGACACTTATTTAGATTGAAATTATTTCACAATGTTACTGATGAATACAGAATATGCACATTAAGGAATTATATTACAGCGAATAAAATATCCACTCCATGAGTACCTGAATATAGGTATAGATAACATGTGTATATTAACTCTTTCCTCCATAAATACGCCTTTCTACGCCCCTGTATAAGTCACCTGTTGAAACCATTGTGATATATATGTGATATGTGTCCTATAGGAGCAAATGCTCTATTTATCACAATGGTTTCAAATTACAAAAGTCTAACAATTTCCTTTTCTCTACTTAATGATCCTTTTGGGTAGATTTATTAAAAGAGGTTGGGTCTAAAATAGCCTATGGAGGAATGGGTTAAACAATTATTGCAAGACTACGAGCTCCTTTATTTCTCCATCAAAAAATATGTCTTGGCCACTCTTTAGAATCCTCTTTTCGATTAGTCTCGAAGAGACGATTCTAAAGAGTAGTCCCAACGTAGGTTTGGCAGAGAAGAGACGATTCTAAAGAGTGGTCCCAACGTAGGTTTGGCAGAGAAGAGACGATTCTAAAGAGTGGTCCCAACGTAGGTTTGGCAGAGAAGAGACGATTCTAAAGAATGGTCCCAACGTGGGTATGGCAGAGAAGAGACGATTCTAAAGAGTGGTCCCAATGTAGGTTTGGCAGAGAAGAGGTGATTCTAAAGAGTGGTCCCAACGTGGGTACGGCAGAGAAGAGATGATTCTAAAGAGTGGTCCCAACGTGCGTATGGCAGAGAAGAGACGATCCTAAAGAATGTTTCAATGTGGGTATGGCAGAGAAGAGACGATTCTAAAGAGTGGTCCCAATGTGGGTATGGCAGAGAGGAGACGCTTCTAAAGAGTGGTCCCAACATGGGTTTGGCAGAAAAAAGGCGATTCTAAAGAGTGATCACAAAATAAGATTTGGTGGGAAATTAATTAATTTATCTTTTAATTTTAAATACGACCCTTTATCCACGGCTCTGTAGAACTGTTTTAGCGAATATTCTTTCAGTATTTCATCTGTTTTATTGTGTAATTCAAGTGAGAAAAGTGCACAATTTACTCCCCAAAACACCACTGGGACGTGTCCTTCCTGTACAAAGTCCACGTGTTATGCATAGTACAGTGCTTTCCAGTCTTGCGCTGAAAAAGTCTGTGATGAGTTGGCGCCATTCGATAAATGGTGCTAATTTGAAATATTTATACATGCTGATATTTAAATATATTTTACACCCATTGTCATCAGCAGTTGTTTATTTTCCTACGTCACATGATCATATGGCAATATATTGGTGTCCTTTTCAACGAAAAGTATGTTCAATCCGGAGGATAGAAAACAACCTTTGGCATCGTCATCACCAATAGATTATATTATGAAATATTTAAGATATTGATTAATTCATGAAACTTATAAACCCTTCTTACTATTTCATTTGATCCAAAAGATTGTTATAATTTAGGTCAGTCTAAAATAAATGTTCCTTTTTACCTGCGCCTCACTTGCAAAAGATATAAATTGCAAAGATACACGGATACAGGCAGTGCTTAACCCTTTCCCTGTTCTATGTTTGTTTCAAATTTCAATACCTACTGATTATTCATGGACAAAATAGTTATAATGGAATGTGGAACATTGTAGCCATTTTAGAAACTAAAGAAACAGATCTATCAAATCATTTGGCAAACAGAGCAGACCCTGATCAGACGGCTCCTCTAGGAGCCGTCTGATCTGGGTCTACTCTGTTTGCAAATGCGTGAAAACACGTTTGTATGAGGGAAAGGGTTAACACACAAAGATACACGGATACAGGAAGTGCTTAACACCCAGTATTGTACGCATCCATCCCACTTGATATTCGATATGTCAAACCACATTATACTTGTTACTGAATGACCACGACTGGGTAGCTGTGGGTGCTAAAAATACAATAAAACGTCGATAATTCGATTTTTTTGTATCTATAGAAACATTCAGACCCTTTAATGCAGGTGGCTGCTTAATGCAGGGTGAAAGACATTTCCCATCCATCCTGCATTAAGCTGCTACTTGTCTTAAATATTTATAATGATATTGATTTGTGTGTTCGAATAATCGAAGATTTACTGTATAACTCAAACATAGCCACACATTGTTAAGAAGAAAATGTGTGGGTTTCCACCCATATTCGTGTACCAATTTAACTAATCTTTATCCGTTTGGTATATATTAATACCAATGATAGAAATACCATAGGTTGACCTTTGACTCATCCGGGATATCGCATGGCCGCATGCACATTATAGACAATGGTTTAGACTTGACCCCAGGTCAAGCAGAAAAACGCTTCATTCTTCGCCTGAATAACAAATTAAAAGATGGCAGCTATCGCGTTTCGCTATCTGGTGGGTAGAGCTACATAGGGGTAGATAAAGTTGATATGGGTAGATAGCGATCAAATTAGCCACGATAAAACTAGATTAGCACCTGTAGGTCGGGTAGAGTATTGGTCCAAATCGGCAAACACTGTCAAATTTCACAGTAGCGGCAGACAGAATGACAAGATGACAAACGGGTATTGAAAGCAAACTGGAAATCGGAAATCAAGTAAATAGCAACAAATACAGAAAACCTCTCTACGGCGGTCGTCTAACAATTTCCCTGTTGAATATTCATGTAAGAAATAACGGTACATCTATAATGATTATTGTTTAGCTAAGCCTTTATATATACTTGTAATTGCATATTTTTTTATGTACCTATTAATGTTTGGTACTGGTAGAAACTGCGAGGCATATTCATAATTTCATAAGCAAACAGAGTAGAACCTGACCAGACGACTCCTATAGATTCCGGGTCTACCTTGTTTGCAAATGTGTGAAAAAGTTTGCATGAAGGAAAGGGTTAAAGCATACAGTAGGGTGTATACATAATCTTACATCGCCAAGTGATTTTGTTTTATTTGGCTATTGTTCTAAATGTTTATGAATTTGGTCTAGATTTTTCAGTAGAATATGTGAAATTTTCCGAATGACAAGTTATAAGAAGAAATTGCCCAATAAAAAGTTTTGGTCTTGCATTCAGGAGCAGTTAAATCCTATTTGACAGTTTCTTTTTAACAAGATTGTAACAATACATTAACCTCTTCTTATCAATGAGGCGGTATACACACCTGTTCTGGTCGAAAGTTTAACTCTTTCGCTACAAAATTTAGACCAGAAATCCCTTAGATAAAAAAGGACTAATCCAATATATAAGAATGGAAGAATCCACTGGGAGCAAATGGGTTAAAAATACATGCCAATCTGCTACAAAGGATAACTCTATTTCATAATTATTTATATTAGAAACAATGATGACTAATGGCACAATTAATATCAATAACATGCTTTTTATAACCACAATATATGAACACAGTGAATTTTTCGCATGCCAGATATTGTAGAATCAGATCTATATTGTCCCATAAGCAAACAGAGTAGACCCTGATCAGACGGCTCCTACAGGATGTAACAGGAACCATCTTGTATTGAACTACATGTACGTTGTTTCTGTAGAGGCGTCAAAAGGCGTCAGGGTAATGCAACCCATATTACGTTTAATCAATAAACAGACGCTTAGATCAGGTTTTGCTGTACACAATTATAATTTGCACCACGAAAAAAGGATACCCTCAGAGCATCGCAAGTCTACATTATCTACATTTGAACTTCGATATCTCGAACTTCAAGTGACTTTACAAATTGGTTCGAGATAACAGAGGTTAGAGTCATCCAATTCCTGATATGACCAATATCTCAAATTCACAGCTTAATGCAGGTCGAAAGTATTGTTGAAAGCTTTACTCTCGACCTGCATTAAGCAGTCACATGTATTTCTAGATAAAAGGGATTAAGAGCAATTCTGTATAATTGTAAATTGGGAGGGACCTAACTTTTAGTTCGAGTAATCCCGAAGTTCGAGTTATCCGAGTTAGATATGTCCAAGTTCAACTGTACATTCAAGAAAAAGAATCAAGAAATAATATTTGTTCCTGGTACAACGATAATTCATAAAGTGTTCTCACATTAGTTTGAAAACAGACACGCAACAGAAAAAGGCGACATCAATCAACACCCCGCCGACTAATGAGATGCTGATGAGTTCCCTCACTGGAAACCAGTCTACAATTACTACAGTTACAAACCAGTCTACACTAACTATGGCTGCAGGAATGGCATTAATATTTTAACCGACAGAAGTGTATGTCCATACATTTGCGAACAGAGTAGACTCACACCAGAAGATCCTGTAGGAGTCGTGTGATAAAGCTCTACTATGTTTGCTTATGAAATCATATAGAGCTGATTCTGGCAGTTGTTATGAACAAATAAGCATGTCTTCATATACCATTATAAAAAATTAGGTCGTAAATATTCGTGATGTCATTATTTCTTATATGAATATTCATTAGGCAAAGGGTAAAGTTAAAACGGTTTGGATTCAGATCAGTCTTTGTGTACTCAACATATCACGGGGTGCATCACGAAAATCACGGGACTGCAAAATATGGACCCAATGTTATAAAACTTCTGAGTCTTAGTCTGAGAATCATTCTCAAGTATCTGATTGGTCAAATTCTGAGCAAGCTCAGAATCTGAGAAATATGTTTTAGAATGATCTCATATTCAAGCAAACCGTTTTATACCTTCCATCACTTGACATAGTATTTGATCAGTGTCTACAGCATGAGTCAAGTTTGCTGATACTACACTGCATAAGTCTTGGGAGTAGATCCTGATTAGACGCCATGTCAGACAAACAGTACTTAGTCAGGCTCTGCACTATTTGCACATCTCTAAAGCTACTCTACTGTCATGTCATTACCAATAAAACAACATTGTGATTTCCATTGATGTCATAATACTGACCGTAATGAATTCTGAACTAAAGAACTAAACCTTTCAAATGTTGGTAGCAAAATAACTGGAAATAAAATAAAGAACACTCTGGAAGAATTCATTGCAATATTTAAAACAGTGTACACCCAGATCAGAGTGCTCATATTGGACTCGCATTGTTTCTCATACCGGCGTCATTGTAGCAAACTTCAACGATTTATTATATCACTGGGTAGTTTCAGCATTCCAATGGTTAAGTGTTGGTTTGAAATTGTGAAGCAAACGTGTTCCGCCAAGCAATTGTTTTTATTTACCACAGGACGTAAATTGTTTTTCTGTACATACTTCTCCACAAAACAATTAGGGGTTAATGTATTATCATAATTACATTTACAGAAAGAGACTAGTTGTGTTTTCAGTTACCACCAACTGGTTAACATTTACCATTCTGCCATATTTCATTGCTCTGGATAATTGGCCATTTGGCCTTGAATTATAAGGGTTGCAATGAAAGAAGACGTTGAAGAAAAAGACAGAAGAGAGGAGGAAGAGAAGAAATAGAAGGAAAAGAGAATGATGAAGAAGAATATACAAGTACAATAACAAAAACAAGAAGAACAAGAACAGAAGAACTATAAGGCGAAGAAGAAAGTAAATATATAAACTTTGTGTGACAAAATCATGTTCTCCTTTTCTTATTCCTCCTTTTTTCTGATAAGAACCCCACTTACTGTTGACATTTTGAACAATGTTATTCGTCATCGGCAGGGGGTTCGTTCAAAATACTATTGGCACATATGCACAACCTAGATACCACTTCGTTCAGTACTTAGACTAGTGAATGAATGCCCTGATCAGATCTCCTAGATACGCCTCTGTTACTCATTAGTACAGCAAACAATGTAGACCAAAATCGATGACTCCTTGTACAGGTGTCATCTTATCTAGGTTGACACCTTTTTGCATATGTCTCATCGGTTGAGCAGTGGAAATAAATGCCTGAACCGTTACCCCGCTATCACGACTTGACTCGCATTTACAAACAGCTTGGATCCAGATGTATAAGACGCCGAGTAACCCGGCGTCTGATCAGGATCAAAACTGTTTGATACTCGGTCAATAGTTTCTCAAAAGCTTGGTCGAATCGGAAGTAGTCAAAATTGCACCAGATCCAAATCCAAGACATTTATTTTCTTACAGCGAGGAAAGTTACAAAGCGCAGTTACAATGCGAGCGCCATCTTGTGGCCATATATCACCACTAACAATAGGCGCTAACACGGGGCGTGATGATTTATCGAAATACCGACTTGTTGGGTATCAAAGAGATTGAGATTATTGAAACTGACCACAATATTGTGGACAAAAGCAATAAAACTCCACCCTGCTATCTCAAACATGTCAGTAATGCTTGGTATTAGCTCTTAAAACTTGTAGAGCAGGCGGGACAAATTGTCGTCTGCAAAAATTATCGGCTGTTTCAATACTAGACCCTTAACCCATTCCCTCATATTGACGACTTTTGACGACTCAGTAGAAGCCACTTTGTGAAACCATTGTGATAAATAAAGCATTTGCTCCTATAGGAGCAAATGCTCTATTTATCACAATGATTTCAAGTTACAAAAAATTAAAAGTTTCCCTTTCTCTAGTCAATGCTCCTTTTCGGTAGATTTATTCCAAAGAGGTTGTATCTAAAAATAGTCTATGAGGTATTGGGTTAACTGTTTGAGCGATGTTTGTTTTTTTATCAAAAAGAGTACAAACAGGGTCTGCTCTGTTTGCCAGTAGAATATCTTATAACTGATTCTATACTGTTTACTAGTATTCAGTATAGTTCTGCATTCATTTGTTTTATATAACACTATATATAGAATAAATAGTAGTCATACTGACTGTAGTCTGCCACAGGTATTCATGGTGTAAAAGGTTAACCCATTCCCTCATATTGACGACTTTTGACGACTCTGTAAAAGTCACTTTGTGAAACCATTGTGATAAATAGAGCATTTGCTCCTATAGGAGCAAATGCTCTATTTATCACAACGGTTTCAAATTACAAAATTCTAAACATTTCCTTTTCTCTAGTTAATGCTCCTTTTCGGTAGATTTGTTCAAAGAGGTGGGTCTAAAAATAGCCTATGGTGTAAAGGGTTAACGTACACATTGAGTAACTCCTCTCTAAACCCGACCTTCAATTTAGTACACATATCGATCATGGAGACATGTGACAGCTTTATGCAGGGTGAAAGTCTTTTCTGACTTTCATCCTGCATTAAGCAGCCACCTGCCCAAAAGTATTCACATTCCTCTCTACTAGAATTCCGGTTTAGTGAGGTTTTACTGTGCATCTCTGATTTATGTTCAATTTGAGTTTCGGACACGGGTCATTCCTGATCATGACTTGCAGTAACTTACAATTTTACCTTTATTTCTCTGTTTTATCTGCAATTTAACCCCTAGCCTTATGAATAGTCATCTATAGAAATACTGACAACATGAAAACTAATTTGAAACCCTGGTTTGTTTTATAATAGCATTGCGAAAACGGGAACTTTTGACCACGGCAAATACTTTAGAATCAGGTCTCTCTCTATATGTATTTACCAGACGGCTTCAATAGGAGCCGTCTGATCTGGGTCTATGCTGTTTACAAATGCGCGCAAAGGTCGTATATACGGAGTAGAGAGTTAATTATCATTTCATGGCTTCCAACATTCATCTGCAGTATAATTATTTTTATTAAGTTTCTGGACAAAAAACAGGGCTTTTCCAGATATTGTACTTATCCGGGCTATGATCTTGAGCTAAATCGTTCTTAACACTTCTCGTAAGATCGCAATATTGATTTATAGATGCTAATAAAATATGCCTTCATGGTATCCATTGAGTGTTTAAGTGGGTGGGGTAGATATGAGCAGGTGAAATTAAGTACATGCGAACTATTGTTAAACTACGATATAAAACGTTGATAAGCATAAAAGCTATATAACGTGGTCGAAGAGATACAGGTAATTTCTGAGAAACGTGATGTCAATAAAACAATAGATACGACGAAACATGTTCTGCTTATCACTTACACGTTTTGCTTGAAAAGGAAGTACAGTATAATATTAACTTTACCGTGCACGAAGAGTCATGCCTGCCTCCACGCCTGTTTGTCTACATTTCATATATACCGGGAATCCCTTCCTTTTCTGATTTCTTTTTTATAGATCTGTTTTCTAACAACACTATTTAAGCCCTTTTTTGTTAGTTGGAATAGACTGAAAAATGCATTTTAGTAACACTTGAGATGATTGTCTCACAAAACTCCCACAAATAGTCCTTGACCTTTGCTAAATACGTGTTTATAATACAGAGGAACCTCTCTCTAACGAACTTTCAAGACAGGTGTAACTTAATGCTGGACGAAAGTTATACATGGATACCGCTGTCGTCGAGTATTAAGCAGCCAATTTCTTTTAAAGACACGTGTTTTATTCATTAAGTGAATGCTTAATAGATGGGCTACTGTACGTCACAATTTTTCATGACCTTTTAGCATTTTGTCGTGGTTAAGCTATCGCAACATATTGCCCAAAAGACAAACAAATTTGTAAAAAGTAAAACCGAAACAGTCGAGGTTGTCCAAATAATCTTATCACAGTGCACTCTGTCATATTAATGTTCGTTTGATAGCCATCGAAATGTGATTTATCATCTCTATTCTCAGTAGCATGTGAGAAGAGGCTATATGCCCTGTGTAGGTGAATCCATAACCTTTTCAAACAGTTTGGGCCCAGATGACATGTCGAGTATCTCGGCGTCTCATTAGGATCGAAACTGATTGTCACTGGTTGTAATAGTGTTACTTTGTTTAATATTGAAGCATATTATTAATAGTTTATATTTTGAACAAGAAATAGGCGACAATTTGTAGCAGACGACAAATTGTTCGAGCAGACCATAGTTTCATAACCATGATACATTTTAAAACCTTTTTGTCGCCATGAGCTTATCTACGATACTCTTTCATACAGTTTGGATCCAGATGAGAAGCCGAGTAACCCAACGTATCATCAAGACACGAAGTGTTACACACTCTGGTTATGTTTCCGAGAATTCCACTTTGAAATGTGAAACAGATTGGCAGGTGGAACTTATTTAGCAGGGAAAAGTTTCAACGGCGTTCTACAGTTTGTCGTTCAGTATATGTTATTGTAGTTATGTCGAGCCGATATTGGCATAAACTGTCACTAAGGTTATGTACATAATTATACGTGTCAAATTCAGATAAAATATTGGGATCCATAGTGTAAATATTTTCAATTAAGTTGTGATTGAAATAATTATCTTTATTCACTTCACAGGTACATTTCTGAGTTCCTTTATCCTCCTCCTCCTCCTCCTCATCATCACCATCATCACCGTCATCAGTCGCCTGATTAATGTTTCGCCTGCATAAATTTTCGCCTTATTCTGTTTCAAAGCATGCGTTATATTATATTTCTCAATAAAAAAATAAATCCGAGTGGCACCCATTCTGTATCTGAGTTGCTCGGTGTCTCACCTCGACACGAATTGCTTGCAAAGGCCAACATAAATACACCAGTGCAGTAGAATATGTCTTAACCCTTTACTCCATGAACATTCGTGTAACAAACAATGCCATCATGAATATTAATTAGATTAATTGGTATAATAGTACAATGACTAGGAAATGTTTGGCCATGGCAGAAACTGTAGAATCATAGCTATGCTATACCATAAGCAAACGGAGCAGACCCTGATCAGACGGTTCCTAAAGGAGCCGTCTGATCATGGCCTACTCTGTTTGCAAAGGCGTGGAAAGGCGTATTTATGGAGTAAAGGGTTAAGCGACCTTCATTACTGAACATAGGAGTCTCAAAACAATTATGTGTTTAGTATAGGAATGGGTAATGCAGACACCTCAGATAGGAGCGTTCTTCGTTACTTTCGAGCTGTATTAAGTTACCACATGTCTTAAAGGCATATATTTAGATCTTTTTAATAGTCGCTTAAGTCAGGTTCGACTGTATCAAGCTAATATTACCTGTATTCCCGAGACCTCTAGATCTAATTTTCACACATTTGCAAACATATAAGACCAAGATCAGATAGGAACCGCTATAAGAGCCGTCTGATCAGGGTTTACACTGTTTGCTTATGGTATAATATAGATCTGATTCTGCCGTTTCTATCTAATCCAAAATGGCATGTGTTCATATGCCATTATTAAACTTAACCCAACTAATATCAATGATGTCATTACAATATATTTCTTACATGAATATTCAACAGGTAAATGGTTAACCCATTCCCTCATAGGCTATATTTAGACCCAACCTCTTTGAATAAATATACCGAAAAGGAGTGAGTGAGTGAGTGAGTAAGTTGGGTTTTACGGCACTGCGACACTGAATAGGTCATATAGCGCCGATGAATGATGAGATGACATGATGATGAGGGATGATATCAGGAAGATGATTTCGGCTAACCTCATTCGTTGCAAAGCAGCGCATGGGATCAAAACCACTGACTTGCCTTCCAAAAAGGAGCATTTACTAGAGAAAAGGAAATTCTTTAGAATTGTGTAGTTTTGAAACAATTGTGATAAATAGAGCATTTGCTCCTATGGAGCAAATGCTCTATATTTATCACAATGGTTTCCAAAAGCGGCTTTTACAGAGACGTCAAAAAAGTCAATATGCAAGGTTGGGTTAAAATTTTAATGGAGTTTTCCTGTAGAGGCATCAAAGTAACGGTTCATAAGAAGTACAAACATGGACCCTGACTCTGTAAACTGAAGCCCCACATTCAGGTGAAATCAGATACCATAAAGGGTGTCATTTATTTTGATTCGATATTAATAATCCTGAGAAATGTTTCCTTTTCTACATGCTTTAAACTCCCGTAAATAGTGATTACCTTTCAGCGTATCGTCTTTACAAATTCTGACATGACCCTTACGTTTACTGGGCTTATGAGCAACCATGATATTGGTTCTTTACATGGTTTATGTTCAATTATAATTGAGGAAATATTAAGTCAGATCTGTATCCTAACATACAAAAGTTAACTCAACTTTGACTTGTTTAAGCGGCGACGACGTACTAGGTCTAGTACGGATCACATTTCTTTAAACCGCAGTTCAAACACACATATCGTTCATATAATCTTGATACAAACATAAAGCCCCATTTATCAAAGGGCAAATAGCTACTCCATTCATAAACTAATCTTCCCAAAAGTTTCACCTCATTCTGAAACAGATAGCAATGGTTCTTTAATCTGTACATAAAACTCGCTCTGTCAAATTATGTCAAAATGCGTCAGAAGAAAATGATTGTTCTGAGGTTTTTTTTCAATAAATTCACAGCCAAGCTTTCAAATAGAATTTGATCTTGTTACTTTTTTAATTGGTCGTAGCATACGTCCGATCAAGACACATCTAATCTGTAATGATTATAAATCACCTTTAATTCAAAACATGTTTGAAACGTATGAAATGGTACGGAAGTACGCAAAGGTCGTTCGTATATTTTGTCAAACAGATACAAAACACTAATACTTGTACTCAAACAAAGTAAAACTTCACTAAAGCCACCACTCCATATACATTATGTGCATTGGTGTCTTTCAAAAGCAGATGGTAGCTTAATGCAAGGCGAAAGTAATACAGAGCAGCTCGTGTTGGAACTCTCTACATTGCTTTCATCTAGCATTAACCCATTCCCTCATGGGCTATATTTAGACTCAACATATAGTAATCAATGTACTGAAAAAGGAGCATTTACTAGATAAAGGATTTGTTTAGAATTTTGTAGATTTGAGACCATTGTGATAAATAGAGCATTTGCTCCTATTGAGCAAATACTCTGTTATGACAGTTAACATATTCCCTCCTAGTGACGCATTTTGGCGCCTCTGTAAAAGTCACATTTGTAAACCATTTTGATAAATAGAGCATTTGCTCCATAGGAGCAAATGCTCTATTTATTACAATGGTTTCAAAACTACACAAATCTAAATATTTCCTTTCCCTTAGTTAATACTCCTTTTTGGTAGATAAATTCAAAGAGGTTGGGTCTAAAATAGTCTAGGAGGGAATGAGTTAATATGAGGGAATGGGTTAAACTACAACCTGCACATTAGACCCAGACTTACACCTCGTTTTACTGGTCGTTATAAAGAAAGTTTACCGTATAGTGTATATAAAAAAGTATTTCGGGAGAGACAATGCTATGGTATTCTAGCCATCGCTGATGTTTCTACTTTAACGAAACCCATATATTCCATCATTCCAATCTCGGTTCCTAGGTAAGGACATAATATCTACCCGACTTTGGCTTAATTTATCACTGATTCACAGTATAGAAATCATGATTTAAGAGACGTATAGGTAGGATAAGCGGAAACTAATTGCAATTTGGGGCTATAGTTTGTACATGTATAAATACACTGTGACCTCACTAAACGATTTGATCTGAGAAACCCGCGTCTTCAGTGTATTCATGCCTTTGATATTAAAGTAATGATTCACCCACTAATTCAACAAGAATTCAAATGGCTATAAACCAATTACTATAGTCAAGGAAATTTGTCATTTAACACGCGGTGGACAAATCAGCCATAACCTTGGTAGACAGTTTGGATCTAGATGAGACGCTGTGTAACTCGGTGTCTCAACAGAACCAACGTGTTTGAACTTTATATAACAGTTTTACTCACACAAATAGAATAGCACGTGTTTTAAATATGAAATAATTGGAAATTAGAGCAGAAGCAATATTTGCTGATCACACTAATGGCTAATTGATAATGTTAAAGTACGGACCACAGTGAAGGTCGATAGGAGTGTTGTACACGACGAAATGGTGAAATAAACTGGCAATGAAATAATTCAAACCTCTCACATGCTAAACAACAACTTAACTTTGATTCTGTTTTGGACTTTTATGAAGACAATCTGGATATAAAATACAATCTTTCAAAACAAGAAAATACAGCAAAAAGAAGACAA